>JARHVA010001366.1:1515000-1612500 GCA_037957365.1 Torreya grandis
TTTATGTGCAATAATTAAGGGTTTTCAAATGGATTCAAATTTTATTTATATATTGATGATGAGATTAGTGGGTAATAATTTACATTGAGTCTAATGAGTAGTCATTTGATTCTATGTAGTAAGAATGGGAGATCTAAGAAGGAACATCCATACGTAGGCATGGACCTCGATAGCAATATTGGTGATGGAACTCACCTTATATGTAGTTGGTTATGTGGAAGCTTAACTGCATGGACACTTGCAACCTTATGAGATGGTGGCATAAATACAATCAAAGCATTATGATTTATTATGGACTATTCTTCACCTAGCTATTGGGTAATATAAAGATGTTTCATGGACACTAAGGTGTAAATGTGACAAAGTGAAAAGGGAAACATAAATATATACTAAAAATTTGATCTCTATTTAGTGAATAATGTAAATTATTATTGAGTGAACCATAAGCCATGTAATGGCAACCGTGGTGGACAAATATTTAGTAGTGAACTAAGATAAATGAATGCCACATAATACGATTATGACAAACTATAGACATAAAATTTGAATTATATAACAGCTATCTTGTATAGTTTAAAATACATATCATGGCTATACCATCAACTTATAAACCTTCCTGCTAATAAAAGGCTCATATTTTATATCTCTTTGTGCTTATTGATTATCTCTTTATTTTACCAATGTCATTCTGCTAACCCAAGTCTTCTACTATTTCTCATAATCTATAAACCTATTTATCTTCTATCTCTACAAGTTATGGACCTATACTTATTTTTTAGCTTCCTAGACATTTGTGTTTCAATCAGACGCTTACATCGATGTAAGTGTCCTGTGCCAACACAAGTGCCCATTTCCTTAAATCATCAAAATTATAAATGGTAATGTGTCCCTATGGTCATCTTAAGTAATTTAATATGATATGTTTCTAAAAGGGATTGATATGTATGTATGCATGTATGTATGTATACATATATATGTATGTATGTATACACACATATACATATACATATGCATATATGCATATGTACATATACATATATGTATACATATATAAAATCAATTGTAATTGATTCCTCACCTAAGAAATTCATACCTCTCACAAAGTAACTTACCAAAATCATTCAAGTGAGCAAAGCTTCCCTATTTTATCCTATTTACATATCAGTCATAGGGAAAATCCATCTGTAAGTTTGAATTACTAAAAGAATAAACCATGAGTCATACTTTACAAGTTATAAGCTAGGTCACTATTGTACTTGCTTTTCACATATATCACCCTTGTGAACACACAAGACAACACATTAGGGGAGAACTACATCTGTTCGAGGCCCTCTTTAAATTAGTGACTATGTAGGTAATACCCACTAATAGAGGTCTTTAGGTTTATCTTAACATAATAATCGCACTAACCCATTTTTTTTCTCAAGGTCACTATGAAGATTAAAAGAAAAGTTTTGGATGATTTGAAATGAGTGATAAACACTGATACAAATATGAATGCACTAGAGTGAAGATAACATAAAACTTAAAATATTCCAAGTGATGGCATTTAGATTAAGTAGGCATTCTATAATGAACAAATGCATCCAAGTCAAACAGAAGCATCAACGTAACCATCCAAGGTCAATATAGGTGTTTGAGACCACAGAGGTCAAATTTCCAAAATTTGATGATGGATCCATAATCCAGATCCAATATGTTTTTAGTCTATTCCACATTAGATCTACATACACATAGAATACCATCTAAGTACCCTTATTTTCTATTTATTGAAATATCAATCACTAATTGTACTTATAATATATAGCATATCTCATAATTTAAATTTGGAATACTATTTGTCTAAGTTTACAATTAGTTATCATGTTATAGATATGTTTATAACCCTTATGCTTATTCATTTATGTATTCATAACCCTATACTATTTGACCCATCTCAATTTAGGGTTCAACATTTTATGAACATGATATTTGAACATCATTGTTGCATAATATTTTTAAATTAGATGCTTGTTGCTAGCTTTTTCCTAATTTTTGCTTTCCTTATCTTCCTCATCTTGACTAATATTTATTATTTTGATGAATATGATTATGAAACTCTCCAAATTTCTATCAAGGAAGGGGTGAAAATTGAGTACTCTTGTATTCTTCCAAGTGCCCAAGCTTACAATCTCAAATCTTTGAATGGTTATAGTTACCATCCCTCTAACTAGGTCCATGTTATCACTCCTTCAAGGGGTAAGGTAGATGGTGTATCTATGCATATTCAATATTAAGCACCAAGGGTTTATGTTTGTGAATCCCTAAAAGATAAAATCACATGATATGAGTAAGTTGATAAAATAATTATAGAATAAAATTACATACATGCAAAATCCAAAACATGCTTGTGTTACTCATGTGTTTGCATCTTCATCTAGAAATGTTATTCCTAACACATTTTCTTATCTTAATGAAAGGCTACAAAAAAATATGTCTAAAACATGTGATTCAAAAAGTGACCAAAAGGATACTAAGATTCCAAGTGAAATCATCAGGGAGATGTTTAGAAACAAAGTAATCCAACTAGCTCCCCTATATCTTATAAGGAGATCTAACTACTAATGTGCATATGATAAAATGCATGGGAATCATACTGATTATTATTTTGCATTAAAGAACCAAATATGAAAGATAAATGTTAGTGGTGATCATATCATCAATACATCAATCAATAAAACCATTCCCATTATGAGTAGATATCCTAAAATACAAATTTCAAAACAACAAATATGGGTACCAAAGATAAATTTAAAAGAAAAACATGTGAAAATGCATAAGTTTATAGCAAGAACATATTCAAAAGGCCAAGCTAGAGGAAGATATGTTACAAAAAGATCAAGAAGTCAAAGAACATATTACATCTTCTCCTAGTGCTCATGAAAATATACATGACTCTTGTCTAGTCCATAATGAGATGCAGGTTCCTAAAAAGGTCTAACAAACAAATCAATGGATTTATGGAAAGGTCTATGATAAAAAATATTTTCCATAAAACTAAATGCTAAAATAATAAGACATTATAAACATGTACATGAGTAACCATAGTAAAGAGACCACTGGATGTGGATCATGATCATTTTATTTTCCCCAACCAACATCTAAAAACTCATCTTCCTCAAGTATGAGATTCTAACTAGTGTTTCAGTTGTTTCTTACATCTGTAATTTATTTAGTGTTAATTTGTGCTCCATTCATAGCATCTATAGGTGAATAATAAGCCAAGGTGATGAGTGTAAACTTGTTATATAATGGAGGAGGACACTGAAGGAGCCCAATTACCATAATTCATGGGAGGATGAGAGAAATAATCTTGTTTCACTAATAAAGGTGTGTGCATACACAATGGTGACCACCCAAGTCGATTGTGAGGGTAACCGGGGGAATGAATCCTCTTTCATATATATATATATATATATATATATATATATATATATATATATATATATATATATATATATATATATATATATATATATATATTGGTCACCATTGTGTATGCACACACCTTTATCAGTGAAACAAGATTATTTCTCTCATCCTCCCATGAATTATGGTATGTATGTATGTATGTATGTATGTATGTATGTATGTATGTATGTGTGTGTGTGTGTATGTGTGTGTACACACACACACACACACACACACACACACACACACACACACACACACACACACACACACACACACACACACACACACACACACACACACATACATACATACCATAATTCATGGGAGGATGAGAGAAATAATCTTGTTTCACTGATAAAGGTGTGTGCATACACAATGGTGACCACCCAAGTCGATTGTGAGGGTAACCAGGGGAATGAATCCTCTTTCATATATATATATATATATATATAGACACACACACACACACACACACACACACACACACACACACACACACACACACACACACACACACACACACACACACACACACACACACACATGATAGCATCCTTAGAGTTTCCATTTGCATTTATTCCTATAGTAAGGTATGTTAAGAGTAATATGGGTTTATACACTAGCTTGTATATGTTTCCCTAGAAGTCATAATCATTGGCATTGATATAATTATCATTTTTAATATTGTCACCAGTTTTGTGGAATGTGATTTGTAATCGCCTCCTTAAAGATGTAACACACATTAAAAAAATGGGACTTTTAGGGTTAAATTAAGTGGATTTTGTTCTATAACATTGACTTTGAAAGAGTCCATTGCAAGTAGGAATACAATGTCAAATTGTGAAATTTGTGGTTTTTTTAATACAATGTTGACATTATGAGATTTTGTGGATTTTTTTGAATGCTTTTATCCAAGGCTGAATATTAAGATTACACCTTTTGAAAATGAGGGTCCTTTCAAATCGTAATGTAATGGTCACTTCAAACAAGGCAAACAAATTGATTTTTTTCTGCATAAAAATTCTATTATTTACATTCACCTTAAATAATGGGTTAAGTCTTAGAAAAAATACATCTATTTGTAAAACATTTTACAAATGAATTCTTTCATCCCATGAGAATTCATTTTTTTAATTTAATAGAGGGTTCTAGGGACCCTCACTTGAGTAGAAAAGAAAAGAAAATTTTCTTAGATTGAAGTTGTGGCTCAACTAAACAACAAAAAACCTAGTACATAGCCAAATAAAAAGATGGCATCATTTAAAACTCAACAATCACAAGACCACCAAAAACCAAAATCCTTGTAGAAATAACTATCCATAGACCAAAACACACACCAAATAACAACAAGAGAGCCTTTACTATAGAGTTATATAAAAGTTCTTGAAAGAGGTGCTTGGAAGAAGGAAATCACCCAAAAGTCTTATCAAATCTGCTACTCTAATCTCCACTAGATTGTTGTTGTTAATGGGCATGTAGATGCCTAGAGCATCCTCCACAAAATTGTCTTAATAAGCATTTGTGCCATATAAAACTAGTTATTTCATGATAATCCACTTGAGAAGGGGAATATTAAACAACACAAAGTTAATTATCCCATGATTCATAACCTTTATCTATAGAAGAGATTATTTCACCTTTCAGAAATGTAGAAATAGAGGTAGAATAATGAAACACCAAGATGAGACATAAGAGTGGAATAAACTTAGGATCAACCTCAACACCCATAGATAGATACTCCTTCCCACTAGTTTCCCCACATCCCCATTTTTCTTATCACCTTTGACTAGATTATCCATTTCACTTACAAATCCTCCAAGTCATTATCAAAAAAAATTCATAAACTAATTGATTAAAAATGCTTTTGGAGGTGTGGTTCCTCCTACTCTCAAGATCATGTTGAATGAAAAACCTAATATTTATATTTATATTTTATAATAAATTATAATCATTAGTTTTAGTTTTGAGGAAAATATATTGATAAGAATTACAAGCTAATGATTTATGTGAACTCATGAATGTACAACATTAAGAAGTTGAAAAATTAGATAAATCTTTGATTTTTGAATGAAGAAAATTATTTCATACTTTTAGTGAACAAACATCATCATTTTACATATTATTTGCACTTCAATAATTGCATCTAAATTACCAAATTTATTGGTACATGAAGTGCATCAAAAACTATTCTCGTTCTCACAAACTATTATGAAAGTCCATTTATCAGACATTCCTAGTCAACATGGCTAAAATTACAAAGTTTCTTCATAGAAGTATAGGGTATTTTCACACAAGGGATGGCCATGTCTATAAACCACAACGTCAATATTTTTAGGGTCATTGATTAAGATTGATAAGATTTTTATTACAATAAGTATATCTTATAAACATTTATTTTTAGTAATATTATGGACATAATAGAAGCAATTAAATTATAATATAATATAAAAAAGAGGCTACCAAATAGTAACTTATCTTCAATAAGGCAACAAACCTAGAAGCCATCCTATCCATGAAAAGATACCTGTGCAAAAAGTTATATTATAATAACATGCAAAACAGCTCATTAATCAATTAAAAAATATATTGGAAGATTTCTAAAATGGATAGAAGGAAGAGCCAATGAGAATAAAATTTAAGATAATATATTAAACTATGCTAAACACTGCAAAGAACAAGAAACACTCAAGTTTATCTTTGACATTTAAATTGTAGATGAATCCCTTCATAATGTCCAATTCTTGAGCCATGGAAACAAAAACTTGAGAATATCATCAATTTTTTTGAAGTATTTCTCTTTCCATCTCATTCTTATTACAATCAATGATATTGTGACTCCAAAACCTGCTCCATATGACAATCCCACTGCTATCTCATACCATAGATAGTTTGTGTTCTTCTTTTCTTTGTTGATTGAAACAACTAGAGGAGGAGGAGGAGGAGGAGGAGGAGGAGGAGGAGCAAACTATGGCCAAGAACACTTCTTTGGTAATGGACATCCCCATAAATTTGGATTCCTTGAGTAAGAGGATTCTCCAAATGTGCCGGCTATATGTCGTCCTTGTGGTATGCCACCTGAAAGGTTGTTGTTGGATAGATTTAAGGAACCCAAATAATTTAGAGATTCAAGTTCACCAGGGATTTTTCCTGAAAAGCTATTTGTAGAAAGGTCTAATGACTCCAGCTGACTGATTTCTCCTAAACTATTTGGAATAGCCCCATTGAAATTGCTCATTGAGAGATTGAGAAGGCTCAACTCCTTCAAATTTCCAAAATCAATAGGAATTTCTCCCTCTAGTTCATTGTTTGAGAGATCTATGGATGTCAAGGTGGAAAGGATATATGTCTAGTGCAATTTTATGCCTTTGGAAGTTATTTCCAATCCATCTTCATATGTTCTCCCATAACCAAATGTCTTAGTGGACAACACAAAAAAATCTTTGTTTGCTATCGCCATTACTTGCAAACGTAGAAAGCTGCAGGGAATGAAACCTGAGATATTATTGGAAGAAAGCAGCAAGATCAGAGGGTCCATTAGTTGGCCAATCTCTGGAGGAATACCGCCTTTAAAATTGTTCTCCTTCATCACCAACACTCCTAGCTGTGAAATATTTCCAACTGATGTTGGTATTTCACCTTTAAATAAATTATGCCCAATATCAAGAACCTGTAACTTTGAAGAATTTGCTATTGAGGGAGGGAATGGTCCTGTCATCTTATTACTATGAACAACTAACAAATACAAATTGCTTAGCTTACTGAAATCATGCGGTAAGCTTCCTTCCAAACTATCATTTCTCAGATTTAGGACTCGAAGGGGAGAGCAATTGGACAAGCTTGCAGGGATGATTCCTGTCAGCCTATTATTTCCCAAATTTAGGACTTGAAGGGAAGAGCATTCAGACAAGCTTGCAGGAATGATTCAGACTAAATTGTTTTCTTCAAGATTTAATATCCAGAGTTGAGATAAACTGCCCAAGCTTGGAGTTATATTGCCACTAAACAAATTGTCATTGAGTAGCAAATATTGTAGATGGGGAGACCATATTGATGGCATGTGCCCTCTCAATGCGTTCCTAGACACGTCAAGCTTTTTTAGTTGCATCCACGTTGAAGTATTTGCAACTAGGTTACCTTGCAGATGATTTGCTGAAAGATTTACACATTGCAAATGAGAACTGGCATGTCATAGCCAAGAGGAAATTTCTCCAAAAAGACTGTTATTAACTAGTGTCAATGACACAAGTGAGAATTGTGGTGAAATCCAAGGTGGAATTTGGCCATCAATTTTACAAGATACTAATTTTAATCTGGATAACTGAAAGGATGGAATCCAAGTTGTACTAATATTTAGTACACAATTAGAGAGAGACAAATCCCTTATGTTTGTAAGGTTGTGAAAGAAAGTTTCTGAAATTAATTGATGGTGGTTTAGCGAGAAAGACAGATTTCGTATAGAAGACGGAAATGCTGAAGAAGAAATGCTTTGATTAAACATATTGCCATCGGCATAGAACTGAGTAAGGTAGGAAAGCTGAGCAAATGAGGGCGGAATAGTCCCAGATAGTTGGTTACCAGAGAGATACAGATAGCTGAGCAAAGAGAGATTGCCCAAGGAAAGTGGGATGCTACCCGTCAGCTCATTACTACTAAGTCGCATGTCGCTTAGAGAATATAGACTCCCTAGAGAAGCCGGTATGCTTCCACGGAGTTGGTTGGAACTGAGCTGAAGAGACGTGAGAGAAGAAAGATTGGCCAAACAGGAAGGTATGCTTCCATTGAGTTCATTGTAACTGAGATCAAGTATAGTAAGGCTGGTGAGACGACAAATGGAAGATGGAATTATCCTACTCAATCCACTGCTACGAATGCGAAGAGATTGAAGATGAGAAAGATTTCCCAGACAGGGAGGAAGAATGGTCGTACCTGTTACTCCCTTTATGCTCAGACTTGTGAGAAAAGAAAGATTGCATAAGCTGTGAGGTATCACACCGGCAAAGTGATATTTAGGAAATATATGAAGAGTGACGACATGGTGGGTGTGATTATCGCAGGATATACGATTCCAAGTGCACCAGTCCCTTCCATTCTTCCACGAACTGAGATATCCATGAGAGTCATTCACGGCTGTTTTGAGGGAAAGAAGAGCCTGGGATTCGTGGGGGTGACATCTGATGGTTAATACGAGGCTTGGCTTGGTGAAAAAGATAAGAAAGAGCGCAATAATAATTAAAAGACACAGATTACGAGAAGCCATGGCAGGAATTAGAAATGGTATCGAGTGATGTTTGATGTAGCAGGCAAAGGATATATGCAACATAATTTGTGGCGTGGGCGGCATGGCAGGATGTCGCTGAAGGAAAGAAAAAGTTTGAAGTAGTTTGAGTAAATCATAGCGATGGCGAGTGTATTGACCTTAATATTATAAGATTTTCGAAGACAGATTTTTGAAATTTTTTTAAAAATCCTTGTGGTTTAAGTAAACAATATTTTCGAAGACACGTTTTGTTTCTCAAGCTAAATTTTGAGTAAGATTGATTGTATAGAATGGTCATTTATGGGATTCATGCTAAAACTATGAGGGTTTGGTGATTTCTTTCTCTTCACTATTCAAATAAAAAATTCAACTTATTGTATTATATATGGTCACAAATTTGAGAGATTTGGTGTATTACAATTGATCAGATAGGGTATTTTTTTTGATAATTTTTTTATGTTGAATAGTTAAGCAAATTTTTATTAGGTGTATTATTTTCCCTAATAAGACAAATGAACTTTTTAATGGTGATTTTACTTATGTCTTTTTTTCACCTTGGTAAAGAATAAAGACTCATTCTATGAAGCTCTAATGTATATTGACAACTTTTGTAAAGCCTTAGGATCAAATCTGCAATGGATCAAATCTCAATGTGATGTTATTGATAAAGTATGATGCCTAACCCTGATTGACTTCAAAATTTCAATTAGATGTTTATTAACAAAGTGGTTATATTTTAATTATTGGGTGTTCCTTTCATCTTTGAAGGTTCTCTGTTTTCCCTTTTGTAGTATCTATTGCAATAAGTAGAGAAGAAAAATGCATAGAAGATCACCAAGCCCTTTTCTTTTGTTGGTAAGTTTCATAATTGCACAAATATTCTTGCAACTAATTTATGTTATTTCTCCTATTGGGATCCATCTAAAGTATCTTATAACTAGTTTTTGTAGTTGTTTCAAGATATTATGTTGGTTAATGTCAAATAGATCCATAGATTCCAAAGATTTGCTAGGACATATGTTTCCTTCCTCAAGTAAAGGAGGTATGATAATTATTGATGTCCACATAAATAGTACATATATTCATGTACTAATTGGATTGTTAGACTTATTGAGGGTTTACAAGGATGGGAAATTCTCCTTCGACATTGCATCTCTATAGGGTCATTTGATGAAAAAATGTCTAGAAGGGTTTTTGTTTCCATGGTCTTTTTATTAACACTATCCCAAATAAGATGAAAGATTCATCTGTTGCATCCTTTGATTTTGCCAAACCATTTCTCACTTGAGTTAGGGATGGGTTTAGATTGGACCCCTCTTTTAATGACTAAAATATTTGTTGGTCTCCCATAGTTACCAATACAATCCTTCCACTTAGAAAAAGTGGACACGTATTGAAGCTCTTGGACTCTTCAACAAAGGTATTCACATTTTTTGTGATATTATTTATTTATGATAATGGAATTCATGGCCCACCATGAATATGATGTATATAATTATTACCTTTGATATTCAGTCCATATTGCACATTTAAGAGCTCATGCCTAATGTTTTGATGTATAAATTAGGTCTTCAATGACTAGTTTCTTTGTGAAAAGACTAGTGTTCAAATTTTGATACACCCTTACAAAATTATTGATCCATGTAGATATTATATTTAGGTCTATGCATTCCTTAATTTTTTTTTGATCTCCCTAGGATTTCACAATATCATGCCATGCTCAAAGTCTCACGACATCTTCTTGACTTGGTGCAGCACCTTACATAACCATGCAATCATATTTTGTTGCATAACATCTATTGCATTTAGAACCCTACAAATCACATTGAAAGATTTCATGCCACTTGTGTATCCTCATGATAATTTTATGTGCTAATGTAATGTTACACAACATACCACACAAGTCCCTTGTACTATGCAATGGTATCCTCACTCAACATCCACGTGTTAGCTCCCTCACCAAATAATCATTTTGGAGGTTCACTATGCCAAGATGAAAAGACCCTTTGGTATTTCCAAGACACTAATAGCACTTCATAACCTTCACATGCACATAGAAATTGAGTGCCATGTTAACTTTCATCAGTGCACTGGTAGCTGGGACTTCAAACACCTCTTCCAGTTTTGTCTAGTCCATGGGAGTTTATAAACATGGATTGACTAGATAATATATGAAGAAATACCATAAGGATTTTGTGCTCATTGTAGCGAATATATTTTATAATATGATCATCATGCTTGATTTTCAAAAAAAAACATCAACACGTAGGGAACCACACACTCATTATTTGACCATTTTTGGGCTCATTTTGGATTATCAATATCCATTGTGTGTAACCATGACCCATGGTTTTTTCAAAAACTTATGGAAATATTTATGGGATAGATGGATACACAAATATACTAGTAGAAAACTTTTCATTCATAGATAGATGGACAAATGAAAATTTTCAACTGCACATTTGTTCATTTACTACACATATACAACATCATATATAAGTGTACTTGGGATGAAAATTTAATTTACATCTAACATGATTATAATAGAACCAACCCCCATCTAATATGGATTCATGTCCACAGGAAAAGGATGTAGACAAATCAAAGAAGTTCCTATAACACATTCAAGATGTTCACCACCAAGTGTAAAATATATTCTTACACCAATTGAAATATAAATAATTATGTGACACACACCATACACCTCATGAATTTTAAGTGGGAGAAAAATTACATCATGTTGTATCTAAAAAATAAATTGTTCAAGGGTTCATAAGATTAAACCTTTGTGTTGTGGTCTATACAAAATCATGTGATCAACTATAGGGAACACATTTATTCTTGACTTTCAACTCAAAAATTTGGTTCACATCCAAGTTTCAATGTATAACTTCTCAAGGTTTACATCCCACCATTTATTAAGCCATCAAAAATACAACATCCTTCATATTTGGATCCCAATCATTTTCACACAAAAAATGAGGATCAAATTATTAAAGTGACTCAATGTGCACCCACTAAGGTACACATAAATTATTTATAGTAGTCAAATAAAGTTAATACATTGATTAGGCTAAGTGGTATAACCTTAATAAATTTCAGCTTTGGTTTCCAAAACTAAGTATGCAATGGAAATAATTTATCTTACAAAAAGGGTGAATGATTTTTGTGCACCTATGCATACTCCTCCTTTACACACTTCAAAAATACATACAGACCATTCACTGACTTGGATTTCTTCGATCTTGCAACACCTCGCACCATGCATAGATCCCCATAATATCTTCTCATACTGATGCATCACCTTATAATTTTTTATGCCACCATATTCTAACATAAAAAACGTTATAATATCCACACAATGTACACTACCTTGTGGCACCATGCATCATTTTTGTTCCCTCGAGATACTTATATACACTAGTGTAATACTACACAAAATGTCACATAGTTACTTCACTTCATAGAGTAGAATCAACGATCACCATCCCCATGTTAGCTCCTTATTTATATGAGGCATACCAAGTGTGGCTTTTAAGGTCTATGCCATGCCAGGTAACCTATCAAAGGAACCACATAACTAGAATTTTAACTTCCACAGATTCAATAAGTCTAACCACTGATTAGATAGAAGATCAACTAACACACCTATTTTATGATTAATATCAGTTATAATTTCTTTTAATGATGTGTATATTTTATCCATTTGACTTATAAGGGATTAGAGATGATAAATATCATAGATGAAAATATGATATTGTTATCATACATTATGTATCTATCATTCACACACATTTGTAACTCATGTCTAGTATAGACAATTGAAAGAAGGGTTTCCCCTTCTAATTATAGGAAATTTATTTTCTATCCTTGATTTCCTATCTTTCTTATAAATTAGACACATTTTTAATTCTCACATATTATTTTCATTGAATATAAGTTTCATTTCTAAAAATATGAAATGATGAATGAAACTTTGATGATCATATTTCAAAGCATAGAAGAGATTATATATAGGCAATAAATAGTTACAAACTATGACATGTATGTACCTAAACCAAAACACCTAACACCTAATACCTAATACCTAACTAGCTTAGCGTAATAGTTCGTTATGCTTAAAAATGTAATAACATGATTACACTAACATTCCCCCCATTATTACATGATTTTTACAAATGTACCCATAGAATAGATCAAATTTTACCTTACCAAGAGACTTGGTGAGTATATCTACCATCTATGAATCCATCGAGTAGTACTGGAGCTAAGTGTGGTGGTTTAAGACTTATTCTCTAATGTAATGACACTGAACCTCAATGTGTTTGGTTTAATCATGAAATACAAGATTCTTCACAAGCTTCAACACATTTTGATTATTATAGAATAGATTTGGTTTCTGATCTTCAGGAATCTCCAAACTAGACAAAATGTGATGTATATATATAGTTTCACACATATCTCCTCATACGATACAATACTATACTTCCATGGATGAGAGATCAAATACTGGTTTATTTTTGTTGATCCACAAAATGGGTCCAGATTTGAGATGAAAAATGTACCCTAAAGTAGATTTTTTGTCATCAATAGATCTGACATAGTTTGAATCGGTGTACCCCTACAAGAAGAACAAACTATTATTCTTATATTCTAGACCATACTCAAGTGTACCTTAGACATATCTCAAAACATGTTTTTCTACAACCCAATGACATTTCTTCAATTCTTGCATAAATTTGGAAAGATAGCTCACAACAAAACATATATCTAGTCTGGTGTAGGTTAAGTAGATGAGACTCCCAAAGAGCTGTCTATAGAGAGTTACATCCATTTGAGGGGAATCCTAGAATTGAGAGAGTTGTAAACCTTTCTTCATTGGTGTTGAAAGAGGTTTACAATTTAACATTATATACTTTTCCAAGAGTGTCTTGGCGTATTTCATTTGGGAGATAAAAATGTGATTCTATTTCTACCATATCTCTAAGCTAAGATAGTAATGTAGTAGCCCTAAATTAGTCATGTTAAAGGATTTATTTAAGTCATTCTTCACTACATCAACAAGATCATTTGAACTATCAGAGATCACAAGATCATCTACATACAAAATAAGAATGACAATATCTATACTAATCTTCTTGATATACAAATTAGAAATAGAGGGGCTACAAATAAAACCATGCTACAATAGGTGATCATCTATTTTTATGTACCATGCTCAAGGTTATTAATTAAGTCCATAAAGAGACTTAACTAGATGACATACCTTTCATGACTGTTTGTCATCGATGAAACCTTTTGGTTGGGTCATGTATACTTCTTTTAGATCACCATTCAGGAAAACACTCTTGACATCCATCTACTAAAGTTTCCATCCATACTATGCTTCTAGTGTGAAAACAATTCTGATAGTCTTGATCTTTGTATTGGGTACAAAGGTCTCCTCATAATCAATGCCTTCTTGTTGGGCATAGCCTTTTACAATAAGTCATGCTTTGTGTTTATTGATGGATCCATCTACCTTGTACTCTATTTTGAAGATCCATTTTTAGCTAATAAATTTCTTCCCTATAGACAGATCAACAAGTTCCCACATCCCATTTTTGATGAGGGCATCATATTCAGCATCCATAGCTTTCTTCCATTAAGTTTAACTTAAGGCTTCTCAAACTATCTCTGGTTCAGTGTTGTCAACCATTGAACTCATGAGTGTAATATTTACTTCATCTCTCACCTTTCTTCTTATCTAAACTCCTGATGAAGTGTTTGGAGTAGAGCTTAGGTGTGAGTCATTGATTATAGAATCTAGCCATTTAGGATGTTGATGCAGTTGCTGATTTCATGAAGAACTACCTTGTAGATTACCAAGATCAATGAACAATTCTCCTTCTTGCATCTCACCTTCTTCATGATCATCATCTAACTATGGGAAGAGTCTATGAGAAGTGGTCTGGTCTGTCTCCTTCAAGTGTAGATGCTGAAAATGTAGCAGTAATCCACAACTTTCTCCTTTGTATTATTTTTTCTTGGTCAGGGTTTTGAATGTAAACTTCACAGTAATCTTTTTTGTTGTTGATGGCTCTCTTCTATAGGCTTTGAATTCTTACAACATCATGCTTTTCCCTTATGTTGTGTATCTATCTTCACCCTCAAGTAGGCTTCGAGTCTTTTTCAGGTAACTATTATGTAGGTGTCAATCACCTCTGTCAGATCTTCATGCTTTCCTTTGCAATTCTACTATGAATTTATGGGGCAACTATGCTATGACATATCAAGCTCTGATACCAAAGTGAAATGATAAATAAAAATTTGATGATCATATTTTGAAGCATAGAAGAGATTATATCTAGGAATTAAATAGTTATGAACTGTGACACCTATACACCTAGACTGAAATACCTAATACCTAACTAGCTTAGCGTAATATTTCATTAAGCTTAAAAATGTAATACATGATTACGCTGACAAAGTAAAATTCCACATTAGAATGTGTGTCCATTTTTATGTTAGTTAGTCTACCTAGGTGTATTATAAAATACATAGCTTGATGTTAAGTCCAGGGTTCTCTAGTACCCAAGCATCTTGAGCCTTGTTGTGTGGATCAATTTGATTGATAAACCAAAGGATATTTTTATTTTTTTGTATTATTAACAATAGCCACTTGAAGGTTTTGTTGTATTTATTGGTTAAAATAAGAAGAAGAAGAAAACATTTATTTGAATTGTGTTTAATGAAAAGAATATACGAATGGTAAATCATATGAAGGACCATTTTTTATATGAAGCTTAATAAATGATAATGAAAAATATAATAAAATGGTTTAAAATGGATAAAATCTAAATATATGTATTGAATGTGTGTGTGTGTGTGTGTGTGTGTGTGTGTGTGTGTGTGTGTGTGTGTGTGTGTGTGTGTGTGTGTGTGTGTGTGTGTGTGTGTGTGTGTGTGTGTGTGTGTATGGGTTATCTTGATTTATCATATAGTCCTATGGTTATCATGGGATTGGATGGGAGCCTAATAGATTTTTTATTGTTCCTATTAGAGTGGGACAAGAGACAATTCAAAAATTATTGCATGTGCTTCCTAATATTGTATAACACAACACCTTGATTGGTCACCTATTGATACGTCAAATGTAAGCAATTCATTCTAGTGTGAATCAATTTTTGAAATTTGGACATCATTTTGAAGTGGTTAAAATTAAAATTGATGTTAGTTTTTCAAGAAAACAAACAAATATTGAATTTTTATACATAAAAGCATCACCACAAGTATTACAGTGTCTACCTAAATAAAGAGTGCATAAAATACAAGTGTGTATCTATTCCAATTAGGTTACATTCATCATACTCTCTAAGACTAACATGATATCATTTAAAAATAAATGTTTGAAAGACATTAACTATTGGGATAGTTAGTTATTGAAAAATGTGTTAAATAAATATGATAATGATTCATTTCCCTTAGATTAATGGTTATCACAATGTTGTATACATACTACTAGTGGTCTTAGTACTCCAACTTCAATATATTTTTATGGTGTCATAATACTTCTAGTATTATTAGTTAGCTCTGTTAACCAATATCTTATCATGAAACCTGAACACTCTCTATTTTTATGATGTATTATATTGCTTTGATTACTTATATTATCATATGTGGTTTACTCTTTTAGGCTTATCTATTTTTATATGTATTTCATGATTGTTATGGATTTGATTATTACATGTCTTTGAAATTCCTTTGCCTTTATGTTGTCCAATATTCATTTGAAAAAAGATTCATATGTTTTGAATATGCTAGAGTACACATTGTATGTTCATTATTATTTGCATATTGAAAAGAGATTATATTACAACTAGTTTTTATATACATGGTACCGATGAAAATGTCATAATGAGCTATGATTGAGGAATGGTAGGATTCAAACACACTAAAATCTTAACATGTAAAATGGAAATGTAAAAATAGAGAGCACTATTTTAAGAGAGGAACTAAATATGAGAAAAATAAGTAGCTTGTATTAAGAATGATAAAATAGCTTGAGGAGATGTACATAAATATAAAGAAGAGATGCATAAGTCACATAAAAAGGTGGAGTGTGCATCTAAAAATAGAATGCATGAAAAAATCATATATATCCTAATGATAACTCATATATATCTTAATGACCTCATTATTACACCTAATAAATCTAAATACATGTGTAAGAAAAACCATAAAATTGAATAAAAATCCTACACAAATACCCTCCCTTAAACATAATATAGGTGGGTAGAAGAATTGGGTCCCAAGAAAAAAGATTGATTAGGTACCCAAGTATATAAAAATTCTCCCAGGAATAATATAGATAAGCACCCATCCTACCCATATAGATAAGAATAGGGGACTATAACTCCGCACCCCTCTTCCCAAAAAAAAAAAGAAAAAGAAAAAAAAAAAAAAAAGGAAAAAGATGAAGTTAAAATTTCTCACACCCTAAGAAGAGCTTGAAAATGAGGATACTTTCTCTAATTGAATGGTTTGGTGAAGATATCAACTATCTTATCTATAGTATATAAAAATTTGATATCAAAGACCTCTCCATGAATAAAATCCCTAATGATGTGCTTATGAATTTTATGTTGAGTTATGGAGTTAAAAGCTTCACTGAATGTGCAAATGTGGAGGTTGCTATGTCACACAATAACTAACATCGATCAGAGCCAACCGACATCAATTAGGGGTCGATCAACATCAGTTATCTCCAGCTACACATTAGCTAGCATCGATTAGGGTCAGCCAGCATCGGTCATCTCTAGACTAACATCGGTCATCTGTGCATTTCCAGAACTGTTTTGATTTTAGGAGAACAATTAGTTTGCATGTAAAGACAAAAATTAGTCTTGAGTCTACATTTCTAATTATTGTTTGCTTTGGGTTCTATTTAAGAGACCCATGGGGCTGTATTGTAATCAAGGTAGGCAACAACAATTGGGTTGATTGTCACTGAAGTAGGCAACAATAACCATTGAGTTGATTATCACAAGGAGGCAACAACAACCATTGAGTTGATTGTCACAAGGAGGGAACAACTCAGTGTTTGAGTTGATTGTAATTGATTGAGAGAGAGAAAAAAATATTGAGGGAGAATTACTGTACATCCAAGAGGTGTGAGGAGAAAGAGATTTCTTCATTGTATTTCTTTCTGGAAGAGTTTAATACAAGATTGGTTGTTTGTCATATCTCCTATTCTTTGTTGTTTTTGATTTCTAGTTACTTATTACTTTTAGTTTAATTCCATGTTTAGTTGCTTATACAAAAGTAATCAATTGTACTCTAAGGAGGTCCTAACAATTGGTATCAGAGCTATGTGTATTCACTAACAATTGGTATCAGAGCTAGGATCAATAACAAGTGGTATCAGAGTAGGTTAGTGTTTGTTGATTACAGGTTGACTCTCAGGGGTTTTTGATTGAGTGGGAGCAAAGCAATGGTAGAATAAAGTAAACTAAAAATAGATAAATTCAATGGAAAGAATTATCAATTATGGAGGATGCATATAGAAGATTATTTGTATCAGAAAGACCTGTACTTACCATTGGGTGGGTTTCAAGAAAGCCCACAGATATGCAAGATGAAGAATGGAATGTTCTTGATAGAAAGGCTCTTGGATCTATAAGATTGAGCCTGGCATCGTCTGTGATTTCCAACTTATCACAGACAAAGACAATGGTAGAGTTAATGGATACTTTGACAAATTTATATGAAAAACCCTCAGCTTCGAATAAGGTATATCTTATGAAGCAATTATTTAATTTGCAAATGCAAGAAGGTGGATCTGTATATAGTCATCTTAGTGATTTCCATGGATTAGTAAATTAGCTAATTTTAGTCAAAATAGTTTTTGATGATGAAATTAAGGCTCTCTTAATCTTATGCTCTTTACCTGAAAGTTGGCATAGCTTGGTAATGGTAGTTAGTAATACTGTGTCTGCTTCAAATATCTTGAAAGTTGATGATGTTGTTAGTGTAATCTTAAATGAAGAAATTTGTAGGAAAAGCACAGGGGAAACATCAGGTAATGCTTGAAGTGTTGAAAACAGGGGAAAGTAAAGAGAGAAGGGAAAGCAATGGAAATCAAGGTCAAAGATGGGAAGTAGAGCCAAATCTAGAAATGGAAGTATAACCTACTGGAATTGTGGAAAGAAAAGGAATTCAAAGAAAGATTGTTGGTTGAAAGAAGATCAACAAGAAGGTAATAAAGAAGCAAAAGATGCAGGTATTGTTGCATAAGATGCTCTTATATTTTCTTTGGATAGTCAAGTAGAATCATGGGTTTTAGATTCTGGTGCTTCTTTCCATGCAATCCCAAATAAAGAATTTTTCAATGATTATGTCCATGGAGACTTTGGAAAAGTTTATTTAGGAGATGATGAGCCTTATCAAATTTTTGGCAAAGGAAAAGTGCAGCTAAAATTACAGAATGGTAACACATGGGTGTTGAAGGATGTCATGCATGTACCCATCCTGAAGAGGAATATGATTTTTGCAAGAAGTTGGGTGATGAGGGTTACAAAGTAACTCTCACAGCTGGATCTTGGAAAGTTTCCAAGGGTGCACTTGTATTAGCAAAAGGTAATAAATTAGGTACACTTTATCTATCTACTTGTATTACTGATTATTCTCTTTCTCTTTTATCTACTTCAAATGTAGATGCAAAGTTGTGGCACTATAGGCTTGGTCACATGAGTGAGAAGGGAATGCATGTTCTTAAGTCAAAAGGTAAGCTTTTAGATTTGAAAAGCATAGATATAGATTTCTATGAGCATTGTATTTTTGGGAAATAGAAGAAAGTGAGGTTTCTCAAAATTGGGTCAATAAAGAAGAAGCACAAGTTGGAGCTTGTTCACACAGACGTGTGGGGACTAGCTCAGGTAGCTTCTATTGGAGGATCACAGTATTATGTTTCTTTCATTGATGATGCTACAAGAAAGGTATGGGTTTATTGCATAAAGAGGAAATTTGATGTTTTTGACACATTTAAAAAATGGAAAGCCTTGGTTTTCAATGAGAAGGTGATGTACAGTGATCAGCTCGAGAGGCTAAATAATTTTGAGTAGGGCAATCTTGATTTGGATGAGGTTATGATCCAAAATGAGCTCATGGGTAAAAATCATCACTCACAAGAAAACACAGAGACCAACGTCGATCAGGCAGGAACTGACGTCAGTTAGGTGAAGACTGAAGTCAGTGATGTCAGTTAGGTAAGAATCGATGTCAGTCAGGTGAAGACTAAATTTGGTGATGTCGGTTAGATGGCAACTGACATCAGTCAGGTCAGTCAGATGGAACCAATATCAATCAAGAGCAGACCGAGAGATGACTGGGATCGATCACTGTCAAAAGGAAATTTGGGCAGACAACAAGCTGTGAATGAGTCTCAAACACCCATGAGGAGGTCCAAAAGGGTAAGTAAACCCTAATTCATTATTCCCCTTATTTATACTACTTTTTGCTCATTGATGGTGGAGAACCAGAAAGTTTTGATGAGGCAATGCAGGTAGAATCCATGAAATAGTGGGAGCATGGCATGAATGAAGAAATTGATTCCTTGGAAGAGAACCATATGTGGAATTTGGTTGAGTTGTCAGCTGGAAAGAAAGCACTGAAAAAATAGGTTTACAGGTTAAAGGAAGGAGAGAATGGACATGTGAGACATAAGGCCAGGTGATATGGTCTTAAGCAAGCTCCAAGACAATGGTATTTAAGGTTTGACAGGTTTATGACAAAGCATGGCTTTAGTAAATGTCAATCTGACCATTGTGTTTATTTTACTAGATTGGATAATAGTAGCTATATTATCTTGTTACTGTATGTAGATGATATTCTTTTTGTAGGTTCACACATGTAGGAAATTACTGAGCTAAAGGTAAAATTAGCTCAAACATTTGCCATGAAGGATTTAGGAGCAGCAAAGAAAATCCTTGGCATGAGTATTAAGAGAGATAGGAAAAATCATAGTTTGATTTTGTCTCAAAAGGATTATGTGAATAAGGTGTTGGAGAGGTTCAATTTGCAGGATGCAAAATCGGTAAGCACACCTATGGCTGGATAGTTCAAGTTAAGCAAAGAGTAGTGTCCTAAATCACATGATGAGGTTGAGTACATGGTATATACTAGACCTGATATTGCCCAAGTAGTGGGAGTTGTCAGCAAGTTTATGGCTAATCTAGGAAAGGAACACTGGAAAGCAATTTAGTGGATTCTCAGATATCTGAGAGGGACCAACAGTAAGCATGGAGGGTCCAACACTTCTCTACATGGGTATGTAGATTCAGATATGGCAGGTGACTTGGATGGTAGGAGAAGCACCACATGATATGTGTTCACTGTTGGTGGAATGGTGGTTAGCTAGATTTCAAAGTTGGAGAAGGTTGTTGCCCTATCTACTATAGAGGTAGAATACATTGCAGTCATAGAGGCTAGCAAGGAAATGATATGGATGACTCAGTTTATGGAAGAGTTGGAAAAAGAGTAAGAGAGTTGCAGATTATACAATGATAGTAAAAGTGCAATTCATTTGGCAAAGAATTCAGCCTTTCATTCAAGAACCAAACATATATAGCTTAGGTACCACTTCATTAGACAGGTATTGGAGGATGGCCAGTTGAAGCTGGAAAAGATCCATATGGATAAGAACCCTGTAGATATGTTAACAAAGCTGATAACAAAGGAGAAGTTGAATCTTCATTCAACTTTTGTTGGTCTTCAAGATTGAACTTGAAGATGGAGAAATAAATTAGAGGATGTTGTTGTACAGGTATGGGTACAGGTGTAGTTATTTATCTCCAAGTGGGAGATTGTTGAGTTGTGGAGCTAAAAGCTTCACTGAATGTGCAAATGTGGAGGTTGTTGGGTCACACAGTAACTAACATCGGTTAGAGCCAACTGACATCGATTAGGGGTTGACCAACATCGGTTATCTCCAGCTACATAGTAACCGGCATCGATTAGGGTCGGCTGGCATCGGTCATCTCTAGACCGACATCGGTCATCTGTGTGTTTCCAGAACTATTCTAATTTTAGGAGAATAGTTAGTTTGCATGTAAAGACTAAAATTAGTCTTGAGTCTATATTTATAATTATTGTTTGCTTTGGGTTCTATTTAAGAGACCCATGGGACTGTATTGTAATCAAGGTAGGCAACAAAAATTGGGTTGATTGTCACTGAAGTAGGCAACAACAACCATTGAGTTTATTGTCACAAGGAGGCAACAACAACCATTGATTTGATTGTCACAAGGAGGGAACAACTCAGTGTTTGAGTTGATTGTAATTGATTGATTGAGAGAGAGAACTCTTGAGGGATAATTATTGTACATCCAAGAGGTGTGAGGAGAAAGAGATTTCTTCATTGTATTTCCTTTTGGAAGAGTTTAATACAAGATTAGTTGTTTCTCGTATCTCCTATTCTTTGTTATTTCTAATTTCTAGTTACTTATTACGTCTGGTTTAATTCTATGTTTAGTTGCTTATACAAAAGTAATCAAATGTACTCTAAGGAGGTCCTAACAATTGGTATAAGAGCTATGTGTATTCACTAACAATTGGTATCAGAGCTAGGATCACTAACATTTTAATGTGCTTAGTTCACTAATATTGGACTAGATTCCTATAGATATGGATGGTGCTTTGATTATTGCAGAAGATGAGGATGGGTTTCTTGAACTAGATATCAAACTCAACAAAACTCCTTGAATCTAGATAACCTCAATATCAACATTAACATCTCCTTTATATTCAACCTTAATACATGATATATCAATATATTTATTCTGATTTATATAAAAACTAATTGGACTTGAACCAAGTGATAAATTATATCCTAAACTAGAATTACAATGTTTAATATCTCTATCCTATTCTGAATCTATGTACCCAACTAAGTCAACATAAATACCTACTCCATAGTGAACCCCAAAATTATGAGTACCTTGAATGTAGTGGATAATCATCTTGGATGTGTTCTAGTGTAGCTCATGTAGTGTATGAATAAACCTAGAGACCATGCCCACTACATATGAAATATCGGGTCTAGTAAGAGTTAGATAGATGAGATTTCCAACAATATATCAATTCAAGGTAGCATCAAATAATAAATAAGAACATTTAGTCTCAATCATGAGCCCAAAAATATAGGGAGCCAGATTTGTGTCATATTCAACCATGCCAAATCATGTAATAAAATTGACAGCACACTTGGATTATGTAATGGTGATCCCTGAGTCAGACTTTAAAATCTAAATCTAAAGGAAGTAATGACATAAACACAACTAAATCAAGGAGAATCAATCATGCAAAGTAGTTTTCACTAATGTAATGAAGGATGGAGACCTCTTTGTGATCAATAGGTCATCAACACACAAAACCAATATCAGAAGTGAGTCATCCTTCTATATTTTAATGTAAAAATTTAGATCTAAATGGCATCTAATGAACCCAAATATGAGAAGTAAGGAATCCATATTGGTATACCATGTCTAAGAGGCCTATTTGAGGCCATATAGAGATTTTCAAATTCTACATACTAAGGAATAATCCTGCATAAATCCCTATGGCTGATATGTGTGTGTGTGTGTCTATATATATATATATATATATATATATATATATATATATATATATATATATATATATATATATATATATATATCCTCAATGTCAACATGAATAAATGCACTCTTCAAATCCATACGATGAACCTCCCAATGATGATCTTTGGTAATAATAAGAGTGAGCCGGATAGAGTTCATAATTGTAATTATTGAAAAGGTATTTGTATTGTAAATTTTAGCAACCTATGAAAAACCTTTTTGACCAGTTAAGCTTTGAAATTATCCACTAACCCATCTGCTTAAATTCATTTTTGATAGATCCATCTACATCAAACAAGATTCCTTCCCTTAGGAAGGGGTACCAAATCCCAAGTGTAGTTCCTAATCAAGTAAGAATACTCCTCATGCATAGTTGTATCCCACTTAAGATTGTCAAATGTATCACAAATAGACTATGGATCATAAGTAGAGGAAATGAATTCATCTAGAACACTTTGGAACTATGAGCATGCCCATTGATTATCTGATGGATCCCTAACATAATAACATTCACCTTGTAGCATTTATCTAAAGTGAAGAGGACTTGAATTCAAAGAATCAGGAGGAGATTCCTTAACATGTAAAAAGTGACTAGGTGAGGAAGGAGATGAATCCCCATCACTATTCTCATCATATAAACTAGAAGAAGAATCCTTATCATCAAGAATCTACTTAGGGTGATCTAAATTATTAGAACTATCATCAAAACATAGTGACTCCAAGGAGGATGTAGAAGTGTCAATCAAGTGTTGAGTATGAAGGAGGATTTTGATCAAAGTGTGAGAAGGTTTAAAACTATGACTGGTGATCTATTTTCCCAACTTCCACTATACAATCATTATGAAAATCCCTAATGACCACAAAATCTGGGGTAAACTCTACTTTCTTTCCTGAACCAATGTGAGTGACCTAATAAATAGATATGATATTAGTTGATAGTGAGGGAACACATATAATATCCTATAATGTTCCATCACCCACTTCAATAGATCCTCTCCCAGAAACTTATATAGAATTATTATCACCAATATGAATAGAAGGCATATAACATGGCTCCAAGCATGAGAAAAGGTCCTATGATGAAGCCATCTGATGAAAGCACCATAATCATTCACCCATGTGGAAAGATGAGATGAAACTATAATAAGGGTCTTTCCCCTTACTTTCCTCTTACCACTATATTTTTCCTTATAGGTGTATTAAATTTATGAACTTTGTGTGATGGAATCTGTGACACTTATGTTGTTTTTCTCAGTAATATTTTTAAAGTGATCTATTTGTTTCTTCATACATTTCTGCTCATCATGCCTAGTTCTATTGTAATAGGAAAATTTGACCTTCTCTTTCTTAGGTTTAGAATCTGAAGAGGAGGTCTCAGTTTTTGCTTTGGAAGTAGCATTAGTTTTCTAATCCTTATTTTCCTCAATGTCCTTCTTGTTCTCTTTCTCATAATTACTATTTAAATCCTTCTATTTTTAGTGACTAATAATTAGGGCATGAAACTTATAATATTTAAATGTACCCATATGAATAATCTTATCTTGTTCCCTAGTCAAGGATGTAGCAAAATTATCCAAGAATGGCTTATCTTGTTCCCTAGTCAAGGATGTAGCAAAATTATCCAAGGATGGCATGGTCCATATGACTCCAAGGGCACTCCTAATGTCATGGAAAGTAGAAACATAAATATAATAGTCAAGACATAAATTAGAAAGAATTCAAAGGATCAGTTGTTCATCCTTTGTATCTATGCCACATAGTTTTAAATTCAACCTAAGTGATTTGAATTTTATGAAGAAGTCTTCAATAGTGCCCAATTTTGTTTGGACTCAAACTAATGAGCTTAGTCTGTACCTCAAGACCCCTCATTTCATATTGATTCCCAAAGAGTTATTCCAAAAAGACCCAAACTTTATAAGGTGATTTTATAGATTCAATGTTAAATATTAAGTTGGGAGACACTGAGATACATGTAGGAGATCATATGCCTCAAAACATTGGTTAAACTAAGGATTTTCTACATCTAGTGTCGATTTAATTTCATTATCCATAGTAATTATGTGTAAACCCTTAATTCTCAAAACTTAATTTGTACATTGGTTCTCTACTCATGATAATTATATGGTGTGAGAAGCAAAAGTGGATTATGATCCATACTACATTAAAATAAATATTTGCATAAATTAATGTGTAAGAGAGAACATAAGGCACAATGTAACCCCCCTAAAACTATGAGAAATAAACCAAAATTATAGAGATTTGGCACTTTACATTTTAGTGCATATATAATTTTTACAAGGATTGAAAGTATCTCATATTAGATAAACAAGAATATGAAAAAAACACCAATGCAAAGAGCTCAAAAGAATTCACACTTCCAAAAAAAACTAGCACCTCAAAAGGAGCTACCTACAAAAATTTATCTGATTTACAAGTTCTTTCAATTACCATTTTCAAAAAATAAATTCACCATTTGAAAAAAAATTCCCTAAAAATTTATTTTAGACCTTATAGCAAAATTTAAGTCCCTTTTAGTAGGGTGTGATTAAAGGCTAAGCAGGTTGATGCATAAATATTTAATAATAACTTCATGTAATAGAAACTAATGATAGACCAAAAAAAATATACGACAACCAATAAAAGATTTTATTATAAATTATAAGGAATAGTACGTCTTTCTTATCAATCATTAACAAAACCCTAAAAAAATGGAAGATTTGAATATCCCAAAACATGGTCAAGTTTACAGTCATTTCTAGGGTTTTCGTACATTCTAAACTTGATGGCGTAATCCATTTTTTTCAAAAAAAACATTGAATGATAAATATGATGAGAAAACCACTTACACAAAGACTTTTTTCCTCATTCTTTTTTCTATTCTCTAGGACATCCAAGGACATAGGAAAAGAACATAGAGAATAAAAGATCTATAACATGCAATCTCAAATAATCGAGATTCAAAAATAAATCACAACAAAAAAAGCTGTTTGACTACCAAAACATGATTTGATACCATGTCAGGATGAGCTATGATTTGTTAGAATGAAAAATGATCAAGGAATGGTAGGATTCAAACACACTAAACTCTTAACATAAAAAATGGAAATGTTGAAAGAGAGGGCATTGTTACAAGAGAGGAACTAAACATTAAAAAAATAACTAGTTCATATTTAGAATGATAAAATAACTTGAGAGATACATATATAATAAGAAGAGAGGAATAATACCATCTAAAAAGGTGGAGTGTGCATATGAAAATACAATTCATGCGCAATTAATATTTATTCTAATGAAAACTCATATCTATTTTAATCACCTCATTATTACACCTAAGCAAGCTAAATACATGTGTAATAAAAATCATAAAATGTAATTAAAAACCTACACTAATAGAAACTACCAAGATATATCCATTATTTATGTGTAGGTGATAAGTTATAGGTTCATGATTGTGGATTTACAACATTTTTGGGCCATAGCCCATTTCCAATTGGGGGAAACTATGGTGATATTAATGGGGCATCTCTTAGTACCATTATAAGTTATATTATATTTATCATAATGGGCTCTCATTTGAGCTTATATTATCTAGTGTAAGTTATCATATTGGATGTGTCCTTATATGTTTAATAAATTTATATATATCCATTTACCTACTATGTTTTTATATTCATATCTTAAGTGTTTTCAATGAGCTTGGTTACATAGTTGATTTTTTAATTTTTTTTCTAAGGTATGTATATAATATGTTTGATATTATTTATCCATGTATTCATTGATTTATGTGCATTCTTAGTGTTTGATATATCTTTGATGTTTTGTTCATGTTGATTGTGTGTTTGATGTGTCTTCATTACATTCTACGTGTTTGGTGTGATTTCAACAGCTATCATGTTTTATCCATGCTTGGTCACATATATGAAATATTACTTGTTCTAATTCTTACTGCTTGGTTTTTTCTTTGTTTTTTGGTGTCATGATCTTTATTATGCACTATGATCTTATTATTTATTGACATTGGCTTGATTTCGATCATGCATCTATTTTGGGTAATAACTCATAATTTATATTTAAATTTATATAGCTTACATTGATATTACTTAACTTATTATATTAGATCAACATGGGGTGGCATCTCTTATTGATATTTTATTAATTATATATTGCATTCATATGGGGTGTACTATTGTTTTTTGTCTTTTTTATACATTCAACTCATTTGTGGCATATTAATATTGTGTTTGCATTGATTATATCATATGATCAAGTGGGTAATATTATTTAAAATGTACATGCTCTCAATAAGACACATTTATATATTTAACATCAATGGTTTTATATCTTATCTTACACATAATGCATGTAACTCATTTATTTAGAGATATGTGCTTATGTTCATCAAAATCTCAAAGGGGGAACATATATTCCCATCATTTTATCTAAAATCCAATATTTCATCACATTTTTGTATCCAATAGTAGGGGAATTCCCATTTTTATTACATCTATAAGTACACAAGATGCTACACCAAATCCCATCATAGGATATATTTAGAAAATTCTTACTATCATTTCTTGTACTACTCATGTTATAATTTTATCCTTTTTTCAGTAAATATTCTACACATAAATGTGTGTAGGATTTATGAAAAACTTAGAGGCTTACGATCTCACAAGGCATCCTCACATTTTCAACAAAATTAGGTTTATCATTTTTAGTTATTCTTTGTATATTTTAGTAGACTATTAATATTATGGGTACTTATCCATGTGTAAATATTATTGTAGGATTTGTAGGTGCAGTGGAGTTTACCACAAAATCTGTAGGGGCACAAAATCCTCTATTTAAACTCTGCATGGTTTAATTTTGTACACATATTCAATTGTACATTAAAGTGGGGGATATGTATAGACCTGAGTGCCAATTACAATTTCCTACTAATCAGTAACTTTGATGTTTATGCCTATACTTAAAATAATTATGTTTTAACCCCATATACACCCTTATTAAGCATATTTTTCCTATGATGATAGCATACCATCTGTAAAATTATGTGTAACCGTCTAATTTCGTATTTATATCCATCTGATTGAAACCACATGAATAGCTCTTTGAAGTATATCTCAGTCATTGCCAAGGTAGTAAACCATTGGACTTCCAAAAAAATGTCTATTTCACTCATGAAAATTGAATACATATGTGGAAATATTTTAGGTAGTAGCCCATGGTGAGTTTAATACTTTGGTATTTTCTTGAACAAGAAATTATACACCCATTGATAACCATAGCCTAAAATTGTGGAGTTGTATAAACAAAATAGTTCAAGCATGTAGTTAACATATGGTTGATGAAAATTTGAGTACTTCCTAGGTAAATAAATGTTTTCACTTTTTGTTCCTTCATAATACTCAATAGTTTTAGGGTTTATGGGGTGCTAATACCAAAAACATGTCGTAGATTTTAACTAGTTGTACTTGGTGTGATTGTTACATGATATGTAATTGTATGTGCAACAATAACTTCCATTCCTTCATGAAGTGAGATCTCTAGAAGAGTCATTCGCAATTGATTTGAAGGAAATAAGAGCTATGGATTCATGGGGATAGATTTTGTTGGATAATATGTGGAAAACACAAGGGCTTGGCTTGGTGAAGAAGATAAAAAAGAGTACAATAATAATAAAAAATACACATGTTACAAGGAGCCATTATAAGAAGAAATGGGAGATAAGACTTATATGATGCAATAGTAAAAGGATATATGTAACATAATTTGTGGTGTGGGCAATTGGGCAAGTTGTTAGTAAAGAAAAGGTTTTATCTCATAATCTTGGAAGCTATCATGTACTCTATGTAGTGTGTGTCAATCATAGTCATGGAACATGGGTATTGACCCCTAAATATGATTCATATTTCTATTTCATCTCACACATGGATAAATTAAAAGTATAGTTTGGATAACAAATTGGAAAAACTAGGTTAAGGAGAAAAGAAACTCATGGTTATTGTGTTTACTCTCAAGGTTGAAGACAATTTTTTGAATATTTTTTTAAATATTAATGGACTATGCAAGTAAGAGAGCATATAAAATCCATTACATTTTCTAACTTTATGTAGTGGAATAATACAAGTAACTTGGATTTGAATTTCACAACAAGCTTAGTTTGGATACATGTAGGTGAAAAAGAATACAAGGGGGTGGAAATATTTAAACTCACTGAAAAAGATGCATGAATGAATATGTATGGGATTGGAAAACCAAGATAATATTGTTCTAATTGCTTCCAATATAATTGGTCCTATACAAAAGAGATTTTTTGGGTATGTGTCATATATAAAGTGGAGACAGATAGAGATAATTAGAAAACATTTTATCACAAGAAACATCAAAATCAAAACATCAATTTCATATGATATTTTATTAGCTAAAAAATTACTTTCCAATTAGAGGAATAAGCGATGGCTTAGACGTTAAGTTATTTATAATAGACACAAAGTATGGAGACCCATTTATGGCTCAATATGGTGATAGAGGAAGAACACATAAATGAAACAAAAGAACTAGTGGGTGAGTAAATGGGGAATTAACATGAAAAAATGTTGAAACACTAATTAGGAAATAGAAAAGTATGTGAGAAAGTAATTCAAGATAACCATGTGGACAAAGAAACTAAGGCGTAAGAAAGCAAACAATATCAAATGGTTTAATCCTACATGTGACCATGAATAAAAGGTCTACATAGGAGCATAAATCAAGTGGAAGGTGAAAATATTGATGGCTTAGTTAAGGAATTTCTCACATCAACTCATGTGTGAGAGTATCATGTAGAAAATTCTTGAGGAATGGAAAATGATATCATGATTATTTTATGACGATGGGGTGGTGGAGATAGAATGGCACTACATCATGGAGTGTTTAATATATAGTGACATATGTATCAAGTATGAAGACAACCTAAGTGTGGAATACGTAACCAACATGTTTTAGGAGGTGAGGCTAGACTAAACAATATATTTTTTTAATCAAGATCTAGAGTTGATTATATATCATCAAAAAGTGATTGGGATTTTTACAAGATTAATAAGGTAACCCTTGTTTCAATAAAATGTGCTAGCATGGAACAACTTTATTATAGCTATTGTTCTCAATAATTTATTGGTCTCGTCTTGAGGACATTATTAAAATATTTCACTCATTTATTATTTTTAACAAAATTTATTGAGATTTATAATTATTTTGTGGACCACTATAAATTAGTTTGATAGGCACAAGAGGATTCTCAAAAGTGATTTCAAGTTTACATAAATTTAATGATATGGGTTCATGCAAGCTCAACCCTTATACTCAAAGACTTTGTGACACATCGGTCTCACTTGATGAGGTTCATGTGATATAGAGTTGGGCCTTGATGTATTTTCTTGTGAATTTTAAAAGGGCACCAGGGAGTTTGTTGAACCATAATTATTTAAAGTTTATAAAGAGGATATGTAGATCAATTCCTTAGGAAACATTATTAACCGAGGCCCACTTAAGTTTATTCCTAAAGTAGTGGATTGAGAACTTATTACCAGTTGGAGAGCCATCACATTTTTAAATGTATACTATAAGATTACAATGAAATCCATTATGTTATTCCTGTAACACGTACTTCCTAAAATTATTAGATGTGACAACACACATTTCTTCAACAATGGATTATTCATTAAAGTATTGAATTTGGGAAGGAATTGAGTGGGTTTGAGCCTGTAGACAATGTATTTTGTGTCTCAAGCTAGATTTTGAGAAAGATTGTGAATGTATAGAATGGTTTTTTTATCCTATCCAAGTTGAAACCATTAGCATTTGGGGAGTTCTCTCTTAGCAATTGTATCTATATTTGTAGAATATGCAACCCATACTACTATAAATAGTCACATATCTGAGAGGTTTGTCTTATTGTGTCTGATCAGACAAGGTTTCCCTCTTAATACTTCTTTATATGTTATAGTTTCAAAGGAATGTGGCTCTCTTTTAATGTAGAAAACTGATCAAACTCCTATTAGGTGCATCACTCTTTCTTGATAGGACAAATTAACTTCTTGCTGATCATTTTACTTATGACTCATTTTTCACCTTGGCATAGAATAAAGCTTCATTATATGAAGCTCTAATATGAAATGACACCTTTTATAAAGCATTAGGAGTAAATTATAATGCATAAGACCTCAATGTGATGTTATTGATAGAGTATGATGCCTATTCTTGATTGGCTTCAAGATTTTAAGTTTGAAGCTGATTGACAAATGGGAAATGCTTTAATTCTTGATAATTCCTTTCATCTTTGAAATATATTTATCTTCCCTTTGGTAATATGTACTCCATCGTATAACTAAGATATTTCAATTTTTTGATTCACTTCTTAAAGAAAAAAATAAAAACTTGTACATAAAAATCAAATAAACATCAAATTTAAAATTGAGATTTAAAATAAACACACTAAAAGACATTATTAGCCATCAACCCCTCAGCTACCATTGTAGACCACCTATATAATAATTAAGTCAATGTTCTTCTAAATCACATAACATAACTATTTATTTATGTTATTATAAACTTTTATTAAACTATTGAAATAACTGCAATCTAATTATTATCATGCCATGACTGTTTATCCATTCAAAATATTATATCTATCCCATTTCTCAATATATTTTTCTTTGTCGGCATTCAAATTCGTAGTGACATTGCTTAACTATGAAGCATCAAAGACTTTGATAAAATAAAAGCTATTTTATTGAATGGCAGAATTTAAGGCTTATAGTAAGTAACGCCCAGCCATAAGAGGGATAATTGTATTTTTTTCTTTGCTGGCATTCCAACTAGTAGACGACATCAAAGACATTGACTACATCAACTCAAAGTGATTAGAGTAGGACAACTAACATGAAAAAGCCAGATGTGTATATCAATTGAAATATAATGGTTAGATTTTTTTTTTTTAGATAAAAAAAAAATTAGGAAACATTTATGACGATACATATTTTATGACTCTGAACTAAATGTTAGGACTTGCTCCAAAGTCTTAACGTTAGGTTAGATTTTTGGTAGGTAATAAATAATTATTGTAAATGGGGCATGCATCTCTTAGTAAAGACACCCCCATAAAATAAATTTACTTAGTTTAATTATTAGGTAGCTTTAATGTTTTATATTTATTAATTAAAATTACTTTACGGATTGTTTTCCCATATTTAGTTGGTTATAGGATTAGTTGTTTTTACCGGTCATTGGTAAAAACTATATAAATCCATGTTTGCATTATAAAAGGGTTAATAGAGTAAAGACACCCTTATGTACTTGAATTTTTGAAATTAATAAAATACTTGTGCACTCGCACTAAGCGGGGACAAGGTTCAACCTATTTTGGTTTTGGAGTTATCAGTGGTATCAGAGCATGGTTATTTTGGAAGCTTGGTGAATTTGAAGGAGCAAGGTGAAAAATCAATTCATGTGATATCTTTTGGCATGAAATAAGGTATGCCATATAAAATGATTTTTTTTAATTAGTTTAAATGTTTGAAAAATTATTAAATTATTTTAATTTTTCAAATATTATTCACATTTAAACTTGTATTTTACATATACCACAGTTTGGTCTTTTTGATCATTTGATACTCTATTTTCTTGTGTTAAACCTCCTCATTTGGCATAAAAATGAATTTTTAGCATTTAATGTTATTAAATTCATTGTTTTTTGACCAAAACCAGATTTGTATAGCCTTTTTATTTGAGAAAAACCTCTGTAATGTTTATTCATGGCTGCCTTTGGTATTTCCATTCATTCTCAGGCCTCTTAATAGCTAAAACATCTGCAAATGGTATTAAATCCCTATTTTTACATTCAAATTGAAAATCTATATTTTTTTTGAATTTGTACAGCTTGTTGTATGGCCTTCCAATGCCCAGGCTTCATTTTGAATCCATTCCCTGCAAAACATACCTTGAAAATCTATAAAAGCTTAGTAAAAATCCTTTTTATTCATCTTGTATGGATTTGTATGGCCTGTAGGAGAGAGACCAAGTGGAGAAAAACATCCAGGAGAAGCCATGGCATCCCCAGGGAAGAATGGCATAGTATAAAACTTAGCAATTTATTTTTGATATTTCTAAAGTTTGATTTTCATTAAATTTGTTGTGACTGGGTCCCACGGGAGATAGCTTGGAAAAAAGGCTGTAAAAAGGGAAAATTTTGAATCTGTTTACTCATATGTAATTTTTTTTTAAATTTTCCCTCATACATAAAATTTGGAATAAGTAGAAATTTTTGAGTGTAATGTTCTGCAAATGCTCTTAGAGCAATTGGTTAAGCTTATTTTGTTAGAAGCTTACAAAGGAGGAGGTCAAGGGTTCAAATCCCTTCTTTTTGGAGAAAGTTATTTTGCTTTGGAATATGATTTTTTTGAAAAAGGAATGTTCTCTTTTTAAAATCAAAATATTGTAAAACACATACTTATTGTATTGTGTTATTTAAATTTTTGAAAAAGGGGCAGAATTCAATTATATTTCTTTTGCATTGTTGTGGTGAGATAAGGGTGTAATTGGTGAAATAAGGTTGTAATTTGGAAAAATAAGGGTGTAATCATTGATTTTTTGTGTGGTTAAGTTAAAAACCCATAAAAAATACTTGTTTTTTTTAATGCTCTATGCGGAGGTTAAGTGCAAAACCCCATAGAAGCAGTGTCTTGTGCAGTGAGTGTGATATTTGTTTCATTTCTTTTGCATTTTGTTGCACATTTTTATATTGCACTTGCTTTCATTTCAAAATGCCAAAAATTCAAAATTTGCTTACAGATGGTGATAGATTAATAATTTCTAATTATTCAGATTGGAAACGATTGATGGAGGCTTCACTAGTGTTTAATGAGTTATGGGATATTGTTAAGAATGAAAATCCCACATTGCCAATAGAGCAGGCTAAATTATATATATTCAATTTGTGTGATTCTAAGGCCTTAGCTCTCTTAAATGCTATTGTACTTGTGATACTTATGTCCATATTAAAAATTCTCCTTATAGTTACACTGCATGGAAAACATTATCATATTTATATGATAAGAAACCTAAGCATAAGAAGATAGATATTCATATGCAGTTGTTTACTTTGTCATGAGATGATGGGGATATGGGAGAATATATGTCTAAGTTGAAAAATATCACTACTGAGTACACTAAGGCTAGTTTAGGAAAACTAGATGATGACCTCATAGTTACTGCTGCTTTGAAAGGACTACCAGGGTCCTATATGAATTTTGTTGAAATAATGCATGTCTCTGACAAGATCACAGGCATCACCTTTGATAAGTTGGTTGAGTTGCTCATCCAACATGACCTCTCTCTACCCAAGAAATCCAAGAAAACTGAATAAGCCCATGTTTTAGAGTCAAATCCTTGTTCATCTTCATCTCGGCATCAAAACAATAGAGGAAATAGTTTTAGAGGGGGTCAAGGTTATAAAGGAGGTAGATATCAAAACAGAGGTAGGGGTCATTCAAAAAATCAATAATCTAATCAATCACATTCACATGAAACAAGTGATTGAGGACATAGTCACAACTCATATAGGGGTAGAGGTCGAGGTAGATTAGACATTCAGTGTCATAGATGTGGAAAATTTGGTCACATTGCCTCACAATGTAAGATTTCTTTTGATAAAATTCAAAGGCCACAAAAAGTGACTAAGACTAACTATGCTTAGTATGCTGATCATGACTATGATGAATATAGTAATGTTGCCCATGAATCTGCATTCACTACTTTAGGGCACATTAATTATATTGAATATGAGGCTAGAGATGAGCTCATAGATGTATGGGTTTTAGACACAAGAGCAACCAAACACATGACATTTAGGAGAGATTTATTTTGGTCTTATAAGGAAGCTTCTCTCTCTCCTATTGCCTTAGCAGATAAGTCTATGCATACACCACTAGGACTTGGTTCTATTCAAATTCTTCTTCCTAATGGGTCTATAAAATACTTGGAGGATGTTTGGTATGTTCCCACATTGAAGAAACACTTAATTTGTTTGGTAACTATTCAAAAGAAAGGTTATCAAATTGTGCTTGAAAATGGCCTCATTTACATCAATTCAATGAAGGATGATTATAAAATAATGTATACAGGATATGAAGATGGAAACTTGGTTAGATTGTATTGTAAGGTGCTTCCTCCCAATATAGAACTTGTAGCAGTTGTTGACATAGGTACATGTACTATGTCTACATAGCAGTTATGGTATCTACGCTATGGACATTTGAATATCCACTCTTTAGTGGATTTGCAGAGATATGGTATTGTGAATGGGTTGCCCACTTTTCGCAAAGATAGTATTCTTTGTGAGTCATGCGTTTTGGGTAAACAAAATCGGGAGAAATTTCCTAAACAGTGATCTTGGAGAGCTAACATATGTTTACAGTTAGTTCATAGTGATGTATGTGACATGAAAAAGTCATCCATTGGTGGGTGTAGATACTTTGTCTTGTTTATTGATGACTTTTCTAGGTTGACTTGGGTATCCTTTATGAAAAATAAATCTGAATTTTTTGCTAAGTTTGTGTTGATTGGTTACACTTAGTCGAAAAAGAAACAGGTTCACATTTGGGCACTCTTCGTTCAGATAATGGAGGTGAGTATACCTCAAATGAATTTTTAGACTATTGTCGAGAACATGGAATTCATCGAGAATATAGTAATACTTATACTCCACAACAAAATGGAGTATCTGAACAAATGAAGAGAACTTTAGAGGGCACAACACATGCCATGTTGCAATATAAATAGCTTGATGATAAATTTTGGGCCGAAGCTATTGGTACTGCACTGTATTTGAGAAATAGGTCCCCCACAGTTGCACTTTTGGGACAAACTGCATATGAGGCATGGTATGGGTTTAAACCCAAAGTTAAACACTTGAAAGTGTTTGGATGTCTTTGTTTTGTTTTGGTTCCTATTAAACATAGAACTAAATTGGAACCACGAAGTCAAAAATTCATCTTTCTTGGTTATTCTAAAGATAAAAAGGGGTTTCATTTGCTTGCACAAGATTCAAGCAAATTCGTAGTAAGTCGAGATGTAATATTTGATGAGTTTGGGACTATGAACACTGTAGAGATTGATTCTCAACTTGATAGATTAGAGAGGAAAAATGCAAAAAGAGATAAGGGTTTGAATAATGGGGATAACTCTTTGAAGTTATGGTATGAGACTCAAAGTATCCAAAATGGGCTCAAAGTACTTTTTTTGACTTGACAACAAATGAAGTTGGTTTAACAGGGCCCAAGAATTCTCAAAAATAGGTAAACTATGCTATGGTTGTTACTAGACCTTCCACTGAGCCATCCACTTTTGAGGAGGCATCTACTGAACATGTTTGGCAATAGGCAATGAAATGTGAGTATGATTCCATACTTAACAATAATACATAGGTTTTAGTTGATCCTCCTCCACATGTTAAACCCATCGGATGTAAATGGGTTTATAGGACTAAGTATAAATCAGATGGCTCCATTGATAAACATAAGGCACGACTTGTTAAGGATATGCACAACAAGAATATATTGACCATGAGGAAACATTTGTACCAACTGCCAAATGGCACATTATTTGTATGGTACTTGCCTTAGTAGCACAAAATGGTTGGAAAGTACATCAATTAAATGTTAAAAGTACTTTTTTAAATGGTGATTTACAGGAAGAAGTCTATATGAAACAACCTTAGGGTTTTGAATAGGTGGGTGCTAGACACAAAGTGTGTAAATTGACAAAAGCTTTGTATGGGCTCAAACAGGAACCCAGGGCTTGGTATGAGAAAATGGATTCATACTTGAAGTCCATTGGTTTTCATCATAGTGAATCAGATGATACTCTCTATTTTTGAGTGCAGGGTAAGAAAATGGTGATACTAGTTCTCTATGTTGATGACTTGTTTATTACATGTAATGATGAAAACCATAACAAGTCTGTGAAGAAGGAATTAAAAGATGGATTTGAGATGACAGATCTTGGACTTCTTCACTACTATCTAGGCATAGAGGTAACTCAAAAAGAGCATAGTATTTTCATTTCACAAATTAAGTATATTTCTGAGTTATTAGAGAGCTTTGGCATGAGTGATTGCAAACCTTCCCTCACTCCCATGGAAAGTAAATTGAAATTGTCTAAAGATGATAGCAGTGCCTTTTTTTATGGCACCACATATAGACAATTGGTGGAAGGTTTGATATACTTGATGACTACCAGGCCTGATATTTCATTTTTAGTTGGAATTTTATCTAGGTTTATGCATGAGCCTAGAGAAATTCATTGGCATGTAGCAAAACGAGTACTTCATTACCTTCAGGGAATGAAAACATATTGCCTTGAATACCACCGCAACAAGAACTTCAAACTTGTTAGATATTGTGATGCAAATTTTGGCAAATGTGTGGATGATAGAGTGTCAACCATAGGATACACTATGCATATGGGTTCAGCTGCCATTGCTTGGTGTTGTAAGAAGCAGGATATAGTGGAAAATTCATTAGTAGAATCAGAGTATATTGTAGCATGGGATGCTTCTAGATAGATTGTTTACCTTCATCGTATTCTTGAAGATCTTCAGGTTTCTCAGTTTGCTCCTACACAGTTATACATTGATAATCAGAGTGCAATCAAGATGTCCAAGAATCCAGTGTTTCATGCCAAAAAAAACATATGGATGTCAAATACCATTATCTGTGAATGCTGGTGGCAAAGAAAACTCTTGGTCTAATATATTGCCCAACTACCGATCAGACCACTGATATCTTCACAAAACCCCTTGACAGAATCAAATTTAAAAAAATCAAAAAAATGCTTGGTATGTGTCCAAAGACCTAACTTTGGATCATGGGGGGTTTGTTAGGACTTGCTCCAAAGTCTTAACGTTAGGTTAGATTTTTGGTAGGTAATAAATAATTATTGTAAATGGGGCATGCATCTTTTAGTAAAGACACCCCCATAAAATAAATTTACTTAGTTTAATTATTAGGTAGTTTTAATGTTTTATATTTATTAATTAGAATTACTTTACGGGTTGTTTTCCCGTATTTAGTTGGTTATAGGATTAGTTATTTTTACCGGTCATTGGTAAAAACTATATAAATCCATGTTTGCATTGCAAAAGGGTTAACAGAGTAAAGGCACCCTTATGCACTTGATTTTTTGAAATTAATAAAATACTTGTGCACTCGCACTAACCAGGGACAGGGTTAAACCTATTTTGGTTCTGGAGTTATCACTAAACTTATAGGTTAAATTTTTGGACTGAGGAATATATCCAAGATAAAAAAAATTATATTAGAATAAAAATATTATTATTTCTAAATTAAGTAGAAATAAAAAGGTATCTTTTTAAAAGATAATAAAAATTGAAAGTGAAAATAGAGTAATATTTAATATATTTTCAATATTTTATTTATTTTGTAAAAAAAAGTAAGATTGAGTTAACTTAGAGAGTTAATTTTCTAAACTCAAAAGCCTTAAGTATGGTGAGGATAAATTACCATTAAATATAATTACATGCATTTTTGAAATCCAACTTCAAGAATATTGTCCATTGTTAGGGGGTACATACCCATTCCATACCTTCCAATACTGTAATAATTTTGTTTCACATATAACATATTTTTATAAGACATGTTTGCTCCAGTCTGATAATTATAGGAAGGGTGTGGTGAAGGTAGTGTGTGAAGGCCTTGGATATAATATTATAGGATAAATTTAACAAGGTGATTAATCTCTAATCTTCAACCAATAATATGATCAGAGTCTCTTGATTTAGGGATGAATTTAATATTGATTTTGTCAGTAAGTGTCCCAAAATATTTATTTCATAATGCTTCATTATATACCTAAATCAATTCTAGACTAACAAAACACCACATGGCCAAAGGAAACCATCCACTTTGTGTGCCTTGTCATTGGCCATGAATTGCATTGTTGCATAGAGATCCATAAGAGTGAATGAGGAATCACATAATTTCTTATTTGAAGAGATTAAGTTGTAAGGAACCACATCCAAGTAGTCATACAACATTGGATGCCACTCTTCTATATATGCTTGAGCTTGGAACACTAATTTATAGTGGTTGAGAAATGGTGAGGATATTTACATAGACTAGTGAGCCAATTATGCGTAGTTTGTATAGTTTTAATCTTCTCTCTAATTTTATTTGTGCACAAACATTTGAAAAAATATATTTGGAAGCAAAATCACCAATGTTAGCCATGAATTTGAATGCCTTTGGGTGTATGGAATTCAACAAGTTTTATTATGAGTTTAAACATAGCAAGCATAGTCTATAACTAGGAATCAAATGAAATTTGCTCAAGATACAAAATAAACCTTTGATATTCTTTGGCCAAAGCACTATAAAATTGATTTTGAATTTAGAAAGGAGGCAATATGTTTCATTACATCATTCCAATAGTTGATCTAGCTGCCAGCATGAGCAAGATGTGGAAAAAAATTACACACTCTAGTAATGATTTAGATAATGTCTTTTTTAAGGAGGATTAGTGAATTAAAAAATATTTGCATAGAAAGGATTCTTATGTAGATCACCTCTGCATTCCAACTAGAAAGTGATGGGACTATGGTCAAAATAATAAATTCTAGATGGATGGTCACAAATTTCCCACTTGACACATGAAAGGATAGCATGTGTTGCTTGATGACAATTACACGATCATGTATTTTTAAAACATGATTAGAGACAACACAAAAATTAGACCACATAAATAAAGGTTTGAGGGTTAATGACCATTTTAGAAAGAGATCTATGAAAACCCCCAATGGCTTTTAAAATAAAACTAAGCTTATCCTTATCCCATGCACTAACATATAGGTAAGGGATTCAATCATTTTAAAGTCATCACAAATGAGTGAGTTTTTACAAGACAATATATCAGCTAACCATTGCCATAATTTCACTCTTTTCATACCATTATTAGATGTTTAAAATTTATGATAATTAAAGAGCAACCATCAATGTGAAGGGTGGCCCATATTCCCTAATGTGATGGGTCTTCTCACAGCTTAATAAATAAAGGAGAAAACTTCTTGGAAATAAAAATAATAGAACATCCATGTCCTTCTTCATGTGTGGTGAAGTATTTTGTGTCATTTGAGAAAATATATTTTTAGATAAGTCTTCTAGAGAAATATTTTAATTTTAAATCTCTACAAACACACAAAATCTAAAGAACCAAGTCAGTGACAAGAGGAATACACATAGAGTTTTCTTGGGGACTCTATGAAACCTTAAACATTTCATGAAAGATTATTAATGTAGAAAAATAATCTATGTGATTTTCCCCTACCCATGCTCAAACCTTTGGTCAGAAACCAGAACCACAAATCTATTATGTAGCAGAGATTGTTGGTTTGATAAAAGATAATATCCTAATGAAATGAGGTGGAATTTAGCCTCATTGTTTCCCCTTGGTGAAACTCCACCTCTATGAGGTATACATTGTGAGAGTCATGAAGTTGGTGCATTTATTGAGGAGGTCCCAACACTTGTAAAAACTAATTTCTTGAGTTTTATTAAGAAAATTGGATTTGAGGATTAACAAATGGAGCCATAATTTTAGGAACAGGGATCGGATGAGGGAAAACATTCTAAACCATTTTAAATTTTTGCTAGGGTTTTTCATTAGAGACTATGTTGGTTACCTTTGATTTTTTATTCTCGCAGAATTCTTTTTTTTTAACAACAATAGTCCAATAGTTAATATTTTCCATCACTGCTTATTTTTTAGTGGATGGTTGTTCAATAACTGATTTGAGTGGGCCATAAGGGGACAATGAAAATAACTATGGTCAAGATCTTGGCATAAAAATATGTACTTATAAGGTTAATATAGGTGACCTTTTGCATAAACCATTCAATCCCTACCTAAATATTGATATGCTCCTTTAAGTCTTTCATAAGGTTAATCTCAACATATATTTATTTTTTAGTTGCAAAAAATTAAAAATGTATTTCTCATTACAAATCACATGCTAAATGGTTTTTCCAATTTCAAGTATGAAATACCACAATGGGATTGGAAAACAACTTAATTCAACCCAAAAAGTGACTTTGAGAGATGTCTTCGTGAGGACATTGAAATCTCAAACTTTCTAACATGATAATATCGTCTGAGTATTCTTATGAACCAAATTCTCCAATTGAAAAGAAGAGCTTGCACATATGAAGGTTACTTAAAAGGGAAAACAAAAACCTTGGTGAGGTTTACTCCTACTAACTTGGATCCAATTTTCCTCCCAACAATGTTTAATCCAAAGTTGGATAGAGTCCTTATAGGGAATGCAATCGACATAATGAGTCATAAGGCAATTATTTTTATATCATTTATAAATTGTTTAAATAGCTTCAAAACTTAAAATAACATAAAAATATTTAGGAGGGTTTATATTATCATTACCTCATCATATAATTTTAGGATAAATTTCCATACTTACTTTGCGATCATTCTTCCCTCTATCTACAACATTAATTGTGAATGGATGGTTGAGAGTCATTTAAATAGATCTAGACTACTTAAAAAGTAGTATTAATGTTGAATTTAATGTGAGTAGGTATTATTTTTTTGATAATAATAGTATGCAATGAGGCTTGATAAGACAACTAAGCATAAATTTGTCAAGTAAAAAAACTCTAAAAGAGCAAGTTTCTCAAGTTTTTCAATCTTGTTTTTTCTAAATTATCCATCCTTAAAAACAATAAAATATTTAAAAGAAAACAATGAAAGTTTCAATATATATTTTTATTTTTTATTAGTTTAATCAAAATAATGTAAAATTGAGTCATTCTTCTTTCAAAACATTTATATTTAAAGAAAATAAAATAATGAAAATTTTAATATATTTTTAAAAAATATTTGATTTATTAAAAGTAAATAAGATTGTCCCAAAACTCAATCTACTTGGCAATGATACATAGTTTCTTCCATTCATGTTATATTGAACCGTTCTCATGGCATTTTGATTTCCTTAAGGATTCTACTAATTAACTAGCTACTATAATTTATTTTATAGAATCTATCTAGCGTTGTTATTCTTTTTCAATTATAAAAAGCTAGAAATTCTACTTTGTTTAACCATGATGAATTTTCTTGTCATTTTTTTATACTAACAACAAGGTGGTGGTATAATATTTGGTTTTCATGAATATTCAAGTCCAAACTAAGGTGGAAATCAAGGTTACACATCTTTAAGAACTATTATAGCACTAGAGCTATGGTCCTTATACTGTGAGCCGCATCCCCCAGATGTTCCACCATATGGTCTACTCCCAAATGACATTGGATTCAATCACACAACCAAAACCACAACCACTTTTTCCCTCACATTTATCGAGCAAACATGGGGAGGAGGAGATCACCACCACCATGTGGAAAATCTAATACTAGACCTCATTGGTAGGGATTGTCCACTAGCCCTTATAACACTATGATGTAGCCTCTTGATGGTTGGGAAATTAATATCTTTCTAAAACTTGTAGACCCTATGGATGGTTGGATGGCTCCAAACCCTCCTTCAATAAAGATGTCTTCTTTCTCTGCTCTGCCACCCAAGGATGACCCTCCACCTCTTCCTTTAGGCACAACTGCTTGTGCCTAAGTTTCTTATTTGATCATGATTTTTTATATTATTATGGTGATTACCGTATGTTGTCCAATATTATCACTTTTTAATCTTTTTTTTATCATATTTTAAAACAACATTTTCCTTCACAAATACCAACAATTACTTTATTTTGTAATCTTTTATACATTATTATTTTGATTAATAATAATCTTACTTAAATATTCCACAAATAACAATAAATAAAATCAAATTGTCATCTTCTAAATTAGTATTTTTATTTATTATTTATTTAATAAAGTGAAGTGAAGGTTAGGTTTCACACTTATTCCAAAATGTGTATTTAAGTTTAAAATAAACAAGAACAAAACAAAATAAAATTTTATTAACCTACGTGGTGATGTTGCAGTCAATAATCTATGTGAAAGGGCCAAAAATTGTAATCGTCTTTCTTTTTTTTAACTATGCTTTCCTTTACTGACATTTGCTTGATGATGCAGTTGATAATCCCATGGCTCAATTTAAGAGTGATGAACTGAATGCACTACTTCAAGTCAAACCCAATAACTTAGTAGGTAAATTATCAGTATATTTAACTATTTTCCATAAATTAATAAATGAATATAAAATATTTGAAAGATTTCAATTTAATTTTTTCTTACAACAAAAAGTTAAGTTAATATAAAATATTTGAAAGGTTTCAATTTGATTTTTCTTACTTCAAAAAATTAAGTTATTCTTTGGTATAAGAAAGAATCAATTGTTTTATATTTGTTTATTTTGAAAAATGTAAGGTTCAAAGTTAACACAAATCTTGTTTTTAATTAATTAATACCTAAAAAAATATAATTTTAGGAGTTTCTAGTTCTATGTGATATAGTGATTTAAAATTAAATATTATAAGTATAATATTTTAAATTAATAAATAATATAGATTTTCTAAATTTTTTAAAATAGAAAATACAAAAAACTATTATTTTAATTTAAAATATATAATATTTATGGTTTTTTAGTTATCATTTATGATAAATATGATTTATATATTAAAATAATATAAATCCCTAATACAAATTATACAATATCAAAAAGTTACAAAACATAATTTATAATATAAGCCCCTAATACAAATTATATAATATTAAAATCAAAAGTTTACAAAGTATAATTTATGCAGTCATTTGAAAATCAAGTTGAATTTTTTTTTAAACTTCTCAAGTTGAATAAATTTTGAATTTATTATTATTGTAATTAAAATATAAATAGAATTATTAATGTTTGTTTGAATAATATTTAACAATAGCATTATAACCAAATATCACTCATGACCAAAACATAAAATATATGTCTCCAAGAAAAGAGAAGACATTTAAATCTCACATCAACCTCTGAACATGAGCATGAAAATAAATAAATATTTTCATATTATCATTTTATATACTTGGTATCATTATCACTTGGTCCATTAGCTCTCTTTTATTTCTATAGAAACTTAATTTATATTTTTTTATCTAACAAAATAATAAATTACTTCAAAAAAAAATCATCATCCCACATTTTGTAGAGACATTTTGTTAAGATCGGTTAATAGGAATCAAGAAGAGTCACCTTACATTTTATCTATATTTCCAACTAATTTTTCTTTTGAACATCTTAATTTTGGGTTGGAGATCACCATGGCAAACAAAAGGTATAATTTTAGATTTTTCACTCTAGATCTTGATTATAACATTTTCATCCAAGAAAACACAAAAATATTTAAAGTGTGTTTTTATGCATGATTTTGAGTCAATATATTCAGAATCAAACAATTTACCTAAAATATCTAAATATGATTAAATTTATGACACATATGATTGGCCAAATATTTGAAACCAAACTTGAAAATAGAAAATTACATTAAAAAAATACTCAAAGTACTTAAGCAAAAAAACACCATTGACACTACTTACTCAAAAATCTGTCTTGCTTTCTATGATTAGTAAGGTACCCACATGATTCAAATAAAAGGACTAGATCAAAAAGAGGAAAATAAATAGGATATACCAATGGAAAAAAGAAATTAAACAATAACCTAACCTTAAAAAAATAAGGAAATGAAAGAAATACTATGTACAAGACCTCACCAAGCCAACTCATGCCTATAAATAATGCTTATGAATTGCCCATTTATAGGTAATAGGACATTCTTATCAATTAGAAACTTGAGCCTAAACACATTCTCACCAAATATATCAAAAGCATCAAACTTACCATGTTGTCCCTTTCTCCCATGAGCTTTGTTCCAAAGAAGGACTAAATCAACAATTCTAATGGCTTTTGCTTTGTCTCACTTGTCAAACCACTGCTTGATGACTCATTGTTGTTTGTTAAAGTATGAGAAGGTTGCATCCTATTTCTCTTCCAACTGCACTAGGTTCAATATTATCATTAGTTTCAAGGTAATATCTCATGATTTTCAAGGTAAGGGTTTTTATATTTATGGGGAAAATATGATATTGACCATACACCAATTGGTATGGGGATCTGATTAGGGATGAATTAATCCTAGTTTTATCAGAGTAGAGTGAAATTTTTATCATGTTATGCCAATATCGAGGATTCTTATCTGAGATATTCTTAATCACATCTATGAAATTTTTATTCATTTATTTAGTAACACCATTCAATAAATTTTAACAAGAAAAAGGTTAGTCCATTATCACATACCAAAGTAAATGACATTATAAACTTAGTGATGATGTGCTCCTTGAAGAAGCTGATCGCTGCTTCAGTTGTACAATTCTAGAATGCTTGTGCTTCAGTCCATTATGTACAATGTATGGTTGCTGCCAATATGAACCTGAGTCTAGTGGAATAATTTTTATTGATAGCTCCAATGAATTGTAGCCCTTATTTTGTAAAATGATGAATTTAAATAAGAAGTTGTAATGTTATAATAGGACTAAACTCTCTTTGTGTGATAACTTGATAAATATGGAATATTCCAAGATGTGAATGAGCATCCTTGAAAACATGGGGTCATTACCTACTTAGATTATCTGGTGGGTTGTATCATTCCTTGAATTTTGTTCAATTCCATATTTTATTTTTAAATCTCTGAGTATTTCAGCTACTTCATATTTTTTCAAACACCTTAAGTGGATTCCTTCATCATTATTTCTATACAACATTCCAAATTTGATCATGAAGTTACTGATATTCAAGCATAATGCTCTTCTTTGAGTGGAGTTTAGGTAATTTAATCCCTCATTTTTCAATAAGTCATGAATTATATCATGATTTCAATCATCATTGGTGACATATTACATAGTATACTACTAGCATAGAATATGAGAATCAACTTAAATGAACATATTAATCATTACTTTACCTCTTATATTCTTTGTTGGTTAAATTTATAAGTCAATTTTTTACAAAATGGTCATCCATTTACCTCTCCATTCACCTAGTTCATTTTAAATCAGTATTAATTTTATAGTTGGGTCAGGTACAACTACAAACACTTTCTCTTTGGGTGATCTCTATCTGTAAGCAAAACCCTATCACCCTTCGGCCAAGCACAAGTGATGGATATAGTGGGGAAGGGCCCATATGCCCTCTTCAAGCACCAATTGAGCAATAACTTGGACAATCTCCCTCACCCAATGCAAAGATCCTCCCCTTGCTATCAATTATCAATACATGAGTTATTGTTGTGTAGGATAATGATTGAAAATTTTGACTTCTTTAATCAAATCAAACACATTTTTTATAAATGGTAGAATACTCGAGTTCAACATATTTAAGTGGAGAAATCATGAATGACACTAGTATCTCATCTCTAGCTTCCTTTTTTTGAGTCAAAATAATAACACTTGAGTGTTCTATGGCAAATGAATAAATATATAATGGTTGTGCATAGTCTAGATTTATTAGTACTGGGTGTTAATAATAAACTTCTTGATTTTAGAGAAAGAAACTTGTGCTTCATTAGTCCACTTAATTTTGGTATCCTTCTTGAGCATGGTATTTAACAAACTAGCTATTTCAGTAAAACCTAGAATGAATTTACACCTAAAATTAGTTTTATCAAAGAATGGTTTTAGTTCTTTTATTCTTCTAGATAAATTAATTTATAGAATTTCCTTTACTATATTTGTGTCTATCGATCTAACTCTTTTAAAAATGACATGACCCAAAAAATTACCTTCAGTAACCCAAATATGCACTTTTTTGGATTTAAGGAAATGTCATGCTCTCTACATCTTTGTAATACTATTTAATCATCCATGTAAATCAGAATGTGATTTCCAATTAGATCCTTAAATTCAATGTCTATAACACGTTGAAATGTATCACTTGCATTGATTAGGTCAAATGACATCCTTTTGTATGTGAGTGTTACCCATTTGGTTGTGAGTGACATTTTGATTCAATATTCATAATTCATCATCACTTGATTATAACCATAATACCGATCTAAAAATAACATCATTTATGAACCATTCACTAAATGCAATACCTCATCTAGTAAAGGTAATAGGTAGTTATAGCTCCTAAAGTCCACACACAATTGTATCTCTTTGATCTTCATTCAAATAAGGTAATATAGTTTTTGTAAGTAGTTGATGTTTGTTAATGTTATCATTAGTAGTAACATTATATGAATTCATGTATAGTTTGATAAGTGAAACTTACCTTTGTAGTTCTCCTATAGTATTCAACATAGACATAAGATGACTAGTAGGAATTATTGAATTTTATAAAGATGTAGTCATTGGTTAAAATTTATCATCAATTTGAAACATTGGGATGATGGATTACTCAACATTATTATAAATTGATATGAGATTCATATCATTTGAAAATTTGGCAACCTTAGGTAATGATAAATTATTTGAAAATTTGGGAACCTTTGGTAATGATACATCATTTGAAACTTTTGAAACCTTTAGAAATGGTACATGATTTGAAAGTTTTGTAACCTTTAGTAATGGCACATAGTTTTAAAGTTCTGGAAACTTTGGTAATGGTAATTTTTTGGAAGTTTTATAACATTCGGTAATGGTACTTCATTTGAAATTTTGGAACCTTTGGTAATGGTAGATGGTTTGAAAGTTTTGGAACCTTTCAAAATGGTACAATAATTTTTTTGTAAGGAAGCTATGATATCCTTATAAATGTTATAAAAAGTTTCATGATTAAATATAGTAAATTTTGATTGGTTATCATTAATAATGGATGAATCATACGTAAATTTGATAACATTTGGTTATTGTAATGTTTTGCATGAAGAATTATACATGTTACTTGATTCTTTTAAGGAAGCCATGATATCCTTGTGAATGTTACAAAAACATTCATGTTTAAATAAAGGGAAATATGGGTCATGTGTATTTAATTTGGTTATAGGAGGTGGAGGAACATGTTGACTATATTTATTTAAGACTATAGGGTTGCTCAAATTGTAAGATGAGGAATTTGAGCAATTGATTATGAGATATGCAATTATATCAAAATCACTCAAATCTATAATCTAATTCATGAATTTAGAGCCATTAGAATATAATGAATATTAGAATAAATATTTATATCAACATTATAAAATCTAAATATAATTTCTCTAAACAAGATCAAAACAAAAAGGAGACTAAATGTTATGGATGATGGATTGTTTACAAATAGATTCAGAATTTCAGCATGATATTAGCTTGATTCTAGACTTCAATTGTATGGATTAGTTGATAACTTGATGAAAGGATTGTATTATCATGGATATAATAATTATTTGGAATTGAGGGAAGCATGATTTAAATAGGCAAGGGAAGGAGATTTTCCAATGAATTAAAAATTCATTGGAAGCCTTTAGAGAAGAAAACTCTAGGGAGAAAGGAGGGAATTCCAAGGAATTTAAAATTCCTTGGAATTATATAGAGAGATAACTCTCTAGAGAAGGAGAAGGGTAGTAGATATTTCTATATTCCACGAGGGAATCTAATGATGATTAAGGGAGGATTTGATTAGGTTAATAAAGTGATGATGTCATGGCTAATGGGTAGGCTTGTAGAGAAGCCTATGAATATGTGTGATTTTATAAATTTAATATTCAGAAGTGGACATAAGATTTAGGTGATAAATGGGATGTTAATAATAAATAACAAGGGAATTAATATTGGATGATAAATATTAATGTTATTATGGATATATATAAAGTGGACTAAATTATTGACTGGGGGAATAAGCAATGTTAGATGAAGTAATGACAAAAGGGTTTAATTTGAGAATCATTAGGTAGAATTAGATGAGATTAGATGAGATAGAAATTTAATATAATAAATTAGTGTTGAATAATAATAATAATAATAATAATAATAATAATAATAATAATAATAATAATAATAATAATAATAATAATAATAATAATAATAATAATAATAATAATAGGCATGATAAATGAGGAAAGAAATTTTAGATGCATAGACAAATGATCTCTTGAGATAGTGGTTGGATGGATCTGGTTAAAGGGATGGTAGAAATAACCATCTAAAGAGTTGAGATGAGGCCTTATATAATATTGTAGTTATTATTTATATTTTATTAATCCATATTTTCTAGAGATTAAGATTGTTTTTTCATCATATTCATCAAAAGTATCTATATTTTTTGGTGTACATTTTTTTATACCATTATATGGTTTTTCCTACACCTGTTATTTAGATTGATTAGTTGTTATTATAAGTCATTAAGGAAGATATGACTTAATCCCATTTTTAATTTTGAGTTATTTTTTTTATTTTCTAAAAAATTACTTTTCTTAAACCTATTTTGGCTAATCATGATAATAAAATATTTGTTTGTAGAAGATAAGCTTATTTCTACTCATGTTTGATTTCATGTCTAAAACAAGTTTTTTTTTTCATGTCTATCTATTCCTGATCCTTGATTGTGGATACTCCAAAAATATCATCCACGATGAGTGAAAGAAGGAGCACAAAGGCTATGGAAATGAATATAATAAACATCACATATATTAAGTTCATGCTAAAATTTAGACTTAGCAGTTGGGTTCACCAAATGTTTAACCCTTTTGGTTAACATAGGGTTAGGGGAGAATAGCCTAATTAAATGATGAGTAAACTATTATAAGAGAAGGCCAACTAATTGAATACATATAAATAATATTCTAATTAAATACACTAAATTTTGAATTTAGATAAATGTATAGATTATAATGTCAAATAATAGTTTGATTACTTAAACATGAAAAAGAGATACTGCTTAGCTTGTTTGTTAATGTGTAGGTATATATGAGGTGTACATGTGTTGAATTAGGTTGAATAAATATTTGGATCCTATCGTCAGATTCTAGAAAATGGCTTTATAGCAAGATGAAAACATATGAAGCACTATGGACACTAGCATCAATGATTATGTTCATGCTCAGGTGACTTTGTTTGGTATGAAATATACACTATTTTATGGAGTGGCCACCTACAACTATTAGGGTTCACTTTCATATTTATATTTGTCTATCTAGATCGTACCTATAGGTTCTACATGTTTGTCTTTTAATTAAACCCTAATTATCCAACTTAGGTCATGTCACTTTGCCAAAAATGGGTTAGTGGGATCATGAAGTCAAGTTGACCTCAAGGACCACTCTGTTAATGAGTGATCACTACATATAAAATACTCCATAGAAGGCCTTAGGCATATGTAGTTCTCCCTATGTGTGGGATTATGTGTCAAAAATGGTGCAATATGCTTTATACAAGGGCATGCAATGTTCTATCTTATAACTTGATAAATAATGCTCATGGGTTTTTATTTCAATTATTTAGACCTATAAATAGAGCTACACCTATGAATAATATTAAAATATGTAAGAATAGGTAAATAAAACTTAGTTATGCAAATGATTTAATTGACCTTGCTAGGTGTTTCTTGGTATTTTCTAGATGAATAATGAGTAGAATTTGATTTGTATTTATACCACACCTTTTATAAAAATATAATGGTAAATTTAAAGAAAAATAGTTAAACCCATATATTTTATAAGAATTGGGTGTTTGACAAATTTTAAGATACAAAAACTAGTGGAAAACCTAGGACACTAGCATTAATTCTAGAGTGCCTATTTAGATGCTAGTGTTTGACAGGTTAGAAAGTTGTTGAAGGTCTGTATCTAATAATGTATGATGTAAATCAGGTTTTATGTATATTTTAGGCTAAAAGTGATCTATATAATCATAATGATAGGGTTGTACTATACTATAATCAATTAGGCATAGTGAGATGGTGAATGTGAACCTTTCAACATCAAGAAGGTCATGAACTAAAAGGTAGATCCCTAGTTGATATGTGTGAAGTGCAAAAGATTGATATGTTATATTTAAATTCATATTTTAACTATATCCACAACATGACATCGATACGCCAAAAGAATTTTTAGGGATATGTGGATAAAATAAACCACCATTGTCATTTTTTAGTGTTTCTATTTCCTTTGTATAGGTAAAAAATGACTAGATGGGTTCCCTATCACATGAAATTAATGAAATAAAGTAATATTTAATGGTAGAAAATACATTATAACACCATGTGTCATTTTTATATATTCATGTATCCTTTATAGAGTGAATTTGTAGTAATGGGACCACTTTCACATGTAATGGAGGCAACATTTATTGATTTAGAGCTAGGGGACATATTAAAGACCATCATATGTCTTATTTTTATATGTCAATATTTCATTTGTAGAGTGAATTCACTATAATGGGACCCATTTCACATGCAATAAAGACAACATTTTCTGATTTATGGGTAAGGGACACATTAGACCAACATGTACCAGATTTTTGTGTCCTTATTTCATTTATAGAGTGAATTTGACTAAAAGGTCCCCTTTTCACATCCAATCAATGTAGTGAAGGAATATTTAGGGCTATGTGGAGAAAATATACCACCATGTGTCATTTTTGTTTGTCCATATTTCATTTGTAAAGAGAAATAAACTAAATGAGACCCCTCTTCATGAAATCAAGGAAACATAAGAACTTTTAGGGGTAGGGGATGAATAAACCATTCTGTATAATTTTTATATGTCCATGTATCCTATCTAGAATGATTTCAAAGTAACATGGTCAATTTAATATGAAATGGAAGAAATGTTTGTCAATTTAGGGCTAGGGGACATATTAAATACCACCACATCTATCTTTTTTTTTGGGTTAATGTTTTGTTTGTAGATTGAATTTATAGTAACATGGCTTATTTCATGTGCAATAAATGAAATTTTACCAATTTTTGGGTAGGGGACACATTGGACAACCTTTTTCCACTTTTGTGTTTTCATGTTTTCTTTCTAGAGTGAAGTTGTGTAAAATGGGCCCCTTTGAAATATAATTGTTGTAATGGACGAATATTTAGGGATATGGAAAGAAAATAGACCACCATGTGTCTTTTTTATGTTTTCATGTTTCCTTTATAGATTGAATCAATTAAATAGGCCCCCTCTTTCATGAAATTGAGGCAACAAAGGAATATTTAGAGGTTGGTGACACATTGACCACCATGTGTCATTTGTGTGTGTTCATGTATCCATTTAGAGTGAATTTGTTATAATGGGTCCCTTTTCATATGCAATAAAGGCAACGTTTGTCCATTTAAGGCTAGGGCACATATTAAAGACCATAACATGTGTCAATTTTCTTTGTAAATGTTTTTTTTTAAAATTTGACTCATAGTGATGGGGCTCATCTCAAACATAATAGACACCAAGTTTGTCGATTTAGGGGTAGACAAATTAGACCACCATGTTTTAATTATATATATGAAAGATATAATTCATAGAAATGGGGTCCCTTTCACATGTAATGGAGTTAACATTTATCAATTTAGGGCTAGGGGACATATTAAAAATAATAACATATGTCAATTTTCTATATCAATATTTCATTTATAGTGTGAATTCATAGTAATGGGCCCATTTCACATGAAATAAAGGAAAAGTTTATTGATTTAGGGATAGGGGACACATTAGACCATAATTTATTATTTTTGTACTCTCATGTTTCCTTTTCAAGGTGAATCTTACTATAAGGGGTCCCTTTTACATGCAATTGATGCAACAAAGGAAGATTTAGGGATATGAAGAGAAATTAGATCACCATGTGTCATTATTTTGTGTTCATCTTTCCTTTGTAGAATTTAATTGACTAAAAATGGCCCCTCTTTCATGTATTTAAGACAATGGAAGATAATTTAGGGGTAGGGGACACATTATACCACAATGTGTCATTTTTATATGTTCATATATCATTTTAAAGAATGAATTCATAGTAATAAATCCATTTTAACATCCAATGGATGCAATGTTTATCAATTTAGGGTTGGGGATATATTAAATACTACCATGTGTGTTGCTTTTTTATGTTGGTGTTTTATTTATAGAGTGAATTCATGGTAACAAGACCCATTTCACATACAATATAGGTAATCCTTGCCAATTTAAGGCTAGGGGACATGCTATACCACCTTGTGTAATTGTTATGTTTTCATGTTTCCTTTCTAGAATGAATTGGACTAAAATGGGCCCATTTCACGTGAAATTGACATAATGGAGGAAAATTTAGGGCCATGTGGATAAAATATATCACCAAGTGTCTTTTTTGGTGTTCATGTTTCCTTTGTAAAGATAAATTGATTGAACGAGACCCCTCTTTCCTACAATCAAGGAACCAAAAGAAGATCTAGGGATAGGGGACACATTGAACCACCATGTGCCATTTTTTCATGATCATGTATCCTTTTTAGAGTGAATTCACAGTAATGGGACCCATTTTATGTGTCAAGGAGGTAATAATTATTATTTTATAGATAGAGGACACATGAAAGACCATCATATGTGTCATTTTTATATGTCAATATTTTTTATGTAGATTGAATTCATAGTAATGGGACCTATTTCAAATGAAACAAGGAAAAAATTATTGTTATAGGGGTAGGGGACACATTAGATCACCAGGTGTTGTTTTTTCTTCATGTTTCCTTTCTAAAGTGAATTTAACTAAAAGGGACCCTTTTTACATGCAATCAACACAACAGAGGAAGATTTAGGGTTATGGTGAGAAGATAGACCACCATGTGTCATTTTTGTGTGTTCATGTTTCATTTTTAGAGTGAAATTGACTAAAAAAAGGCCTCTCTCACATGAAATCAAGACATTAGAAGAAAAATTATGGGTACAGGAGACATTAGATCACCATGTGTCATTTTTCTGTGTTTGTCATTTTTAGATAAAATTCATAGTAACAGGGCCCCTTCGACATGTAATGGAGGAAAACTTTGTCAATTTATGGTAAGGGGACATATTGAAGACCAAAACATCTATCATTTTTGGTGTTGATGTTTTTTTTGTAGAAATAATTCATAGTAAGATGTCCCATTTCACATGCAATAAAAGAAAAATTTTATGATTTATGGGTAGGGGGCACACTAGACCACCCTGTGTCATTTTTATGTGTCCATGTTTCATTTCTAGAATAAATTTGACTAAAAGGTGTCTGTTTGACATGTAATCAACACTACAAAGGAATATTTAGGACTATATGGATAAAATACCCCATTATGTGTCATTTTGTGTGTTCATGTTTCCTGTGTAGATCAAATTAACTAAATGGGCCCCTTCTTTCATGAAATCAAGGAAATGAAGGAATACTTTTAGACAAGGGACACATTATACCATCATGTGTCATTTTTTGTGTGCTCATATATATTTTTAAAAGTGAATTTTTAATAATAGCAACCATTTCACATGCAATGGAGGTAGTTTTTTTCAATTTAGGGCTAGGGGACATATTAAAGATCACAACATGTGTCATTTTTCTATATTGATATTTCATTTGCATAGTGAATTCATAGTAATGGGGCCCATTTCATAAGCAATAGAGGCAAAGTTTATTAATTTATGGGGAAGGACACATTAAACTACCATGTGTATTTTTTATGTGTTTGTGTTACATTTCTAGAGAAAATTTGACTAAAAGGAACCCATTTCACATGAAATCAAAGTATCAAAGAAATATTTATGGATATGGGGAGAAAATAGAACACTATGTGTCATTTTTGTGTTTCCATGTTTCCTTTGTAAAGCATAATTGACTAAATGAGGACATTATCACATATAATCAAGGTAACAAAAGAATATTTAGGGGTAGGGGAAAAATTAGACCACCAAGTGGTGTTTGATTATTTGTTTAATATTTTTTTAAGAAACATGCACATGTTATTATATATACACATTTAAGTTTGGTAATTATTTATTTTAAACATATGCACATTAAAACCAAACACGTATGTATTAACATATTTTGTTATTTTTACATGTGAGTTATCATATTTTTGGCCGACCATATTTTTGCACTTATCTTCCAATAAAATTAGATAGATAGGAACCAAACATGTGAATACACACTAGAAAAATGAAGACACACTAGGCATATTAAAATAAACTTCACACATGAGATACAATAAATCACAATGACTACATATCAAAAATGTAGAGAAGTATATCATGGAGGGAACACACCATCATATTCATAAAAATATAAATGGAAAGTGTAGCATGTTAAAGTGGTATTACATCAACAATGCACTATAATAAATTGAAAATAATGTGCAATTTAGATCAAAATAATTTTACCCAAATAACTAGTAAAAAACCCTAATTGCATTAAAGAAAAGTATTAAAATAATTAAAAAGTATAAAGTTAGGATTATAATAATAATACTAACTCTTTTCAAATATGTAGAATTTATGATTTTAAAAATATATTTAAACAAGTCTTTGAACTGAGGTAAATAAAACCCAAAAAATGTTCTAAAATTTGACAACATTGAAAATTTGACCTAGAGTAAGCTAGTACACTCCTGACAAGTCTAGGAGTAGGTTGGTATGCTTCTAAAAATTGCAAACATCCTGAAACAAATTTTACAATTATTTTTCTTTGTTATTGTGCTCTAAAACCCTTGATTAGTGTGTTAGAATTCATTGTGCATCTTACAAAAATATTTTTCCTTTCATGAAACCCTAATCAACTCTAAAAACCTTTTAAGATCTTATAAAATGGGTAGTCACTTGAATGAGGGATACCTTAATGAGACCTCCTCTCTTGTAAATTTTGGAAAATAACAATCTATTTAGTTCAAAAATAAACCATGTGATTCAATCACTCATCTTTATATGATCTTTCACTATATGAATTATTGGCAATGATACAATATGAAGATTTTTAATAGAAATATATCCTAATAAATTTAATTTTTTCATTAGAATTTTAATTATCACTCTTGAAATTTTATTTTGAATTATGTATCTTATCATGACTATGGTATATATGTAGTAAAAAATCCTCAAGCTCTAACTTCTCATTAATGAACACCTCATGCAAGTTAAAATTTTCCTTGATTTATTTAATTTATTTTTTGATGAAATAAATTTATATTAGTTTCAAAAAATATTAAAAACTATATATAAAAAATTAGGTGGAATTAATACTCACTCCAAATTTAACAAACTAATCATAAATACAAAGGTGTTTATGATAAAAAATGTTATCCATAAGACCAAATGCTAAAATAATGAGACATTATAAAACAAGAACTTATGTAATAATAGAAAATAGACTAGTGACAAGTGGATCCTAGTCATTTTCCCCCTAATGACATATAAAAAATCATATCCCTCAATCATATGATCCCAATTGGAGTTTGCAATGTTCCCTACCTCTGTAATTTCTTTAGTGCTAACATATGCTCCATTAATAATGGATCTTGGGGGAGAATATGCCAATGAAATCCATGTAACATTATTGAAGAATGGAGGAGGACCTTGTAGGATACCAATTACCAAATTTCATGGGAGGATGAGAAAAATCATCATATTGTATTGACAAAGGTGCATGCGTATGGAGTGATTACCACCTAGGTCTATTATGAGGGTAGTCCCAAGGGGAATGACTCCTCCTAACTTTATATATGTGTGTGTGTGTGTGTGTGTGTGTGTGTGTGTGTGTGTGTGTGTGTGTGTGTGTGTGTGTGTGTGTGTGTGTGTATGTATATATATATATATATATATATATATATATATATATATATATATATATATATGTATGTATGTATGTATGTATGTGTATATATATATATATATATATATATATATATATATATATATATATATATATATATATATATATATATATATATATATATATATGTATATATATGTATGTATATATATATGTATATGTATATGTATATATATATATATGTATATATATATGTATATATATATATGTATATATATGTATATATATATATGTATATATATGTATATATATATATGTATATATATGTGTGTGTGTGTGTGTGTGTGTATATGTGTATATATATATGTGTGTGTGTGTGTATATATATGTATGTATATGTATGTATATGTATATATATATATATATATATACATATATATATATATATATGTATATACATATATATACATATACATATATATATATATATATGTATATATATATCTGTATATATATATTTGTATATATATATATATATCTGTGTATATATATATATATCTGTATATATATATTTGTATATATATATATATATATATATCTGTATGTATATATATATATATATATCTGTATGTATATATATATATATATATCTGTATGTATATATATATATCTGTATGTATATATATCTGTATATATCTGTATATATATCTGTATATATATGTATATATATATATATGTATGTATATATATATATATATATATATATATATGTCTGTATAGATGATACCATACTTAGAGTTTCCATTTGAATTTATTCTTCTGTTGATGTTTGTTAAGAGTAAGATGGGTTTATACATTGACTTGTATATATTTCCCTACAAGTCAAAATCATTGGCATTACTATGATTATTATTTTTAATATTGTCACTTGGTTTGTGAGGTGTGATTTGTAATCACCTCCTTAAAGGAATAGTATTCATTAAAAAATTGGGATTTTTAGGGTTAACTTAAGTGGGTTTGGATTTATGTCATGCCCTTGAAAGAGTTCATTTCAAGTAGTGATACAATGTCAATATTGTGAGATTTATGGTTTTATTTAATATATTATCAATATTGTGAGTTTTTGTGTATTTTTAATGTACTTTTATCTAAGGTCGATTGTTGAGATTACACCTTCCAAAAAAGATGGGCCTCTCAAATATTAATGTAATAGTCACTTCAAACAAGGTGAGTAAATTGATTTGTTCTACACACAACTTATACTATTAAATAGTGAGTTAAGTCTTAGAAAAAATACACCTATTTTAAAAACATCTAGAAAATGATTTTGTCCATCTCAAGAGCATTCTTTTATTTATTTATTTATTTATTTAATTGAGGGTTATAAGGGCCTTCGGCTGAGTACAAAATAAATGAAAAATTTCTTAGATAGAAAATTTGTGGCCCAACTAAACAACATAAAACCCACTGCATAGACAAACCAAAAGAAAACAACATTTAAATCTTGACTTTGAAAAGACTAGAAGAAACCAAAATCCATGCAATGATAGTTACTAGTAGCCTAAAACACACACTAGATAATAAAAAGATAGCCTTCAAGATAGTGCTCTACAAAATTTCTTGAGAGAGGTACTTGAAGGTAGGAAATAACCCAAAAGTCTTGTGAAATCTGCCACTATGATCTCCACTAGATTGTTCTCGCTAATGGACATGTAGATGCCTAGAGCATAATCCAAAAAAATCACGTTGAGAAGCATTTGTGCCATATAAATTTTGTTTTTCATAACAATCCACTTGAGAAGGGTCATATTAAAAAATAAATAATTAAGAGAATCCCATAAATCATACCCTTTGTCCCAAAAAGAGGGTATTTCACCTTTTAGGAAAGCAGAAATAGGGGTAGAACAAGAAGCAACCAAGATGAGATGAAGTGGATTAAACTCAATATAAATCTCAACATCAGTGGATAGACCCTCCTTCCCAATAGTTACCCCACATCCCCGATGTTCTTATCACCTTCGACTAGATTATCCATTTTAACCTTCAAATCCTCCAAGTCATTATCAAATGAATTTAACAAACTAATTGATTAAAGATGGTTTTGGAGGTGTGCTTTCTCCTACTCTCTAAAGCATGTTAAATGAAACATCCCATATTTATATTTTGGTTTTATAAAGAATTATAATCATTAGTTGTTGTTTAAAGGAAAAGGCATTGAGAAGAATGCCAAGCTAACTAGTTATAGGAATTCATGATTGTAAAACATTAAAATGTTGAAAAATTAGAGAGCTTGTTGCTTTTTGAATGAATAAAAATATTTCACACTTCTCAGTGAAAATAAATTATCATTTTGCATATTATTTCCATCTCAAATGTTTGATTCTAAATTAATAAATCTATTGGAACATGAAGTACCTCAAAAATATTCTTCTTTTCACAAATTTTTATGAAAATTATTTTATCAAACATGCCTAGAAGACATGGCTAAAACTACAAAATTTTATTCATAGAAATATAAAAGATTTTTACTGTGAGGAGGGCCTTCTAAAACCCATGACTACAATTTTCTTAGGATCAATGACCAATTTTGATAGGATTTTTATTACAACAAATACATCATATAAAAATCTATTCTCAATAATATTCTTGATATAGCACAAATAATTAAATTATAATATAATATAAATGAAATTGAAGATACCAAACATTAACATCTATTCAATAAGGCAACAAACCCATAAGCCATCTTATCATAAGCCCTCATATCCAGAAAAAATACCTATCTAAAAGTTTTATCATAATAATAAACAAAACATTTCATTAGTCAATTAAAAAATCTTAAAATTTTATAAAATAAATAGGACCAATGAGAACAAAAATTAAGATAATACATTCAACTATGCTAAATACCATAAATAATTAAAAAATCTCAAGTTTACCTCTTACATTTAAATTATAAATGAATCCTTTCATAATGTCCAATTCTTGAGCCATGGAAACAAAAACTTGAGAATATCATCAACCTTTTTGAAGTATTTCTATTTCCAACTCATTCTTATTACAATTAATGCTATTGTGACTCCAAAACCTGCTCCATATGACAATCCCACTGCTATCTCATACCATGAATAGTTTGGGCCCTTATTTTCTTTATTGATTGAAACAATAGGAAGAGGAGCAAAAAGAGGCCAAGAACACTTCTTTGGTAGGGGACATCCCCATAAATTTGGATTCCCTAAATAAGAGGATATATGTAACATAATTTATGGCATGGGCGGCAGCGCAGGTTGTCATTGAAGTAACAATGGGCGGCAGCGCAGGGCGTTTGAGTCAATCATAGTATTGATCCTAATATTATATGATTTTCAAAGACAGATTTTCGAAAGAATTTTTTAAATCCTTGTGGGCTAAGCAAACATTATTTTCGAAGACATATTTTGTTTCTCAAGCTAAATTTTGAGAAAGATTGAGTATAAAATGGTTATTTATCTGTCATGTTAAAACTATTAGGGTTTTGGAGAGTTCTTTCTGTCTGCTATTCAAATCATTTTTGTAGAAGATTCAACCCATCTCACTTTAAATGGTCATAAATCTTAGAGGTTTGGTCTATTTTATTTGAGCAGACATGGTATTCCTCTTGATACTTCTTTATATGTTATGGTTGCAAAGGATTTGGGTTGTCTTTTAGCTTGAATCGTTGAACAAGCTTTTATTAGGTGCATCACTCTCCTTGATAAGAAAAGTCAACTTCTTAACAATCATTTTACTTATGACTCTTTTTTCACCTTAGCGTAGAATAAATATTCATTTTATGAAGCTCTGACATGTATTGACAACTTTTTTAAATCCTTGGGACTAAATCTGCAATGGATCAAAACACAATGAGATGTTATCAACAAAGTATGATACCTATTTTTGATTGGCTTCAAATTTTTAATTGGAAGTCGATTGACAAAGGGGAAATGTTTTAATTCTTGGGCATTCCTTTCATTTTTGAAAACTGTCTTATCTTTGGTAGTATCTACTACAACAAGTTGAGATGAAAATTGTGTAATAGATTACCCAGCATTTTTTTTACCTAGTAAGTTCCATAATTGCGAAAATATTATTGCAACAACTAATTTATGTTATTTGTCCTATTGGGATCCATCTAACACAACTTATAACAAGTTTTCTAAGTTATTTCAATATTTTATGTTGGCTAATGTAAAATAGACCTGCAGATTCCATAGAGTCATTGAGGACATATATTTCCTTTCTCAAGTAAAGGAGGTAGGTTTTGTTCCCATGCTCTTATTATTATCACTATCCCAACTAAGATTAAATAATTCTTTATTGCCAACTTTTATCAAAAATCCTTTGAGTTTTCCAAACCATTTCTCACTTGGGTTTGGGATGGGTTTAGATCGGAACTCACTTTTAATGACCATGATATTTGTAGGTCTCCCATCATTACCAAAAAAATCCTTTCACTTATAGAAATTGGACATAAATTAAAGCTCTTGCGCTCTTTAAGAAAGGCATTCACACTATTTATGATCTTATTTATTTACAAGATTAGATTCCATGGCCTACCATGAAGAAGTATAAAATTATTTCCACCTCTGATATGCAGTCCATCTTACACAATTAAGAGCTTATGCCTAGTGTTATGATGTATAAATTGGGTCTTCAATGACTAATTTCTTGGTGAAAAGACTAGTGTTGGAATTATGATACACCCTTTCAAAATTATTGATCAATGTAGAGCTTATCTACACACTCCTTAAAAGGAATTTGAGTCAAGGTAAAATTTAGTGGTTATTCTTTATTAATTCACAAATATTTTATTTTTATAAATTGACATTTGGATATTTTTAGGGGATGGTGAACAACGTGGATTCACTTAAATTATCTGGGTGTAAGTTAGTTTTCTAGATCAACTCACCTACTATTTAAAACAAATTAAATACATATAAATATAGTTCACCACTCCATCAAAATTCAATATGAGCTTATTCTCCATGATATGTAAACAAACTTCCACCCATAAACTCATAATGGCAACTTTCATTACTAGGAAAGGGATGAAAGAAGTGTCAGGTGATGTTTTTGAATGATGGAATGCTTCCAAGTTTAAATGACAACAATGTTGTCAAATGATAGAAATATTATTGAATGACAACACTATTATCTCTCGGTAGTAATGCTTCTGAATGGTGGTAACATTACCAAATGACAACAACACTTTCAAACAATAACAATGTTTTCATTTAACAACAATATTTGTTGTTCGATAGAAAATGTATCAAACGAAAGCATTGCTACCAAGCAACAACATTAGTGTTATTTAGCAGTGTTACTATGAAATGCTAACATTTTTGTCATTTGAAAACATTACTATTGAATGATAGTATTGATAAAATTTTTATAAAATGACATAATAATAGATGTCATTTGGTAGCATTATTGTCATTCACTATTAGCTCTATCATTTGATAATGAAGATGTATGATCCATAGGAAAACAAGGTACATTTCATCTATGGGTTTTATGTATAGTCACATGCGTATCTAGCTTATGTAACCTTTTATGATTCACCTATTTATTCACCTTCTCATCTAAACACTACATGTTAACTTTTGCTAGACTTTCTAAACACATAATTAAAGAGTAACCAAATAAACCCAAGTTAATTTATATATGAGCCACTTAAATTTAACCTACTTTGATTTCCCTATTTCAACACCTCATTCCATGCTCAAAATACCATGACATCTTCTAGACCTGGTGTATCACCTTACAAAATACCATGAAATCATATTTTGTTACATAGCATCTCCTGAACTCGATACCCTATGAATCACATTGAAACATTACATATCACTTTCATAACCTCAAAATTCCTCTACGTACTACTACAATGTTGCACAACATATTTCACAAGTTTTTTTCATTACACAATGGTCTCCTCACTCCACATCCACGCATTAGCTTCCTCACAAATGAGTTATTTGGGAGGTGCACTACACCAAGACAACATGATAATTTGGCATTACCAAGACATTGGTAGTGCTTCAACACCCTCACGTGCACACAAACATTGAGTGCCACATTTACTCTTTCATTTCTTATTGTGTCTCCAAATCCACAAATAAAAAATTGGGATTTGAAATGCCTCTTCTAATTATGTCTCATCCATGGGAGTCTATCAACATGTCTTTCATGACTGAGTAACATATGACAAAACATCATAATGATTGTGTGCTCATTATATTGGATATATTTTCAAATATGGTCATCATGCTTGATTTTTAAAATAACATCAACATGTAGGGAATCACACACTCACTCTTTGACCATGTTTGCATTAATTTCAGATTGTCAATATCCATTTTGTTTGAACATAACGCATGTTTTATTACTCATTTTTAGAAATATTTATGGGACATGATGGATGCACAATTGAAATGGTACAAAACATTTCATCCATAGATATATGTACAAATAAAAGTTCTCAATGACACATTTATCTATCTACTACACATGTACACCATCTCACACATATGTACTTGGTATGACAATTTTATTTACATCTAACATGCTCATAATAGAATAACCCACCATATAATATAGATTCACATCCACGTAACAATGAAGTATACAAATTGAATAAGTTTCTATAACACATCTAATGTGTTCACCAACAAATGTAGAAGATACTCTCATCCTAACTAAAGTAAAAATAAATCTATGACACACAATGCACACCTCATGAATTTTAAGTGGGAAAAAAATAATGTTTGCATCTACAAAATAAATTATTTAAGAGTCCATATTGAAATATAAAACCTTTCTTTTATGGTCTATACACCATCATTTGTAAAACTAGAGAAAACACATTTTTTTTTATACCTTTAATGCAATAATTTGGTTTGCATCTATGTTTCAATGTAGAAATCATTGAGCCTTACTTCCCATCATTAATTAAGTGATCAAAAATGAAACATATTTCATATTTAGATCCAAAATATCTTCACACAAAAAAAGAGGGTCATATCATTTAATTGATTCAATGTTCACCCACTAAGGCACACATAAATTGTTTAGAATGGTCAAGGAAAGTCAATACATTAATCACGCTAAGTGGTACAACCTTTAAAAATTTAAACTTTAGTTTAAATAACTAATTATGTAATAGAGAACATTTATATTTAAAAAAATGTGAATGATTTTTGTGGAGATGTGCATAATCCTCCTTTTCACACTTAGAAAATACACACAAATGTTTACATTAATATGGAGTTATTCAAGCTTGCAAAATCTCACACCATGCACAAATACCCCAAATATCTTCCCACACTAACACATCACATTATAGATTATTTCACCACCATATTTCATCATGAAAATACTTATAATACCCATACCATGTGCACTTCCTTTTATCACTATGCATCACTTTTGTGCCCTTGGGATACCTCTGCATACTAGTTCAACACTATAAAATTATCACATGGATACCACACTTCATATAGTGGAACCAACATTCAAAATATTCATTTTGGCTCCATATTTCTCCAAGGAATATCAAGTAGCACTTCTAATCCATGTTAGGGTACCTATCAAAAGAACCACACAACTAGAAGTTCAAATTTCACACTTAAAATAAGTCCAACCACCACTTAGATTGAAGATGAATGAACACACTTATTTTTTAACCTTAATTAGTTGTAATTTATTATTTTAATGATGTTCATATTGTAATAATATGACCCATAAGGGATCAAATATAATAAATATCACATATCGAAATAATATATTGTTAGCATGCTTTTTGTATCAATCATTTATACCCAATTTTTAACCCATGTCTAGTCTAGATAAATTGAAATAAAGGTTTCCCATTATAATCATATGAACTAATATGAACCCATACTTCCTATGAATTTCACACATTTTTACTTCTCATGTATTCTTTACATTGAATATAAGTTTCATTTCTACAAATTAAGTTCCACATTGTAATGTGTGTCCAATTTTTCATTGTTTAGTTTACCTAGGTACATTCTAAAATCCATAGTTTGTTGTTAAGTGTAAGGCTATCTACTACATTGACATCTAGGTATTATGGTGTATATCACTATGATTGACAAACCAAAGTATAATTTTTTGTGTGTGTCTTATAAACAACATCTACTTGATGGTTTTATTGGAGTTGTTGATTAAAAAGAGAACAAGAAAATATATATTCAAATTGTGTTTATTGAAAAGTATATCCTGAATGATAACTCATATGAAGGGCCATTTTCTATAAGAGGCTTCATAAATTGCAATGAAAAATATAAAAAAATGGTTGAAAATGGCTTAATTCTAAATATATTTATTTTATATTTTATATATATTCTATGTCTTATCTTTAATGGTTTAGCATATAGTCCTATGGTTATCATGGGATATGACGGGATTGGATGGGAACCTAATGGTTTTGTTATTTTTCTTATTAGAGTGGGATTGAAGATAATTCCAACTTTATTTTATGTATTTCCTAATACTATATCATATAAAACTTTGATTTGTTACCCATTGATACACCAAATGTAATAAATTATTTCTAACGTGTATCAATGTTTGAAATTTGGACATAAATGTCAAGTGGCTATAATTCAAAAATATGTTAGTTTTTAAAAATAATAAACCAAGATTTAATTTGTATGCATAGAATCATCACAACAATTATTACAGTGTCTACCTAAATAAAGAACACATAAAATACAAGTGTGAGTCTATTCCAATGAGGTCATGTTCATCATATACTCTAAGATAAACATGATATCATTAAGAAATCAATGTATGCAAGACAGTAAATATTGGGATAGTTACTTAGAGAAAAATGTGTTAAAAAAAAATCTGATAATGATTCATATCCCTTAGATTAATTATTATCAAAATACCACAAACGTACTACTAGTGGTCTTAGTACTCCAACTTTGATATATTTTAATGGTTATCATATACTTTATCATATTATTAGTTAGCTCTATTAACCAATCTCTTATCATGAAATCTGAAAACTCTATTTTTATGATGTATTAGATTACTTTGATTACTTATAGTGTCACATGTGGTTTATTGTTTCATTATTATTTATTATTTGTTTATAGTTCATGATTATTATGAATTTTATTATTACATGTCATTTTAAATTCATTTGGCCTTTGCCTTGTCAAATATTGATTTTCAAAAATGTTTGTATGCTTTGACTATGTTACATTGCATGTTTATTATTATTCACTTATTGAAAAGAGATAATACTACTACTTTTTATATACATGCTACTGATGAAACCACCAAGATTAATGCATTATTTTTTTGTAAGTGAAAAGTTATAGGCTCATAATTGTGGAGTTTTTATCTAGTTGGGGATACATCCCCTTTTTAATTAGGGGAAACTATGGGGATATTATGGGGGCATATCCTAATACCATTGCAAGTTATATTATCTTTATCATTATGGGCTCTCATTTGATATTATATTCTCTATTCTAACTTATATATTGGATGTGTCCTTATATGTTTCATGGTTTCGTGTGTGTGTGTGTGTATTTTGCCTACTATGTTTGTTGTATTCATGTCTTAAGTGTTTTATATAATATTGGTTACATAGTGGCATTGCTTTATTTTTTAAAAGTATGTATTTAATACATTTTATTTTCTTTCTCTATGTATTCATTGATTTATGTGTGCATGCTCAATGTTTGATATGTCTTCAATATTTTTTACATGCTTACTATGTGTTCAATGTGCCTTCCTTGCATTATATGTGTTTGGTGTCATTTAAATTTTAGATGTGTTTTATCCATACTTGATCACATATGTGAAATGTTACTTGTTCTCATTATTACTGCTAGGTGTTTTTTTGTGTTATTTGGCATCATGATATTTATCATGCACTATGCTCTTATTGTTTGCCTATGTTGACATGATTCTTATCATGCATATATTTGAAATAATAAATCCTACATTGTCTTTAAATTATATATATATTACATTTATATCACTTCATTTATTATATTAAAAACAACATAGGGCCTATCTTATTAAAATTGTATTATTTATATCTTGCATTCATATTGGGCATACTATTTTTTTTTCTCTTTTTTGTACATTTAGATCATGTGTGGCATATTATTCATGAATTTGGATTGATTATATCATAGGACCACATGAGGAATATTATTTAAAAAATGTATACTTCCAAGAGTACATATTACTATGTTTAACATTAATGGTATTATATCTTTTCTTACATATGATGCATGTAATTAATTTATTTAGTGATATGTGCTTCATAGGTTCACCACAAATCTCAAAAAGGGAACATATATTCCCTTAATTTTATCTAAACTCTGATATTTCATCACATTTTTTCTCTAATATCAGGGGCATTCACATTTTTATTACTTCTATAAAGACACATGATTCTACACTTATTCCCACCATAGTGTATATTTAGGATATTCTTAGCATTGTTTTTTGTAGTACTCATGTTATTATTTTATCTAGATAATTTTTGTCACTAAATATTGTATATGTAAATATATGTAGGATTTAAATTCTAGGTTTTAGCCATATTTATTTCCCTTTCTTGTGGTAATCTATTCATCTGTTGTTTTTAAATTTATTAAATTCTCTCTTTTAAGGGGTAATATTTGGCTTAAATACCACAACCTAAGGCTCTTTTGTCAAAGTTATTTGGGACTAGCACAGGTCCACATCCTTTGGGGTATGCCTTGTGTCTATGTTATTAGCCCAACTATTTGTGTAATTTTTATGGATTGGCAGAAATAGTTAAAACTAATGGCTTTGACTTAGATATGAGGATGTTTTTAAAAATAATTCTAATGTACGTTTTTAATAATCTATACTAAAATTTATATAACAAAGACCATTGATGATATAGATCAATGACCTTATTTAAAAAATTTAAATATTAGAGCCAGTTAAGCATAGATCATTGGATAAGATGTTTGGCTCTTACCAAGATTTCATTCCTGGTACAAAATGTAGTGGTCAAGATACTACAAGGGATCAGGTCTCCCTAGAGTATTCAAAAGTTTGGTCTATGGGCATCCATGTCTAACAACTTTTGAGTTTGAAGAATAATTCTCAGATCAAAATCTATCCTCACTCTTGGAAATGCTTTCTCTTCTAAAGGCTATATATAAAACTCTTTTTCCACTCTAGAGCAAAATTAATGCATCCTCCAAATGGAAAAAAGCCTGTCCAAGAACCAAGTACCTCTATTATTCCCTCTCACATCTCTTAGACAACACTACTAGAAACTTCCTCTTCAGTTTGGAAACTGAGAAGTATTTCATAAAAGCACTTGCCCTGAATCTATCATCTTCTACATAGCTTGGAAGAAGCTTCACTTTCTCTCTTGGTATTGGTGAGATTTTACATGAAAACATGTCCTCCCTAAAGCTAACACTTGGGATATACTCTTACAACATGTTTGCTACATATTTAAATCTTCTCACATACAAAATGGATCTTGCTTTGAGTTCCAAGGGTTTTTCACATTTGGGAAATAAATCAAGAGAACCATTGAGGAGATTAAGGACCAAATAGGTCTCATTATGTTCTTGATTTCCTAGTAATGCTTGGGCATTACACAAACATTTTTATACAAGCTACATCAATCACACATAAAAATGACAAATTTTTAAATGTCAATAATGTGATATGAATCTATCAAAAAAGAAAAAGAAAAAAAATCAATAGGCCAAATCAAAATAACAAAACTGCATCAAATAGGTGTTTTGGTGTGTCAAAATTTGGCATAGAAATAGATACAATGGTATAATCTCATCTATATTTTACATTTATGGAAATGGGAATCAAAGAAAACCCCATCCAAAATGACAAATAAATTAGTTTACATATGGGAGCTTGATCAAATATATGAGATTCAAACGAGTTATTTGATTCTAAAAACTAGTTCATCAAGAGAGATTGACACAGCTACAAGTCTCATGTAGTTATCCAGATTTTCCTTGGCGAATAAGTTTTTAAATGTAAATGAGTATTTTGAATACCAAACATTTGACCAAACTGGTAAATGAAAACTGCTTCCTATGACATTTTGCAAGTACTACATCTCTTCCAACTGCTACATCATTTCACATCAAACCATGCAAGGCAAGTACTATGGCTACATCGTAGCTCTTGTTAATTATGTTTTCCTTGTCCAGCATTTGCTTGATGATGCAGTGGATAATCATGTTCCCTAATGTTAGATGTGTTAATTATATTTTTCTTTGTTGGCATTCTAATTGGGAGTGAGATTGCTTGACTATGAAACATTAAAGACTTTTGACTGCATGCAAGAAAACAAAAAGCTATTATTTTCAATGGTAGAATTTAATAACTTAATAGTTAAATTATCAGTATATTTAACTATTTTCCATAAAATAATAAAATAATATTAAATATTTGAAAGGCTTTAATTTAGTTTTTTCTTAAATCCAAAAGTCAATTTATTCTTTAATATATGAAAGAAATGAAAAATATATATATTCAATTATTTGGTGTTTGTTTATTTTGAAAAATATAAGGTTCAAAGTTAACACAAATTTTATTTTTAATTAACTAATTTAAAAAATATAATATTAAGATTTTTTAATTTCTTATTGTATATCTTTATGATGTGATTTAAAATTAAATATTGTAAATATAACACTTTAAATTAATAAATAATATAAAAATTTTGATTTTTAAAAAATCAAAAGATAAATTATTATTTGATTTATAAAAGGAAAAGAAATTAAAATTTCACTTGTTTAGTGTTTGTTGGTGTTTAAATTTATATAAATGTGCTTCATAAAGTTGTGAATGAAATTTTATGTTTGTCTTGACTTTCCAAATTTGATTTGATTATAATATGAGAAGCCATGAAACATTGATAAAATCTTTGAGCATGTGACAGCTTGAAAAACTTTATCCATGATGGGTAGTGGGTAAATGATTTAAATATTAGAAATCAACACAAATCTGTATCTCATCATATTTATTTCACACAAGCATAATGTTGGAAGCCCCCATGGAGTGATGAATGGGAAAGATGATTCTTGCATTCAACATTTTATGAACTTCGTCAAAAATAGTTTCTACTAGTTTAGGGTTATGATGCCATTATTTTTGTTTAAAAGGGTTCACACATAGCTTGAGGTAAATTTTATGTTACATTTATGTGGTTTGAAAGCATTTAAAATTAGTATAATATTTGAAAAGGATATGTATCTACTTTTTGAGAAGGGAGTTGAACCTCATACATTCTTCACGAGAACAAAACTTTCCAATGTTGAACATTTTAGGTTGTTTCTTAGAAAAAATATTTACGTTTTCCTAATCAACTAGACTTAGAGAGTTGTTTTGTATGTTTTCTTGATAAGCCTATCATTTTTATCAAAGATATATTTTAGTGAAACTAGGCCTTTGGGAATATTGTTCCTCTTCAATTGAATCAAACCATTTTTGGTATCTTCTTTTTCGGTCCTTTCTTCATTGACCTGAGAAGTATAGTCTATATAGGATGAATTGTTATCTTCAAAACAAATGTATTTGAAGCTATTTATCTTCTTAATAAATGAATTGACTTGCTGATCATCATTTAAAACCTATCAATTTTTATAATTTTTAGGAACACTAAGGCAAAATACCATCTCAATGGTATTCTTATATTTATAAAAATTAGGATGAGGAATAATGAATGAAATATGGATAAAGCATTTGCTTTAGCACTATTATCTATTTAAAGTATAGTTATACAAAATGTATCAAAAATTGATATGCATTCCAAAACCTCTTTGTAAAGTGTCTTAAATGATCATTTCTTTGCTTGGAACAAATTTTTGATCTATTTGGCAGCGAAATTTACATCAATTTATGCCATTATATTCTCAATACCCACTTCTTCCCCTAATTTGAGGCCTAAAATTAATGTTTCCTACTCACCAGTGGTATTTATGTTTAAAAATTATAGTTTGTATGAGAAGAGAGATTTATTCATTTGATGATACAATCATTACACTATTACTAGAATCATTTAGATAACCTTTTGTTATCTCAAGCATGTTTGTTTCATTATCAAGAGTCACTAAATCTAATTTTTGAAGGAAAGAATATAATGCTTCAATATTTTTATTAATTAGTAGAAGAAAATATATGCAAGAGAGGAAATAGTTAATAGAATTGTATCTTTATAACCGATTATAACCGGCAATAAGCTACGATTTCCACCTAACCTGACTGGTGCATCTAACCAATGCTACAAAACTACAAACTAATCACTCTAAGCATCGCTATAATAGCTTGTGATAATTAAAAATTAATCAGTGAACTGTTAATCAAACAATGTAATAATAGAAAGTTTCAACAACATTGCCCCCTTTGTTACATTGTTTCTACAAACATCATATTTCTTGATAGTAGTCCCCTCTTTATTACAAATACTATAAAAAGATTTACGCTCTCTGCATAGCCTGCTCACTTTTTGAGGTGGCATGCCATCTTTGTGGCTTCAAGGTCTTGGTAACATGATTTTTTCTTGCAGGATTACCAAAAACTTGAAAGTGACAAGAACACTTCTCTCTGCTAACACCTTTGGTGGTTTCTTGGATTACAAGGATTACCACAAACCTATATGGTTTTTTGCTACAGTTTGAACACAAATCTAGAGGGTTATAGGAGGTTTCTACTTCACTTAGATGGTTTCTCAGATTACCACAAACCCTTTTCCAATAACCAAGCGCTACTTTAGTGCTTTTTCTCCCCATAATATTCTTTTTTAGGGGGTGCCAAACTGAGAAATAATGCTCAATAATTTATTGAAAATAAACTAAAAAACATAAAACAAACACACCAAAATTTATCACCATAGCAATGGTGCGACCTCATCATAGGTGACTAACAAGAGGACACTAGTTGTCCTCCAGCCTCCGTGTATCCTCCAGCCTCCAATTGAGTACTGATACATGTCTCACAACATGAGAGTTCAAGTGAAAGCTACCTCATCACCTGACTCTTCACTCTCATCAGTATCTGGTGGATGTTCTACTTGAGTAATATTAGCTTCATTGTTCTTGAGTTTCCCTTTGAGAACATCTTCTGCTCAAACATAATAGTTCCATGTTGTATAACCTTTCTTCTTGCAGTATTGACATTTTAGCTCCCTTTTATCAGCATTGAAATTTCTATGAGAGTTTCAAGAATATAGTGCATTCTCGAGTTGTGAAATATCTTCATCTTTTACATGTATCCTTTTGTCTCCGCTAGTAGTGCTATAATCATATCATCGAGACATTGTGATGGTATTTGGCTAAGAGTAAATACAATATTATTATATTTAGATGGTAGACTATTCAATAGAATAGCTTTTGCATCTTGATCTTCAACATTAGTTTTTACCTCAGCAAGTTGCTAATAAGAGATCTCAAATTGTTTACATAGATGGACATAGTAATTTCATCATCCATTTTGAGTCTATATAACTGCAATTTTAGTAAAATTGATCATTTACCACTTTTGCACCAAACAAGGTGTTGAGTGTATTCCAAATTTCTTTGGTTGATTTTTCTAAATCCACATGATGTAACTCAGAATCTAAAAGTGCAAAACCAATAATAGCTTTCACTTTATCATCTCTTGTTTCCCACTCCAATAATTTTATTGCATCAATAGGTTGTTTCTCATCTCCATTTACAATTCCCAAAAAAAGTTATGCATCAATTGCATTTGTATTTTAACCTTCCATGTATACAAGTTTAAACCAGAATATTTCTCTACGAGAATTTGAATTTCCATCTTGAAACGTATATCCGAAAAGCTAGTGACTTTTGAAATTTTGTATTAGAAAGGTGTACCTTTTAGGATTTTGATCCAATATTTAGATGTTCTAATGCACACGTCCCAGGATTGGTATGTTTGAATTCACTTTCTTCATTTCTGTTGTGTCCTCGGCTGAACTCTACTAGATTGAATTCTACCAGATTGATATGATCCCAGCGCTTTAGATGGAAGGAAAGCTTAATGCTTTTGACCAGCTTCTCTGCACGTTTGAATCTTTCTAGTCGTAAGCTCAGGCTGCTATCATGCTTTGGACATTGATTCTTATGCTATTGTGCTATCAAACTTCAACATTCTTCCACTTATGCAGGCATTGATCAGCACTTCAGATCTAGCGACTCAGACTTCTTAGCCGTATTATGCTTCAGGCTTTCAACAGACTACTTTGTGTCATATCTCTCATTAGGCGACTTCCTTTCTTGGAATTGGTATGCGCTCTGATACCAATGAAGGGAAAAATAGAATTCTTCGATAATTTTATTAATCAGCATAAGCAAATATATACAAGAGAGAAAACAGTTAATAGAATTGTATCTTTGTAACTGATTATAACCGGCTATAAGCTGCGATTGCTACCTAACCTGACTGGTGCATTAATCGATGCTACAAAACTACAAATTAATCACTCTAACCATCGCTATAACAGCTTGCACTAACTAAGCAATCATCGATGAACTGTTAATCAAATATTGTAATATTAGCAAGTTTCGCCAACAATTTTACTACTATGTACTTCATCTTTAATTGAGGTTGTAACTTTTGATTAACCCCTTTTACTGGTATCACTGTGTAAGACCAATCCATTTAAATTTCACTTCCCAATTATTTATAATTCTTCTTACTAACATTCCATATGTTGGAGAGATTTAGAGATGTTACAAGAGAAATAGAGAGTAGATTTGATATAGACTTTTTTCATTCTATTCTACGATCAAACTTCAATAATAGAAAATATATTCGTTTTACAATAAATTTTTATAGTTCAATTTGGGGAAATGTATGTTTAAATGCAAAAAAATGTATTTATTTTTTTTTAAATTCTGTGTGAGACATGAAAGGAATTTTTTAAGATTGTTCAATGAACATCTTATGCCTAGATAACATCATTGGAAGATATTATATAACATAGTCAATGCATTTTTATTTATTTTGAATTCAATTGTATGCTTTGAAGTAGTAAGCAAAGTCTTCTTTTGTAGTTTTCTTTATGCATAATGTTTTGTCGCTGTCACAACAAATATTTTTTATTCTTGTAAGTGGTAGTTGGGTGTTTGATGCCAAAATATCAGTATGTATCTTGTCGTGATAAGAGAAAAACTTGTGCCCATCAATTGTATTGTAAATCTCATTTCTTTTTTCTTTTAATTATGAGAGTAATATAATAAATGAATTTCCTTTGGTATTCATATTTTAAGTGACTTTATACATTGCAAGATTAAATAATCATAATATTGACCCTCTTACTTGAACTTCATATTACTACTATTTTAAGCCTTCCCAATTGTTTGATACTTTAAAAAATATATATTCGGTTCCTTTTGCATGTTATCAGTTATAATTTTCTATTCTCATTAACATTAGGGGCCTTGTTGGTCAAAGTAATATCTCCTATTTCAATTTTCATTTTAAAATCAACAATGTCATATAAGTAGCTTTAAAAAATAACAAAATAAATAGTTGGTTCATTCTTTAATCTCTTTAAGATTTATTGAGATATGATACATCATAAATCAATGATGTATAAAAATATTATTCATTATAAAAAGAGAAAAATACATGATTAAAATTATAATATTTGGTTATTTTCAAATAAATTATAAATGGTAGTTGACATTATTAAAAATAAAAGAACACACATTTTTAACATAATAATAAAATACTTATAATTATTATGACACTCAGAGGTTGATGTGGAATTTGAATGTCTTCTCTTTTATTAGAGGCATATATTTATATAATTTGCACATGAGTGATATCTAGTTATAATGCCTAAGGCTAATATTATTAAAGAAATGTTAATGATCCCATTTCTTTTGGGATTATAATAATGACAATAGATTCAAAAATTAATAAACCAAGTCAAGTTGTTAGATGCCATGTAATGTTTTAAAAGAACTTATCTTGATCCTGCATGTGACTATTGCAAAGTCTCATGTATATTTTATTTGTGTGACTCTTATAACCTATAATTAGTATTTTTCAATGGACTAGTGTTAGGAATCCATAAATATTGGATTTTTTAATAATTTCATGATATAATAAATCCTATTGAATTTAGTACATTTATATGAATGAGAAGAAAACAAAATAAGTGGAAGTTGCAGATGACTAATTAAAAAAGTGTACACCTTATCAAAATATTAATTATATATATAATAATATTGTTGCGACAAAGGCAAAAAATGGCAAAAAATTTGTTGTGAAAGTGGTATCCAACTCAAGATAGCCTAAATGTGGGATGAAGCCCCTAATCCTTGAAAAATAAATTCCCTCAATTACTTTGGGAGAAAAGGTGCTAGAGGTGGTGCTAGATAATTAAAAAATGGTTCTAATCCTAAGATATGATTTTCCAATTTAATAGTCTCTAGTCAATCCCTTTGTATCTTTATGTTTCGATCACATATTCATGGTGGCTCTTTATGAAAGGTAACTAGACATTTATCCCTATGTCAAATTTATTTTTATATATCTTTTTTACCTCATAAAAGATAGAAACAAGGTTTTTTGAGACAATGCTTAGAATTGTATCTTGTTCATATTATGTTGATGAAACCATGGTTCTCGTCTTTCAATCCCCTTATTGAATCCTACAATATCAAGCTTATTTGTGTTTGATATCCTCATATTCCTCTTCAATTTTTGGTTGAATCATGTTACAAGGCTATCACTAATATCTTAAGATAGTTCAATTTGATGAACACTGACACTAAGAACTTATCTCACACCACCTTTTCCCAAATTCTAGTTAGTATAGATATTTTTAAAGAATTTATTGCAAATATTGATTTGAAAGTTCAAGACCAGTCCTATGCAAAAAAATTAGATTATGAGGGTTTACCGTTTTGATGTAGTAGATGTTATGAAATCCCTGACATATGGATAAGGAATTTCATAGATCAAAAAGGAATGTATAGACATATTGGTGGAAAGATGCTCTCCCTAATCCTCTGTAATGATGGGAGATGGAGCTTACTGTTTTGATATAGATGACTTGGATTTGACCTTCAAATCTTCTAATGATTAAATAACTTCTACAACTCAAAAGGTGTACTTAGATTTGGTGATTGACAATACCATGTTGAGGAATTCTAGGGTGGTAGGTGCTATGGAAAAACTAAAGGCTTTTGTGAATAAAGGTAAATTAACTTTCGTTTCAAATGATAGTTTTCAATCAATTGATTCCATTTAAGTACACATCCATTTCTTTTCAATATCAGATGTTTTAAGAGACAGCGAGGAGTGGACCAATGTATGAAATATGAAAAAGGGTCAACATAAGAAGGCCCTGAAACAAACTAACATGCCTCTTCACTCCCACAAAGGGGATGGGGGAGGAAAAGAGTCAAATGTATTGCACGGTTCTTTTTTCTTTGAGGAAATCATTTCATTTGTTTTATCTTTTGATAGTTACTCCTCTATATTAGATTGTTGTCATTTGACAATTTATTGTAAGTGTGGTTGTTTTCATTGTCTCTTGAATTTTTTATCTTGTTAAATACTTTGTTAAATATATTTCATTGTTTGTATAACAGAAAGTTCCCTTTAAAAACACTCTTATTACCAATACATACATACATACATATATATACATATATATATATATATATATATATATATATATATATATATATATATATATATATATATATATATATATATATATATATATATATATAAACTTCCCAATTATTATCTTGTTAGAAATAACCTATGTTTATGTTTCTTATTTGGTAATGTTTTATAATGTGACAATGAAACAGAGAAGAAAAAAAAGGGGATAATTTTTTTACTATGAAACATTAACTATGGTTCCCACCAATTCAATCAGTATAAGTATATATATATATAAACTTCCCAATTATTATCTTGTTAGAAACAAACTATGTTTATGTTTCTTATTTGGTAATGTTTTATAATGTGACATAGAAGGAAAAAAAATGGGAATAATGTTTTTACTATGGAACATCAACTATGGTTCCCACCAATTCAATCAGACTATCCATAATGTCCTAAAAGGATTGCATAAGAAATATGTAGTCGTTTGTCAAGTACTACTATTATAATATATATCATGTTTGATTTGTATCAAACATCATTCCCATTCATCACAAATATCCTCGCTCTACATAACCTCTAAGATATTAAGTTGAAAGTCTTTGTTACTCTCTTCAACAACCCAAACCCCTTATTAGTTTGGAAAGGGATAACTATAGCCTTCATTTCAGTTTAATTGGTGATTAAACTTTATCTTTCCAACTAATTAAATTGTATTAATTTGTGTGTTTGAAAATATATAATTTTTTTGCATGATTAAACTACAAGCCTTTTAATTGATAAAATAAAATATTATTAATCATGCATATTGATTGATTCAAATATATTTATGTTATTTTGACCTTCGCATTAATCAAGATAATCGAATCTTAGTAAATAAGTTGTCCCTATCCCTACTACTCTTGGTTTCTAATCATAGTGTACATCATGCTACAGTCTGTTTATTTTGTGCAGTTTTCAAATTTGATGTAGTTTTCATAGCTCGCCATAATGTCCTTGATAGCGCTATCTCTCCCTTGGACTAGTTAGTAAGGGCAACTTATCAATGTAGCACGGTTATCCACAACACTTGTTTTAAGTCTTGGAAAATAAATACCTCTATCATAAATTGGGAAGCTTATAGTTTTTAGGCAAGGTACAAAGGGTTTGGGGAAGGATGGAATTGGTTAGAAACCTGATGAAAGTAAGGAGCATGGTTATTATCCATTTTCTTTAATTACATGTGTAGTTTTATTTTAGGTATATCCAATGCATTTGTAAAACCATACAATATTGGCACTATTTTTATTGTAGGTATATCCAATTCATTGGCAAAATCAGACCATACCCCATTGCAGGTATATCCAATGCACAAGCAAAATCAAGTTATATTACTAGTAGTTTTGGTGCAAGTATATTCAATATACAATGTTTTATTCCTAAATGCTTTAGGAAAGAGAATGGATGGACTTTTTGAGTGTAGATATTCATCTCAAGCTTGTTTTCTCTCTGTATGTATTCTTTTTAAACATCACTCATTATAATTCCTCATTACATTGAGACTTGGGTATTATGATATGTAGTATTTATTTTATTAAAACATTCGATTATATTTTATGTTGGTAACATTGGTTATTTCAAACCTTCAATCCTGGCTTATTTGCTTGCCATCTCAGTCTGATTTTATGGGTTATGAAGGTATTAGAGAAATTATGTCTAATTTTTAGAGATCTATAAAGAATTTATAGACTATTACCTTGGACATTATTATGTTTTTCCCTTTTTGTTGACTCAGCAATGATAATTTTGGTTGTTGAAAAGGATTCATCGTTCTAGTTTCTAGATTTAAATCCTGTTAGGGTCGCTTTTATAATGGTGTTTCTATACTTAGTAATATTGAAATTAGTACACCCAACTTCTGATCTAACAACTGTATGATATTTATAAGTTGGAAATATGGTTTCTTTATTTCTATGGAAAGTTTGAACCTTTCAACTAAGACTGTATTTGACATTTTGACTTGAAGATATTATGGACCAGGACTCGAGTATGTTATTAACTTGTGATTTTTTTTATGGGTGCTTAAACCCATTATACAACTCTTCTACTTTCATATCATTCTGGTCCTCATCTTCTTGGGCTGATTAAGAATGCAACACTTTTAAGCTAGGTTGGACTGCATTGATAAACTGACTGCAGTCAGTGAAAGCTTGTTCGTAGTAGTTGATATTACATCTAGAGGATTGAGTTTATCTATAACTAAACATCATCTTCCATTTGCATTAAATTATCCCCTAAATTTAAACACTACCATGGACCCTAAAAGGGTGAAAACATCCAATTAGCAATGCAGTTTGAAACTAGAAGTTGCTCTTCATAAATTTCCATTCATTCCCATAAGTTTTAAATGGAGTAGATCAATGCCAAATTATTAATATATTTATTCAAGAGGTGACTCTTAAAATATTATTTACTTATTTATGTTTCATTCCAATCGTGTCAGTTGCAGCCATGGTGGAAAACATATCAAAATTATTGTTATGCACAGAGCATGAACGAGATCATAAATATTCGAACCTCATGTATATATATTAAAATTATTTTCCTCCTTTAGGAGCGGCGGTGTCAGGAAAATGATAGGTGCCATTTGCTCTGTAATAAATTGGGAGTTGTTAGAACCACCATTGCTTTCCAATCAACCTCTATGCCAATGCTAGGGCAACTAATTCATATTTTTTTTATATTAAAATGGCATTTTGTTGTGCCCATAATTTAGGTTGAAGTATTGGATCCTTCTAAGCAGGATTGAGGAAGCCAAGAAACCCCTGGGTGGTTTTAGGGAGGAATAGAAGGCAAAGAGTTTGTAATAGTTTGCTGAGGCTCCCATAGGAATGCAATTGTGTAGAACTGAAACTGATGGAAAAACAAATTATAGCATTAGACCCAAGTGATGCTTCATTATCTTCTTTTTATCACTATTATATCTATTAAATTGTTGTAATAACTAGTATCATTATCCCAAACTCCTTATGGAATGCGTCCCAACTGAAGCTGCATTTATTTTTGTAGTTATATCTGCTTGCGTAGATTTTAAAAGAATTTTTAATATGCTGATCAATTAAGTTATTGATTTTTTTGGGGGTGCATCTGGTATGGACATGACTTCCCATGCAATTAATCGGAATAAACATACATGATCCTTTTTGGAGTAATACAAATTATCATATCTCAAATACCAAAATTTGACCATATTTGGTGGCTTTCTATAGTTGTAGCAACAATGTCCTTTTCCTCTTCAACCATAGGATCAGGTCTGGGCTTGGAAAAAGTGACTGGTATTGTTGATTTCTCAATTTTTTCCAATTTTTAAGGATGTACATGGAGCACATCTGATCAAGCTAAGGAAGTTCAAATTTATTTGGGTCACTCAAATTCTAAGCAGGTAAACTGCATCAGGGAAATATCTATTTACAGCAATTTCCCTTTTCATTTAGTCTTATGAGAATAATAATTGGAATATACTTACATGATCCTTTTTGGAATCATACAAATTATCATATCTCAAATATCAAATTTTGATCATATTTGGTGGTTTTCCATAGTTGCAACAATAATACCCTTTTCCTATTCAACCATAGGACTGGGATTGGGCCTAGGAAAAGTGACTAGTATTGTTGAATTCTCATTTTCATTCAATTTTTAGGATATACAGAAAGCACATCTAATTAGGTTAAGGAAGGTGAAATTTATTTAGGCTACTCTAATTCTAAACAAGTAAACTACATCATGCAAAAGACCTATTTGCAACAATTTCCCTAAGTCTTTTGAGTTTCATTAAAATCTTAATGCAATGGCAGAACACAAATAGTTTTATGGAAGCATTGGGGGAATAAGTGTCACAACTACATTTACTATAGCTTAGAAAGTTTGGCATATTTTCTGAGCTCTTGGGGACATTGCATTTGCATATCCATATTCTTTCATTGTTATAGAAATTGAGGTATATACATTAAAGTAGTGCATTCCTATGTATATTAAAAAGATTTTGTAAAACCAAAGATGCATAATTACAAGCTTTTTATTCTATAATCATGCAGGAATTTCTTTTGGCTATGCAGAGTTTGGTGATAATGCATCTAAAAACCTTCTAACAAGGTTTGGATTCTATGATGTTTATTGGCTGATTGACTTTGCCAATGCATGCATTATAGTTCACCTGGTTGGTTTTTCAAGTTTTCCTTGAGTACTCATATCGCCAAAATTAAAGATTCTTAAGAGTTTGTGGCTAGATTTTAGTGTATGCCGAATCTCTTCATATACATTTCCATTTATGCTCAAAAACATATATTTATGGAGCTATATGTGGTTAGATAGTGATGTCTATTTGTTGTAGGCATTTAGCTTTTTTTTTTTAAATTCATTTGTATTGAATAAGCAAATAAAATATTTTAGGCAATGATTTTAAGGGTCTTGGAATTCAAAATTAATTTGATTGAAATCAATACGAACATCAAATCTAGCCTCTGCTTCCTACAGGTACTGACACTTTACACCCTTGTTATTATTATCTTTTATCATACAAATCTAATACCCTCATTTATATTATTCATCTTCAAATTTTTTAACTTTACCTCTAATAAGGAAATAGCCAACCTGACCAATAGTTTTCATAAAATCCTTGTTATTCCTTAAGGTAAATCGAGTAATTTTTAATATTCAAATGCTTAATCACTTATAAAAATTACTTATGTCTCGGGACAGTATCATTATTAATCACCCCTTTTGTTTGGCTCTCACATATAGTGTAATATTATTAGCTCTTCTAACCCTATATAGATTTAAAAGATATTGTCATTTTATACACTCAGTCTTACTATCACTTTGTTTATTAGCTCTAGTTTATTTCTATAGATATGTACTTCATAATTATATCTACAAAAGTAATAGAGGATTTATAGTGTTTTTCTCATTCATCTCATTTTTGTGAAGGCATTTTGTTAAGGTCGACCAATAAATTTTTTAAAAAGTCACCTTACATCTTCTCTATATATTTTAGACTAAATATTTCATCCCAAAATATTGTCATCTAGAAATTCTTGTCAAAAATGGATTATATCTCATTAGATTAATGACCTTTGACCTCTCGCCTAAATTTGTGTATCCCATCACAAATGCTTTAGTTATTGTAGATTATGAGAAATCCTTTTTTAAATTTATATTTTTAATTCCATCTTGCTAAACGTTTTATAGAAAATCATGTTTTAACATCGATAAGTTGTTGAATACTTACAAACAAATATGAAATGCGTAAGTTTCAAAGATACTTTTAAGATAATTGAAGCACACTTATGCCATATTCAACAATTTCTGAACACTTTGTAACAACATAACTTTATTTATTTTATACTTTTGATATATAATTTATTATATAAATAATAATGTAAAAATTATTTTTTAAATAATTAATAGGAACTAATAAATAATAAGTATATATAATAGTGATGATGACAAAGTTTAACATCTTTTTGAGTAAATTTATTTATATTTCACTCTTTTAATTGAAACAAATAAGTTGTTAGAAACAGATTTAACCGGTATAATATAACGTAAAAAATCAAGAAATAGTTTTTAACTTTTTTATTTATTTATATAATTGATTCTAAAGCCGTTTAAATTAACAATATCATATTTTAATTTTATTTATGATTTTATGAATCTAATTATATTTCATATGTTTGCATAAACATATCTGATATCATAATATATTTCAGGAGTGTGACTAAAAAATGAACTTCATCTTTAATTTTATTAAATTATATGATATACAAATTATTTTCTATGAATGTATTTTTTTGGAGCTTTCAGCCACTAATTTTTCTATGTAACATATATGAGTTCGTTTTCAGTTTTGAAATCATAATTTTCTTATTAAAACTAAATAATTTATATAAATATAAAAGATGATCAAATTTAGATGTAATAATATAATAATATTGTTTTTTTTTTAATCTTCTCCTTCGAAAAAATTTAGAATATTTAATTTTAAGTAAGATCATAGAGATGTATCCTGGCGAAAGTTTCAAACATTTTTTATCTATCTTTCAGAGACCAAAGAATAATTTGACTTTTGATTTGAGAAAAAGTTAAATCTCACGTAAGCCTTTCAAAAATTCTAGATTATTTATTAATTTAAGGTATATATATATATATGAAAATAGTAAAATATAATAATAATTTAACTATTAATTTAGGGTTCGCACCTTTCATCACTCTTACAGCTGGGCGTTACACAAAGTCATTGGCGTTGCATATCATAAGTATTAAATTTGCCATTGAAAAGAAAAGCTTTCATTTTCTTACACCCAATCAAGCAATGCCACTACGAATTGAAAAGCCGGACAAAAAAAATTGTAAGATGATTCTAATGCTTGCAAAAATAAATGAAAGATGATTGCAGCGTCACAAGATAGATTAATAAATGTGCTTTTTTTTTTTCAGTTTTTCTGGCTTGTTTGAATCGATAAAAATAATCAATGTAGATTAATAAATGTTTTTTCCTCGTCTTTTATGTTTCATAGCCAAGGAATGTCACTACAAATTGAAATGCCGGGAATGAAAACCATACATATTCAATGTCGTGACAAACATAAGCATCATTAGACTATAACTATTTGGATAGTTAGAAAGCCTACACTGGAGGCTATGCAAATATGTCATAAATAATTATCGATTATTTAAAATAAATAAATAAAACCGGCAATGAAAACCATACATATTCAATGTCATGACAAACATAAGCATTATTAGCCTATAACTATTTGGATAGTTAGAAAGCCTACATTTGAGGCTATGCAAATATGTCATAAATAATTATCGATTATTTAAAATAAATAAATACAATTATTTAGAAAATTATGGCTTGATGTAGATTAAATATTTAAAAAATATATATTAATTTTTTTTAGTTTTTTTATTTTTTAAAAATAATTTAAAAAAAAAAAAAACATAACTCAATCTTTACATCATTTTTAACAAAGATTTTTATTTTTATTAAATATATTAAAATTTGCATTATTTTCTCATATATATATATATATATATATATATATATATATATATATATATATATATATAATTTAGAAGTATGATTGACAAACTTCCTCTCTCAGGATTCATTCCTCGTTAATGTTACGTTTTTTTGTCTTGTCAAACCTCATTGTATATTGTTATGACATAAATTTTGGAGGTATTCAAATAAAATTCAATGTTAATAATTCCATTTACGTGGCCTTGATCTATTTAAATGGCCCTCAACCATCAAGTCACAACTATTGTTGTAGATGGTGAGGAGAATGGTAGTAAAGTGATTTTGAAATTTTATTCTAAAAGTCTATGATGAGGTAATGATTATGTAAATCCTCTTTAGTCTACAAATGTTATTTTAAGTGATGAAGTTGTTTAACCAATTTATAAATGTTATACAAATAATTACTTTATCGCATATTATGTTTGTCACATCCCCTATGAGGAATATATCCAACCCCGAATTAAACATTGTTGGTAGTGCAAGATATTTTTTCCAAGTGGAGTAGTTGATTCATAAGGAATACCTTTATGATAATATCATATTAGACTTGATATTTCAATGTCATCATGAAGGCATCTCTCAAAGTCCCTATTTGGGTGAAGTATGTGAGCTCACCTGATCCCATTGTGATTTTTCATACTTAAAATTAACAAACCTTTATATCATATAATTTGTAATTAAATAGACCATTTTTATTTTATGTGATTGAACAAATTTTATGTTTAACCTTATGAAAGACTTCAAAGAGTCTATTGATATTTACATAGGGATCAAATATTTTATGCAAAATTTTGCCTATGTCAACCTCCTAAACACATGTTTTTCATGCTAAGCTATTGACTGTAGTATTTTTTATTTTCTCCTTATGGCCTTAGATAATGAAAAATGGTTCTCATCCAGGGGTGTGATCTACCAATTTAATAGTATTTGTCCAAGCCTTCCAGTTATTTATGTTTAGATCACATATTCATGGCGGCCCCTTATGAAAGGTAAACTAGAAATTTTATCCCTACAACAAAAGTTTTTTATTATGGTTTTTGATCTCATAGAGGATGGAAATAAGGTTTTTTGAGATAATTTGGAGTAGGTATCTATTTAATATTATTTTGATGAAATAGTGGTTCTTGTCTTTGAACTTTCTTACTAAATCTTTCAATATTAGGTCTATTTGTGTTTGATTACATCATATTCCTTTATAATTCTGGGTTGAATCATGTTACAAGGCTATTGGTAATACCTTGGGAAAGTTTTAGTTGATGGATGTTGACACTAGGAACTTATCTCACACAACCTTTACCCAAATTTTGGTTATCTATATTCTATTCAGTATAGATAACTCTTAATAATTTATTTCAAAAATTAATCTTAAGTTGCAGATTGATCTTGGACAAAAAAAGGCATTATGAGGATTTATCCTTTCGATGTTGTAACCTTGGTATGAAATAGGCCATATTGCTAAGCAATGTTGTAGCTCCAAAATAAAGGTGGAGACATCTTGGTAGATGGATGCTTTCCCTGATCTTATAATAGCCATGGGAGATGGAGCCCAATCTTATGAGATGGAGGGCTTAGATTCTACCTTAGAATATTTAAATGATAATAAAAAAAATCTCGCAAATCAAAAGGTGTACTTGGATTTGGTGATTAGCAATACCATGGTGAGGAATTCTAGGATGGCAGGAGTTATGGTATAATCGAAGGCTCTTCTGAATAAAGGTAAAATAAATTTTATTTCAAATGATAGATTTTAGTCAATTGATTCCATTGAAGTATCTATCCCTTTCTTTTTAGAATCAGATGTTTTTGGAGAAAGGGAGGATTGGACCGTTATGTGCAATAAGAAAAAAGGTCAACATAAGAAGGTCCCAAAATGAACTAACATGGTTCTCCACTCCCATAAATGGAGACTTTTTTAAAAGTGTCTAAAATGATCATTCATTGCTTGGAACTAATTTTTGATCTATTTTTCGACCAAACTAGCATTGATTTATGCCCTTAAAATCTTAAATCCCACTTCTTCCCCTAATTGGAGACCTAAAATCAATGCTTCATATGATCACCAATGGTATTTATGTTTAAAAATTATAGTTTGTATGTGAAGAGAAAAATTTATTCATTTGATGATACAATCACTACATGTTTCCTAGAATCTACAAAATATGAACTGGAATTAAATTCCAAGGTCTAAACTTCATTTGGATAATGTTATAATATCTCAAGGATGTTTGCTTCATCCTAAAGGGTCATCATATAGTTTCAAAACACACACACACACACACACACACACACACACACACACACACACACACACATATAATGTCTACAAGAGGATAATCTAATTTTACAACCATGTACTTTATCTTGTGTTGAGGTTGTAACTTTTGATTAACCCATTCTAATGGTATCATTATGTGAGACCAATCCATTTAAATTTCAACTCTTAAGTGTATATAATTCTTATTACCAACATTTCATATGGTGGAGAGATTTAGAGATGTTCCAAGTGTAACATCCCCATTGGGATCTACCTAAAAATATATGATTTTATTTTTTAAATTTAAATAATGTAGCATTTAATTATATTACACCATGAGAACCTAATTAGTGATCCATATAAAGTACGCTAAGTGTCATAACTATAAGTAATCATGTGACATTTATCCATCACTGATCACTATCAACATGTGAAACACATCATAACTGAATATATAAAGTAATTATAGATAATTAGACATGGTTGATACAAATATACAGTCATTGATGTCAATATACAATGAGTAAGTAATTACAACTCATCAATATAATGTTTTAATAATAAATACAATACAATGTACATATATAAGATACATAGTTGTATGGAGCAAAAAAATTCTAAATTTTAGTATCTATGGCAATCTCAAGTGTTGTCTCTAAGTAAGTACTATTGTGGGAAGGGATAGCATCATCTAAGAACTTTTCCATACCAACCATGGACCATCGATTTCCATCACAATTATCCACCAGGGAATGACCCTCCCTTCATATATGAGTAGATATTTATGGTAAAAAAATGTAGAGAGACAAGCTAGTACTTGTATTTTGTATGATTTTTAAGAAAAGTATGTGGTGTACTATAAAGAAACTTATTTTAAAAAGATATCACACAAACATATAAATCATACACATAAAAATAAAATGTATCACTAATATTACTTTGGTCAAAGTTTTCAGTAGTTAATGATCTCTACCATCAGTGAATTTTAAATACACCACTTGATTAGATTACCTTCATCTAGCATTGTGATGTTAGTAAATTAGTGAAGTCCATCTCACTACTTACTTAGTACTAGTAATGTGAGACTTAGTTAACATAGTATAACCAATAGATCTTATAAATTACATCTTGCTAGTAATCATACAACATACTCAACACAAAAATAATCAAAATGCATACATTTATTTCATCAAATATATGAATGAATCTCATAATATTATATATAAATAATAGGAATAACAACTATAGTTTATACCATCTAGGTATAATATACATTAAAACTACAATTTTTTAATTCCTATAAGTAGTTTCCAATATAATGAACTCTATATGACATCTTATAATATCATAGTCCATTGTACTTGAGTTTAACTACTCTATGCAAACAACCAGTCATAACAATTCCAAGAATCAAGGGTCTCATAATCCTTATTATATATTTTTAACATGGTATTTTATTTATATGCTTGGTTAGGAGTCTATATTTATATTTACATAGTTCCTAAGCTCTTGGAGTCCTATGACCAATTTGTTTCATATCTGTCAACAAAACTTAGAGGCATATGATCCGATATACTCATATACGTTATATTCTTATAAAAATTCTTAAATCTTCAGATAAGTATATTTCATTTATATAAATATATGTGTTCAACAACATATATGGATAGGGTATATAGAAATTAATAATGTTTTACTATTCTTAGTTAATAATTTGATCAATATAACCTTATTGATAACCTATTACATAATATATCAATATTCTCATATCATTATAAAACAAATAAATATATTTATGAAAAGTTATAGTTGTAACATGAAAAACCAATACCATGTAAATCGGTAAAGATAGATAGGATTGTTATTTTACCTTGGACTAAAAAGAGGATATGTAACATAGTGTGAATCATACTCTCTTCTAAATATCCAAGAAGAGGATCACAAAGAGGATGAGTTTAACAATAGAAAGAGAATATTTTGGACAAATTTTGGTGCCATAAACTAATGATGCTCATACATTACATACATCGAATTAGTAATCATTCATAGCACAATAAGGAGAAACATATATAAGAACTCACGACTTTATTGATATTTTAAATTGGATTAAATTGGTCATTATTTGGGTTCAATAATCAATGCAAAAGTGAATCAACTCTTTCAATGTAAAATCATGTTCAGATAGAAACCTTAAAGGATTCAATCTTCCAAAATATTTTCCTAATTGATATTATATACTAATTATTCTTAATTATTTAATCTTCTAATATATTTATCCCCTTTATATATACATAAAAAGAAATAGAGTGCAAATAGATTTTGTAAATGTCATCAAGGGGAAATATTACCCTGTGAAAAATTACAACGATTTGTGTAATAAGTGACAAGAATTATGCCAAGTTTGACGCCAAACATTGCATAATTATATCAATGCATTTCATGCCTTGTCTTCAAAAGTTAGAATATGAGAGTGAAAGGCAAGAGCCTAAAAGTGTTTCAGTGGCTATTGCATGCATATATCAACAAAGAAGTAATGTTATTTGAAATAAGGACATTGAGAGAAGCCTAAGGTATGTGGCCAAGATTGTAAATAGTTTAAACATAAGGGAATAAATAAATTCTTGTAAGTAGTAAGGTACATCCAAAGTGTGACAAGAGTGGCACCAAATTTGATAGTAAGTCGCAAACTAGAGATTCCAAGACCTTTCTTGATAATGATTTGCCAAAGAATGATGGCAGGTGGTGCAACACCCACAAGACAAAGTGACGCTTGGACCAAAAAAATGGCTTTTCAAACAAACAATGTTGAATGACTTGCAAACTCAATGTCAACACCACAGTCCACGTTGGAAAAAAGGGAAGAAAATCATGGAGGCAGATTAAATGGTTGCAATTAGCTTTTTAAATTCGCTGTGTAAATTATCTACATACACTCAGATCACCATATACTTCCTAATTGCCTAATTTTAAACTTTTGAGTTACTGTATATAGCAACTTGGACATTGCTACTTAATTTATAAGTACCTGACATATATTATATCGTGTGTTCTCTAACAATTCGCCATCTTCTAGATTTATATACTATATATTGTTTCCGCTTAGAATTAATTCTATAAGCATCTATACTATATCAATCCATAATTCCTGATACACTCGGATAGGTCGAATACTAACAGACCTATACTAAATTATATAACAGGTATATATACGGACTGTTCTAAACATATCGTTGAATATATGATTTAGCAGATTGCTATGTTTATAGCTATCATTTTACTTGTAAACTACCACTTTAAGGAATACAAATATATGAAAGAAAACATAGAGGTGAATCTTTAGATTTAACTATAAAAGTTAATTTTTCTATGCATACAATTATCCTAGTTCATTGTGATATCCCCAGATAGCATAAACTGACTACATTGCTTCCCTGGGAGTCTGTACTACTGTTCTTTTTGCTTCTTTGTCCACCCTTCACTTCCACTCTACTCACACTCTTCTCCTCTGTATTTTGCCCCTTATTTTTCTTTTACTCCCCTCTTCTAAGTATGGCGCTGGTTTAATTTTAACGCTGGCCTCTCCTCTTTTTTGCTTTTCCTTCAATTTTAATCAATGATTTTATTTTATCTATTTGTTTTCCTCTATATTTTTTTCTTTCTTCATAGGTTTTCTTTAAAGCTTTTAAAATTCGCTCCCCCATTTTAATTCTAATTATAATGTTTTCTAATGACTAACACAATATGATTCAAAGTGTAATTATAATGAAATTACTTTATTCCATTTTCTAATTCATTTTATTCTAGGCCATTAATGATCATAAAGATAATAATATAGTTTTGCTACTAATATAAGTGATTAACATTCTAATCAAACAATAAATTTAGTAATAAATCACACGTGCTTTATTTCACATATGAAGTTAATTTCACACATGTAAAAAATTAAGCTAACACATAAGTAATTATACATAAACAATTTTAAATGTAAATAAAATTAGAACATATTACGTTAACTATTCCATTATGTATATAACATTTATTAAATAATGTGGTGTGTGTAGGGTTTTAGTTGATTTCTCTTTCACCCCTTAATATCTTTATATACGTCACCTTCGATGATACTCTCCTTATATCACACTCTAAGGGATGAAACACTCTTACATTAAAATTATGACAAACAAGTAGTTAGTCCATAATACCATAAAATATATGCATCATAAAATATAATTGAAATAACAACTCGTCATGATTATAATGTAAGAATATACATTACAACTAACTCATAGCAATGTAATCATATAATCAAATCAATATTCAATTATCCCATAATAACATATAACTCATAAATTATACAAATAATTAAAAAAATCAAATTGTTACCTATAAATATCCACGGATAATCAAATAAATTTACTTAGTAAAGAATCAAAATGTAACACCAAAAGAAATGGAGAGTAGATTTGATATAGATTTGTTTATTTTATTCAATAGTCAACCTTAAAAAATAGAAAATATATTTGTTTCACAATGAATTTTAATAGTTCAATTTGGAGAAAATGTGTGTTTAAATGCAAATTTTGTGTTATTTTTTTCAAAATCTTGTGTGAGGCATGGAAGGATTTCCTTAAGGTTGTTTAATGAACTTATTTTGCCTAATTATATAACATAGTCAATACATTTTAATTTATTTTGAATTCAATTTTATGATTTGAAGTAGTAAGAGAAGTCTTCTTTTGTAGTTGTTTTTATGTGTAATGTTTTGTTGTTTTTGCAACAAATATATTTTATCTTTTAAATAGAAATTGGGTGTTTGATTTTATTTTTATATATATATATAAAATTTTAAGTTTGATGATAAAAACTTGTGCCTGTTAATTGTATTTTAAATCTCATTTCTTGTTTTTTTTAAAGTTGTGAGAGTAATGCAATATATTCATTTCATTTAGTATTCATAACTCAAGTGACTTTATATGATGCAAAGTTAAATAATCATAAAAATGTATAATTATAAAAATATCAATTATATATAATAATATTTTTATGATAAAAGTAAAGGATGGCCCAAAATCCTTTGTGAAAGTGGTATCCATCTCAAGATCCCCTAAATGTGGGATGAAGTCCTTAATCCTTGAAAAATATGTTCCCTCAATTACCTTTGAAGAGAAGGTGCTATAGGTGGTGCTAAATAATTAAAAAATAATTCTCATACTGAGGTATGATTTTTTGAAGTTAATAATCTATAGTGAATCTTTCTATATCTTTATTGTCAATCACATATTCATCGTGGCCCTTTATGAAAGGTAAAATAGAAATTTATTCCTATGTCAAAGGTTTTTTTTGTTATAGTTTTTTATCTCATAAAAGATAAAAGTAATGTTTTTAAAATAATATTTGGACTTGATATATGGCTCATCTTATTTTGATGAAACTATCATTCTTGTCTTTCAACCCCTTTACTAAATACTTCTGTATCAAGTTTATTTATTTTTCATTTATTTATATTCCTATTCAATTTTACATTGAATCATGTTACAAGGCTATCAATAATACCTTAGGAAAATTTAAGTTGATGGACACTGACACTAAGAACTTATCTCACACAATCTTTGCCCAAATTTTGGTTAGTATAGATAATTTTATGGAAGTTATTACAAAAATTGATTTGAAAGTTTAAGACACATAGAAATTTTAGATTATGAGGGTTTACCTTTTTGATATAGTAGCTATTATGAAATACCTGACATATGGATAAGAAATGTCATAGCTCCAAAAATGAATGTGGAGACATCTTGGTGGAAGGATGCTCTCCCTGATCCTCTGAAAATAATGGGAGATGGAGCTCAATATCTTGATATGAATGACTCAGATTCGACCTTAGAAACTTCTAACGATTAAATAAATCCTACAACTCAAAAGGTGTATTCAGATTTGGTGATTGAAAATAGCATGGTGAGGAATTCTAGGGTGGTAGGAGCTATGAAAAATCCAAAAGCTCTTTTGAATAAAAGTAAAATAACTTTTGTTTCAAATGCTAGTTTTCAATCAAATGATTCCATTTAAGTACCTGTCTATTTCTTTTCAGTATCAAATATTTTAGGAGATAGAGAGTAATGCACCATTGTGTCAAATAAGAAAAAGGGTCAACATAAGAAGGCCCTGAAACAAACTAACATGACTCTTTATTCCCATAACAGGGATGGGGGGAGGAAAAGAGTCATTTCTTTTGATTATTTTTTCTAAGAGGAAAACATTTCACTTATTGTATCTTTTGATGGTGGTTCTTTTATGTTGTTAGATTTTTGTCATTTGACAATTAATTGTAAGTTTAGTTGTTTTTGTTATCTCTTGGATTTTTGTCATGTTAAATATTTTGTTGAATATATTTCATTGTTTGTATAAGAGAAGGTTCCGTTTCAAAACACTCATATTAAATATACATTTAAAAAAAAAATCAACTTCCTAATTATTATCTTGTTAGAAATAAATTAAATTTTACTATAGTTATGTTTTTTATTTGATAATGTTATATAATATGACAATGAAACATATAAAATAAAAAACAAAGAGAATAATTTATTTACTATAAAACATTAACTATAGTTCCCACCAATTCAATCAGAATATCACATGATTGACTTAAAAAAAAAAATTATATATATATATATATATATATATATATATATATATATATATATATATATATATATATATATATATATTCAATTAGAATATCACATAATTGACTTTAAAAAAATTGATATATGATTAACTTACAAATTTTATATATAAATATTCTAATTGAATTGGTGGGAACTCATAATTAACTTTAAAAAAATTGATATATGGTTAAATTACAAATTTTATATATAGATATTCTAATTGAATTGGTGAGAACTTACACACACACACACACACACACACACACACACATATATATATAATTTTATAATTTATAAGTACCAATATTATAATATATATCATGTTTGATTTGTATCAAACATCATTCCATTCATTGCAATTATCCTCGCTCCACATAACCTCTAAATTATTAATTTGAAAGTCTTTGTTATCCTCTTCAACAACCCAAACCCCTTATTATTAGTCTTTATCATCCAAAGCTATTACCCTCATTCAAGTTTTTCGTCTTCCCATTTTCTAACTTTACCTCTAATAGGGATGATATATGATTAACTTACAAATTATATATATAGATATTCTAATTGAATTGGTGAGAACTTTTATATATATATATATATATATATATATATATATATATATATATATATATATATATATATATAATTTTATAATTTTATAATTTATAAGTACCAATATTATAATATATATCATGTTTGATTTGTATCAAACATCATTCCATTCATTGCAATTATCCTCGCTCCACATAACCTATAAATTATTAATTTGAAAGTCTTTGTTATCCTCTTCAACAACCCAAACCCCTTATTATTAGTCTTTATTATTCAAAGCTATTACCCTCATTCAATTTTTTCGTCTTCCCATTTTCTAACTTTACCGCTAATAGGGAAATAGGCAATGTGACCAATAGTTTTCGTAAAATCCTTATTATTCCTTAAAGTAAATCGAGTAATTCTTAATACTCAAAGGCTTATCGCTTATAAAAATTACTTGTGTCATGACACTATCGTTATTAACCACCGCTTTTGTTTAGCTCTCACCATATAGTGTAATATCATTAACTCTTTTAACTCTATATAGATTTATAAAATATTGTCATTTTATACACTCAGTTTTACTATCACTTTGTTTATTAGCTCTAATTTATTTCTATAGATATGTATTTCATAATTAAATCTAAAAAATGTAGAAGATTTAAAGTTTTCTCATTCATCTTATTTTTATGAAGTTATTTTGTTAAGGTCGACTAACAAGGATATGAAAGAGTCATCTTACATATTTTCTATATTTTAAAATAAATCTTTCATCTCAAAATATTGTCAGACATTTGAAAATTCTTATAAAAAATAGATTATTTTTATTTATATTATTGATCTTTGAGTTCTCATTTAAAGTGGTGTACCCCATCACAAATGCTTTAGTTATCATAGGTTATGGAAATTCCTTTTTTCATTTTATGTTTCTAATCCCATCTTCTTTATTTTTTTAAGAAAAACATGTTTTAACATCAATAAGTTATTGAATACTTACAACGAAATATGAACTGCATAAGTTTCAAAGACACTTCTAAGGTAATTGAGGCACACGTATATTATATTCAATAATTTTTGAACACTTTGTAATAACACAACTTTATTTTTAATATCAATAAATTTTATACTTGGATATATGTTTTATTATATGAATAAGAGTGTAAAAATTAATCCTTAAACAATTATAGTCTTGTGTAATAAGGAACTAATAAATATTAAGTATATATAATGGTGTTTTGACAAGTTTTAACATTTTCTTGAGTAAATTTATTTATCTTTCACTCTTCTAATTGAAAACAGATAAGTTGTTAGAAATAAATTTAGCTAATATAAAATTGAATACAATCTAAAAAATCAAGAAATAGTTCTTAACTCTCTTATTAACTTATTTATATATTTGATTTTAAGGTTGTTTAAATTAACAATAAAATATTTTTGTTTTGTTTGATTGATTTAAATTATGATTTTATGAACTTAGTTAGATTGTAGATGCTTGCATAAACATGTCTAATATCATAATATATTTCAATAATATCACTAAAAAATAAACTTCATTTTTAATTTTATTAAATTATATAATATTAAAATTATTTTTTATGAATGTATTTCTTGGAGCTTTCAGCCACTAATTTTTTTTAATGCAACTTATGTGAATTCGTTTTCAGTTTTAAAATCATAATTTTCTTATTAAAACTAAACAATGTCAAGCAATGTCACTACGAATTGAAATGCCGGCCAAAAAAATTGTAAGAAGATTCTAATGCCGGCAAAAAAATAAATGAAAGATGGTAGGTTAATAAATGTTTGTTTTTTTTTTTTTTTTTTTTTTAAATTTAATTTAATTTAATAAATAAGTTTTGGCCTGGTCTTTGATGTTTCATAGTCAAACAATGCCACTACAAATTGAAATGCATAATCCATGTCGTGACAAACATAGGCATCACTAGACTATAACTATTTGCAAATGGAGATATGTCACAAATAGTTCTGGAATATTTAAAATAAATAAATAAAATTATTTAGAAAATGATGATTTAATGTTATTTTATTTTAATAAATTAAATATTTATTATCTATATTTTTAATTTTTTTTTTGTTATTTTAATTTTTATATTTTATATTTTTATAAAAATAAATAATTTAAAAGAATCATGATTCAATTTTTACATCATTTTTAATCGAGATTTTTATTATTATTAAATATATTAAAATTTGTATCATTCTTTTTTAATATTTTATTACTTTTTAAGGATAGATAATTTAGAAAATTTATGATTGAGAAATTTGTTCTTTTTGGATTCTTTCCTTATTAGTGTTACGTTTTGTTGTCTTGTCAAGTTTCATTATATATTATCATGATATAAATTTAAGATGTACTCGAATTAAATTCAACATTAATATTTCCATTTATGTGGTCTAGATCTATTCAAATGACCTTTAACCATCAAGTCACAACTATTGTTGTAGATGGTGAGGAGAATGGTAGCAAAGTGATTTTAAAAATTTGTTTTAAAAGTTTATGATGAGGTAATGATTATTTAAATCCTTGTTAATCTGTAAATATTATTTTAAGTGTTGAAGTTGTTTAACCAATTTATAAATGGTATAAAAATAATTACTTTATCATATATTATGTCTATCACATCCCCTATGAGGACTCTATCCAACCCCAGATTAAACATTGTTGGGATTACAATTGGATCCAAGTGAGTGGGGTTCGCAACCTCACCAAGGTTTTTTGTGTTTTCCATTAAGTAACCTTCACATGTGCAAGATATTTTTTCCAAGTGGAGTAGTTGAGTCATAAGGAATACCTTGATGATATTATCATATTAGACTTGATATTTCAATGTCTTTATGAAGACATCTCTCAAAGTCCGTATTTGGGTTGAGGTATGTAATCACTTGATCCCATTGTGACCTTTCATACTTAAAATCAACAAACCTTTTGGCATGTGAATTGTAATTAGAGAGACCATTTTTATTTTTTGTGATTGAACAAATTTCAAGTTTGAACTTAAGAAAGACTTCAAAGAGTCTATCGATATTCATATAGGGATCATATATTTTATATAAAGGTCACTTATATCAACCTTTTGAACAAATAATTTTCATGTTAAGCCCTTGATTGTAGTAATTTTTATTTTCCCCTTATGGCCCTAGATAATGAAAAATGGTTCTCATCTAGGGTTATGATCTACTAATTTAATAGTCTTTGGCCAAGCCTTCTTGATCTTCATGTTTAGATCACATATTCATGGTGGCCCCTTATGAAAGGTAAACTAGAAATTTATACCTGTGCCCAAAAAAAAATTGTAACATTTTTTGATCTCAGAGGATGGAAATAAGGTTTTTTGAGATAATTTGGAGTTGGTATCTATCTAATCTTATTTTGATGAAAACATGGTTCTTGTGGTTCTTATTTGTGTTTGATTACCACATATTCCTCTACAATTATGGGTTAAATCATGTTACAAGGCTATTGGTAATATCTTGGGATAGTTTCAGTTGATGGACGTTGATACTAGGAACTTATCTCACACAACCTTTTCCAAAATTATGGTTAGTATAGATAATTCTAAATAATTTCTTTTAAAAAATAATCTTAAGTTGAGGATCAATCTTGGACCAAAAAATGCATTATGAGGGTTTAAACTTTTGATGTTATAGGTGTTATGAAATAGGACATATGTCTAAGGAATGTCGTATCTCTGAAATAAAGGTGGAGACATCTTGGTGGAAGGATGCTATGCTTGATCTTCAAATAGTCATGGGAGATGGAGCTCAATCTTCTGAGAGGGAGGGCTCAGATTTGACCTCAAAATATTCAAATGGTTTTTAAAAAACTCATGCAACTCAAGAGGTGTACTTGAATTTGTTGATTGGCAATACTATGGTGAGGAATTCTAGGGTGATAGGAGTTATGGTAGAATTGAAGGATAATCTAAATAAAGGTAAAATATTTTTTATTTCAAACGATAGATTTCAATCAATTGATTTCATTGAAGTATCTATCCCTTTCTTTTTACAGTCAAATGTTTTAGTCCAGATAGGGAGGATTAGGTTGTTATATGTAATAAGTAAAAAGGTCGACATAAGAAGGTCCTAAAATGAGCTAACATGACTCTCCACACCCATAAACGGGATGGAGGGAGGAAAAGAGGCATTTGTTCTGATTCTCTTTTAAATTGTGAGGAAGTCATTTCTCTTGTTGTATCTTTCAGTGGTGGTTCCTTTGTGTTGTTGGATTGTTGTCATTTGACAAC
>JARHVA010001366.1:1615000-1742500 GCA_037957365.1 Torreya grandis
TCACAAATGCTTTTAATTATTATACATTATAAAAAAATCATTTTTACTGCATGTTTCTAAATCAATATTGCTAAGATTTCTATATAAATACATGTTTTAACATCTATAAGTTGTTTAATGCTTACAACCAAATATGAAATACGTAGGTTTCAAAGACACTTCTACAGTAGTTAAGACACATGTATGTGATATTCAACAATTTCTTGTAAATAGTTGTTGAATGCTTATAGCCAAATATGAACTACGTAGGTTTCAAAGACACTTCTAAGTTAGTTAAGGCACATGTATACCATATTCAACAATTTATGAACACTTTTCAAGGACACAATTTGATTGTTAATATCACTAAATTGTATACTTATGTTAAGGACAATTAGTAACTTGGATATATATATCCAAGTTACTAATTTTCCTTAACATAAGTATAAAATTTAGCAATATGAATGCAAAAATTAATATTTAAACAATTATAGTCTTGTGTAAATAGGAAATTATAAATAATATTTATATATAATGGTGTTGATGACAAATTTTAAATGTCTTTTTGACTAAATTTATTTATAATTCACTTTCATAATTGAAAATAAATTATAAGTTGTTAGAAATAAATCTATCTAGTATAAAATTTAACACAATGGAAAAAATCAAAAAATAGTTCTTAAAACTCATGTTTACTTATTTATATATTTTATTCTAGGGCCATTTAAATTTGCAATAAAATCATTAAGTTTTTTTTCATTGACCCAATTTATGATTTTATGAACCTAGTTAAATTGTAGATGTTTACATAATCATGTCTAATATTATTTTATATTAGGAGTGTAACAAGAAAATGAAATTCATCATTGATTTCATTTAACTTATGATAAAGGTAACCCCACATTTGACTGGTGTGGAATCCATTTCAAACAAAAAGTGGGGTCTAGGTGACCTAGGCAAAAAAAAGATAAAGGATCCAAAGCCCAAGAAACAAAAAGCATCAAGGCCAAACCCACTAGGGTCATATCATAACCATACCCTTGAGGTAGAAAAAACAATGAAACAAGACAAAAAGAGGTAGAATGATCCACCCAGAACCATCAAAACACTAAAAAACTAGAGAATAAATATCAAGGAAAGAACCACAACTTATCTTCATCCAAATCTTGACCATTGGCCAGAGGGTCTTCATTAAGCAGATCTAATGTACTCCCTTCATTCCTTTTAAAAGTTATTTCACCACCTAGATATTTAAATTTTTTAACATTTCTTGTAGTTTTTGATGCCTTAGTATTGAGTCTCTAGAGTGTCCCAACAACCTGCAATAGTTGTATGTCTTTTTTTCTTTATCAAATTAAATAGTTTGGTTCTAGGAGCCTATTGAGGACATGAGTTGTACCAAAGTGAGAATATTTTTTTCATTTTTAACTAGGACTCACATTCTAGCCAAGGTCAATATTTTCCTATTACTAGTTATAGGGTGAATGATAGACATTGTGCCAATGATTTCCACAATGCTTCAAAGGATTCTATCATCCCAGAATGAAGGAGGTAGACTAGGAAGCTCCATCCACATAAGAATTCTATCCATTTTGAAGTTTGAGGGGGACCAATTGAGCTTCCACTATTGGAACATAAGGAATAATTTTCCCATAAACTAAGTACCTTCATTTATAATTTTTACATAATTCTTCTAGTTGTCAAAAGAGAATAACATGCACCCATCAGCTAGAGCCACAGTGTTGACAATTCTACCATTTGCCTAGTTTTTTTAAATCTAGTTCTTGATAGCATCTATGTTGTGCCATCCATCACTCAACTTATCAACAAGGGAGATATTGTATTTGGCCTCTGATTCATCGAGAATCTTGATGGGGATGTACAGAGCTAGGCTTTTGTTCAATTGTTCATTGATTGTGTTCAACAAACTATGCTTCTGCATGTTCTTTGAACTTGAGTTGATCTCAACCTTATCCATCATACCAATGGGAAAGAATAAGATGACATTATTCTTTTCACCTTTTCCAGCAATAATGGTCCATGAATTATAAATGACCTAATCAAAAAATAAATTCCTCTGCCCAGGGGGGCCATTGAATGCGCCTCTCACCAACATTTTTTAGGACTGAAGAGCTCAAAATTCAAAATTGAAATGGGAAAGAAACCATTATTAATTCTCTAATATATGTTATTGTGAGTAGGGAAGAGATCAGATGAATCTTTTTCAAATATGCAATACCAACAACCATAAATAGCTTATGTATCATGAGAAAACATGTCAACAAAACTTGAAATTTTGTCGAAAGTCCAAAACCTTAGTTCCAAAAAAAAACACCTATGAAAGATTTCCCAAGAAGATCCCCAATTATAGTAAAATAAATCATTGAGTTATAGAAGTCTAGACTATTTTAGGATCCTTGAAGATCCCGGTCAAGTTTTTTTTATTGTTTTTGAAGTTATTCCCTTGTCCTTTTGTGGTTTTCTCCTTCTCTTAGTGGCTCCAAGGGCAATTATCTTTTTATCCTTTTTCAAAATTTTGACCTCCTTCCAATTCTCTTCTCCTTGAATGGGGGTTCCTTTTGAGGTATTTTGGACCTTACAAGGAGAAAAAATGTTTTTCGAGAGGATCTGATCAAGTGGTACTCCCAATTGGAAGAAATGACCTTGTTGATCCTCATCCTTCTTCTCTAGAAGGGTGAGCAGGGTTGGGGGGTGCGGGGGCTGGGGCCGGAGCAAGGCAGAAGGAAGTCTTAAAGGATTTTGTCAAATTCCTCTATGATACAAGAGGGGAATTCTTGGGACCCAAATGCTTTTTTGGGGACCCCTTCTCAAGCTAAGAGGCTTGTCTTGAATTCCCTACTAGAGCAGTGGATCCTTAGTTTTTTTTAAGAAGCTCAATAGTTTTGGATTGTGGTCCTCTTTCATTGCCTATCAGGTGGCCCTATTGACTGTAGGAGAACATGTTTGAGATTTATTATTTCCATTTTCAACCACATTCATTTTGGCCTTCGAACTAGGCAAGAAGTTATGTAGGCATATTCCTTCTCTTCCTTACCTAACACCATCTTGTTTGTTTGGTGTTATGTAATTATTTAGTTTTTTTAGGCAACCACTTCTTCGATGTCCCAAAAAGTCACACTCTTTACAAATGAGATTGTCTCTTTTGTAAAAAATCTTTTGGGTCTAGTTGCCAAATTTAGACTTCAGCAAGATGCTTCTAAGGACTAGTTTATTAGTCTAGACATAAACATTGATCCTCGATTCAAATAATCTCCTTTTTGAACTTGTGCAGGGTCAATTGAAATTGGTTACCCGATGGCCCATCCAATTCCAAGAATCACCTTATCTTGCTAGAACTCTAGAGGTAGCTAAGGGAGGGAAACCCACATGTGGAGCTCCATTAATGTATCACATTGTAAATTCAGACCTGGCTTCCATTTTCTGAGTGATAGAAAATAGTTTCCAACATACCACAGTCCTCCCTCCATAGCTTTTTCGTAGTGCTCAAGTGAAGAAAAGGAGATCAGGAAATAATTTTTTGCCATGGCCACCACCACCACATGTCCCATTGCTTTCCATTCCTTTTAAACATAGTCTCTAAAATCATCAATTTGAGGCCTAAAACCATAAAATATCACCAATAAGAAATTCCCAAAAGAAGCTATGGTATTCTCCATAATGACATCTAGGACATCCAGAATGACTTCATTTTCCTCCATTACTTGTTTGAGAATCTATCTAGTAGCTTTCTCTATTCTTGCAACAAGGGTTGGACAGGGTTTTTTTAAATTCCTTTTCCTTGTTAGTAGCATCGCTTGAGCTCTCTGTCATCACTAACATGTTAAAATTTTGACAAAATTTTCCATTATATTCATGTTGAAGTAAAACTAGTTTAAGAGATTAAAATTTGGGGTAATGGCTAGGGAGTTCTTATAGAAATGGGACATGTGGGTAGCCCTGGGTTCATAATGTCCACCGAGTGATCCACAACTAGAATCACCGTATTGTATCCCATATGTAACACATGGAGAAGTACAATCCCTACCTCAAGGTGTCCACATAACCACTTTGAGAAGAGCTGCACACCGTAGATGCACCATAAGAATTGAACTTGGATTGATGAGTAAAAACTACTTGTATCTCACTAATATACCAAGCCCCTTATACATTTTGATTTCATTTAAATTATATCAAATACAAATTCTTTTTTATAAATGTATTTCTTAAAGTTTTCAGCCACTAGTTTTTCTATGTAACTTGTGTAGGTTTGTTTTCAGTTTTAAAACTATAACTTTCTTATTGAAACTAAACACTTTATGTAAACATGAAATATGGTCAAATTTAGATGTAATGATATTATTATATAATATTATATCTTTTTTATCTTTAATTTGTTACTCCTGTTTAAAAAATTAAAATATTTTATTTACAATATTTAATTTTAAGTCACGATCTTAGAGATGTATCATGATGAAAGTAAAAAAACTTAAAAACATTTTTAATAGCCTTTTCTTCAAAATAATATTTATTTTGTGCCAAGTAACAAATAAACAAGATTAACTAACTTTGAACACTGCATTTTTAAAAACAGAGAAACACCAAACTGAAATTTCGATTCTTTCTTTCAGAGACCAAAGAATAATTGAACTTTGATTTAAGGAAAAGTTAAACTTGACGTAAGCCTTTCCCCAAAAAAAAAAGATTATTTATTAATTTAAGGTATATATATAAAAGTAGTTAAATATATAATAATAATTTATTGACTTTGACTTAAGTAGTGGAATATGGTTCAGACCTTTCAACACTCTTACAGCTGGGCGTTGCATATTATAAGTCTTAAATTCTGCAATTGAAAAGAAAAGCTTTCATTTTCTTTACACAGTCAAGCAATGTCACTAAGAATTGAAATGCCGGCCCAAAAAAATTGTAAGATGATTCTAACGCCGGCAAAGAAAAATGAAAGATGATTGCAGCGTCACAAGGTTAGCTAACAAATGTGTGTGTGTTTTTTTTTTCCAAATTTTTTCTGGTCTTTGTGTTTTATAGTTAAGCAATGTCACTACCAATTGAAATGCCGGCAAAAAAAAACATACGTGTTCAACGTAGGCATCATTAGACTGTAACTGTTTGGATACTTGGAAAGGCTACACTTTGGAAGCTGATGAGGATATGTTACAAATAATTTTGGAATATTTAAAATAAATATATAAAATAATTTAGAAAATGATGATTTGAATCTCATTTCAATCTCTGTTTTTTTTTTTTTTTTTTTTTTGGGGACAAGCTAAATATATTTTCATTATTCTCTCTTACATTTTATTATCGTAAAAGGATATACATTTTTTTTTGTATTTATTTGTCTACGTTCCAGTTGTCATGTTAGAATGAGACACAAGAAAAATAAAAGCAAGATGACAATTTATTTTTGATTTATCTATTTATTATAAGTCTTAAATTCTTGACAAAGCTTTTGATTAATAGTTTTTGGAAAAAAATAGTTTTTTCTTAATTTATCTTAATTTTATGGATAACCATTCATGATCCTTTAACAAGGGACAAATGATTAATGATTGAAAAGTAAATTTGTCCTACTCAAACTATATAGAGGACAATGGTCCTTTGAGATATTAAATATGAGGGTAGACGTTGCACGTTCTCTCTTTTTAATTATGGGTATGTATTTAAAAAGATAGTTATTTTTTTCAAACGCTATTTATTAATTGTGTATGGACTGTGAAAGCATAAAAATATTTAGTCTTTTATGTCTTTGATATTTCAGAGTCGAGCAATGTCACTCTAAATTGGATGCGGACAAAGAAACATATAATTGACATGTTAGATTTTATTCTTATCATATGGGAAACAAGATTATCGACTGTGTCGTCACAAAGTATTTTATTTATATATGTTTATCCATTATGTATAGAGAGAGAATAGATAAACATTCATTATGTGACAACTATTTAATTAGACTACAACCCTATGATAGTTTAGTAAAAGTTCATATTGGATATAAATAAAATAATTAAATGATTTAGAAGAATATTGACTTATTTATACTGAAAGGTGTTATACAATGGTAGTCGATGTGGTGGGCAGTGGACTTTATAATATTTTTCAGTGTGTTAATTTTTAATCCTGGTCTTAAATTTGATTTCATTGTTATGTATTTTTTTAATCTTAGAAAAATCATAATATCTTGGCCATATGGTGGAATTTGGAACCCCCTCTTTTCAGAAATACTTTTGCGAGCTTGACACATTAGTGTAGTTAGATTAACACAGTTTGTCACTAGTCAGTGAAAAATTTATGAAGAATGTAATGAAGTCATTCATAATTAAGATATATGAAAATTCCAAGATAAGGACCTTTAGATGGATATCCCTTGGCATTTTTTAGATAGATGTATTTAGGATATCTTTACTAACCTTATTTTAATTTGAGAATTTAAGGAACCTTTGCATGTCCAAGATCTTCTTTCCAAGTGGATTTATTGGTTCATAAGAAATACCTTGATGATATTGTCATGTTAGACTTAGGGTTTCAATGTCTTCAAGAAGGCACCCCTAAAATTTTGTATTTGAATTGAATTACCTAGTCACTCAATCCCATAATGGCCTTTCACACCTCAATTTGACCAACCCATTTACCATTTGATTTGTAATGAGGTGGACCATTATTATTTTGTGAAATTGAATAAATACAATTGTGTTGAGGTTGACCTTACCAAATACTTGAAAGAGTTTATCGATATTAGATAGGGGCCCAACACTTTATTGAAAAAGTCACTTATATCAAGCTTTTGAATACATGTTTTTTTTATTTCAAGTGCTTGACCATAGGATTTGTGATTGTCCCCTTATGGACCAGTCAAATCAATTTGTTAAACAACCATTAACTAAAATTTAAGTGGTGATGGGAAAAAATGACAATTGGACTATTTTTTCTTAAAAAAACATTCACTAATAATAAAAATCCTTAAGTTATTTGTAGAAACAAATCCTAAAAAAAAGGGAAACGGTTTAGAATGGTCCCATTCATCGTTCCTTGTTCCTCTAATTATAATTCCATCAGTTAATCCTTAGAGCCAATTTTCTCAAGAAAATTCTATGCAATTAATTATTTTAAGTCTTGAGACCTCTTCAACAAATGTTCCACCTTTATGAATACCACACACTTTGCCTTCTGGACATGAAGATTCACCACGGTGAGCAAATGAGGCTAAATTATACTCCATTTCATTTGGGGATTATTTTTTACCAAAACAACAACCTCTTCTATGTAACTGATTTACATATCTTGTCTCTAAGGAAGGGTTTGAGAATGAGTAAGAGAGATTTACATGGAGGTTTATTCTACATGATTCTATAATGGAATGTTCAAGGTTTCCTAGAGTCCTCAAGAAAAATCTACGTGTATTCTCCTTGTAAGCGAATTGATTCTTTAAATATTTTTATGTTTGTATGGATTTAAAATTAAGAGATTTATTATGAAGATTTCTATAAAAATATATTTATTCAGATGACATGAAATACTACACCTCACATGAGAAATAATAGAAATGATTTATAAAAGAATATTTTTGAAATTATGAAACTTACAAAGAAAATAAAAAGGCTCGGTGATCTAGTATGCAATTTTATTCTCAATTGATTGTAGTACATAATGCCAATGGGAAGATAGAGATATTTCAAAGATGAAATGGATGTCCAATATTTAAAACATTTATCATTTCTCAATTAGCTTCAAAATAAAATTTTGAATCCAATTAATAATAAACATCATACTCTATCGATTACATCACATTGAGTTTTTATCCATTGCAATTCCTTCCCATGGATTTATAAAAAGTGTCATTCCATGTTAGATAATGAAGCTTTATTCTATGCTAAGGTGAAAATAAAGTCACAGGTTAAATTACCATTAATAAATTTAATTTTCATATGAGAGAGAGTGATACACCTAATAAGATATTTCTCTATTTTGTAGGTTAAAAAAGAGTCATATTCATTTGTAACCATAACATATAAATAAGTATATAATAATTAGGAAGAGGGAAACCTTGTCTAATCAAATGGAATAATCCAAGCCTCTCATATTTGTGACCATTTATAATAATACAAGTTGAATATTTTACAAAAATGGTTTGAATGGAAAAGACAAAGAACTCCCAAAACCCTAATATATTTAACATGGCTAGGATCAATGACAATTCTACATAGTCATAAATTTTCACAAAATATAACTTGAGAAACAAAATACAATGTCTAGAGGCCCAAGCCTAGTCAAATAAAATTAATTTTATCAATAACATATCCATATTGAATGAAACATGTTTTCTCATACATTCTAATAAATTTTGGAAGTATGTGTCGTAGATGTAGCACAATGGTTTTATCTATAATATTATAAGATACATTCAATAAGGTCACGGGCCTCCAACTATAGTTAGTAATTTCTCGATACAATAATTTATGAATAAACATAAGATTGCCTAAATTAATAATGTTTTATAATGAATTGGTCTACATAGTACTTTTATAAATCTAAATTAATTATGGCTCAACAAATTTCCAAACATCCTTATAAAATTCACAATAAAATCCATCAAATTCTATTTCTGTATCATTGACCATTTGAAGCAACATCAAATGAATCCATCAAGTATGACTAATGTGTCGCAAAGTCATTGAGTAGAAGGCTTGAGGTTGCATGTAACCATATCAAGACATTTATCTAAAATTAAACTTGCTCTTGAGAATCCTCATGTGCCTCTAAAACTAACTTATAGTGGTCCATAAAATAATTATAAATTTCAATTTTTCTTGAAGAATAATAAATGATTGATTTTTTATAAAAATGTCCATGAGATAAATAAAAATATGGGACCAAGAGCTATAACAAATGTGTTTTGTGCTAGCACATTTACTTGACAAAAGGATTGCTTTGTTAGTCTTGTAAAATTCCAAATTCCATTTTGATATTAGATATTATATTGTGTATCTTGGTTATCAAAGGGCACAATATATATAGACTACTTTATTCACACCAAATATGATAGGGGGCATAAACAAGGTTCATTCCTTTTATTTTTTTCAAACATTGATCTATATTTCAGACTCACCATATTATTATGGAGTGTTACCATATCATGGAATTTTACACACTAATACCTAGGTTGAACTATTATAGACTATATTGAATATTACCTATCTAAAACTATTAGCTATTTTTTGTTAGATTGGAATGATTTAATCATCTAGTCTTACAAAGTTTTTGGGTGAGCTTTATTACATCAATTATCTCATACTAAGCTAAATATATACATATATTTTCAACTTGAGTTGTGATAGTCAGTTAATGATACTCTTGATGGTCGAACCACCACTCTTCTTATTCTAGGTTGGGGGCATGATCACCTCCCATCTATCCATACTCTAGGCACAACACCACCATGGTGCAACCTAGTTTACCACTTTTAAGTTCAATCATATTCCTCTCCAAAATATGGATGAGGTTGTGATCCCCCTATCTACTTCTCTAGTCGCTAGTACTTCACAACCATTACTACATGACACATACATATGTGTATTATATCCATCCACTTTCTTTATGCTACTTTTTTATTATTAATTACTTATTGATTATATATGATGATTACTTTGTGGCATGATATTTATTGTAGGTAATGTTCTAATGAAATATCCAAAGAAATCTCAAGCAAAGACAAGGTGTGTTTTCGAAACCATGTAAGCATTTTTATTTTACTTTAAACTAGTAATTTCATTTTTTATGCATTAATAGATTAAAGGAGGGTAAATTTAGACACCCATATTTTTTAAAAGTATAATTTCACAACATGATTTATATACTCTTTCCATATATGCATCTCTTGATTCAGGATTAGATATCTAGCAAAATAGTTTCTTGTGGGCCTCTTCCATTCCATTTTATTTCACTTGATTTACCTACTCTTTGGTCTTGTATAATATTTTATTAATTTTCATATAATGTATGCATGGGATACCTAGCTTTTATGTCCTTTTATCTATGTGTTTTTATCCCTTGGATACTTGTATCCATTTTGGACACTTGTGTCAATGTAAGTGTTCAACTAGAACACAGGTGTCTAGGCTTATTTTTTTGTCTTTTCTATATATTTTAGATTATGGTCATTTGTTTAACCTTATTTGTCCATTCTATTTTTATCTTTTCATGTATCACTAGATATTAATTCAAAATCAATAGGTTCCTATTTACAAAAAGGCTATAGACTAATTACCCCACTTGACAATTAATTAGGCAAATATCTAATTGGAAAATATTACATATTTCAAGTTATCAAATTGGACTAAAACATTGAATTCAATATCTGAAGCATTCAAAAGCTCCAACATACTATTTAATTACTTATCCCAAGGATTACTAGGAAAAATAACATATGGTTTCATACTTATAATTCTACACACATTCGTAGGAGGGAGAACTACATGCAAGTTTGAGGTCCTCTTCGGAGTAATAGTTATGTCGGAAGCACTTATTAATATCAGGGGTTTCTAGGGTTAGCTCCAATCATGTGCTAACCTCTTTTTACCAAGTTACAACAGGTCCAAATCAAATAGGCTAGGATTTTTTTCTTATTATTTTGATTATGTACATAGGGAGATACATTCTATGATGCAAAATATTTATACAAGTGGCATCTTAGGTCTAACATAAATTTAGATCCATCCCTATGTGTATCTGGGTCTAGACACTCATGTTAGGTACAAACTCTTTCATCCATGCTAATATCTAGGGATGATGCAAGCATCTAAAGGGTAAAAATAGTCATAATTAAGAATGACTAGATTTTAGTGACTTAGCATTATGCTGTAATGATTCCATAGAACTAATATATATTATATCTAAAATTCAAAACAAGATACGATCTCTCTATCTCTTAGGTTCCTTGTAAATATTCTATTGTTTTACATATTAAATTAGGAAAATTTGTAATATTAACTATATTTAGTGTAAATCTAAATATTGTCATTCCTTTGAAAATAATTCATTTGCTTGTTTGTTTTCTATGAAAATCCAAAAAATCTTAAAACAATGTCATACCCAACAATTTAATCTAATTTTGTTGATAAACTACCATAGTATCCTACATTTTATAGCGTACAAAGCCCAAACTGGGTATCATATTTTTGTACTTCAACATATTTAGAGTGAATCGATGAGCCATAGTTAGAAGTTGAGGTCCCTGGATGATGTCTAGGCTAGAAGGTTTGCCAATATATGGAAATCCCATATTAAGCCCAAAAATACTCATTTTCTCTAGATCATTTTCTATCAGTGCCTACCCATTGGAGATTGGATGAAGCACAACCACACAATGGAAGCTAAGCCCATATGCATAGTGCATCCTATTGTGGATACTCTATCATCCAAACATCCACTAAAATTGGCATCATAACACCTAACAAGTTTGAATTTCTTGTTGTGGAAGTACTCATGGTCATATGTTTTTATTCCTTGAAGGTAATGAAGTAATATTCTTTTTGGAAACCAATGATTTTCTCTGGGATCATGCATAAATTTGGATAAAATTCTCACCATAAAAGATATATGGGCCTAGTGATCATCAAGAATATTAATCCTCCCACTATTCTTTTGTATTTTTTACCCTCAATAAACTCACTACCATCATCCTTAAACAATTCTATGATATTCTCCATTAGAGTGAGAGTAGGGTTATAATCATTCATTCTTAACCTTGTCAATAACTTTAAAATATACTTAGTTTGAGAAATGAAATTGATTTTATCTTTTTGAGCAACGTATATACAAAGTTAATAAGGAATAAATCCAAGATATATCATCTCAAACATGTCTTTTAGTTCTTTCTTCAAGAACATATTATGATTTTCATTATTATCTCTGATAAACTAGTCATCGACATAGAGAATGAGAATTACCATCTTATTTATTTATGCTCAGATATAAAGAGTATCATTAGATTCACTACTCAAACAGCCAATTTCCTACAAGTATGAATACATTTTTTTAGACTAAGTCTGGGGTGCCTATTTGAGCCCATATAGTTCTTTGATCAATTTACATAGCTTGTGTTTAACACCCACTTTTTCAAAACCCTACGACTCTGTAATATAAACTTATTCCTATACATCACTAATCAAAACAACACTTTTTATATCCCTTTCATTTACATTCAAATCATTTTATGATTTTAAGGCAAGAACCATAAAAATAGTATGCCACTTTGTAGTTAGTGCAAATGTTTCTTCATAACCAGTACTTTGTTTTTGCACATAACCCTTCACAACAAATCTTCCATCAGACTTGTACTTTACCCTATAAACCCATTTGCATCCTATGGGTTGAATGTTTTGAGTAATATTAACCAAAACCCAAGTATTATTATTCTAATTGTCATCATATTCACTTGACAGTTCATTTTTCCAAACCTGTTCAATAGAATATTCCTAAAAACTAGATGGCTCTAGAGAATAAGTAGCATCAATAATTGCATAATTCACCTATAATTTTGTGAGAAATCGTAGGACTTGTTTTACCAAAATCTAATGTATTCAATTCAAAAAAAGTACATTGAGCCCACTTAGGATGTTTGTCTAAATTTTCAATATCAAGAATACCAAATGTTTTCACGTATATCATTTTTAATAAGACTTAGAAAATTTTCCTCATTTTCTAAGTTAACATTTCCTAAAGAATTTGAGGAAGGAAGAGGATCTGAAGGGATACTTGCCCCATACCATAATCTATGAGAGTTATCTTCATTTCGCAATCCCTTATGATGTTTTTGAATCTTCCTCTCCAATTTATCAAACTATAAATCTATATATGAAGTGTTCATATTAAAAAACTCATCAGAGATCATATCTCTCATCACTATGAATTTTTCTATATCCTAGGCAAGTAAAAGATACAAAATTTTGTTTTCAGAATACCAAAGATAAGTACATTTTTTACTCTAAGGTTCCAACATAGTTTTATGTTCAATACAAAATAAAGAATAAAAAATACATAAAAAATATTTAAGTGTTTAAACTTTGGATCGATTCCATAACAATACTCATATGGAGTTTATCCCAAAATTTCAACTGAAAGGGATCTATTCCCTAAATAAACTACATTACCAATGGTTTTTACCCAAAATTTATCATTAATTGTTTGCAATACAACATAGCTCAAGTTGCTCCATCTAAATTAAAGTTCATTCAATCATGAAATCCATTATTCTATTGATTTTAAACATCATTGTATTGTCATTTAACTCCATGTTCCTAGGAATAATCATAAAATTCTTTTGAAGTGTATTCACCTCCATTATCTCAACAAACTTACTGAAAACCTCTAATTTATTCTTCATGAAAATATCTAAGTCATCTTATAAAAATCATCAAATAACAACACAAAATACCTTCACCCTCAAATTAATGAATTTTTCATATCACAAACATCGTTGTGAACTAACTATAAACACCTATTACATTGCCAAGAATAATCCTTCAAAAAATTTCCCTATTTTGTTTTCTTGAAACACATGATTCACAAAGAATGTTATCTCAATAAAAATTAGGCAAACCATCCATTATGATAAGTGTATATAATTATAACAAATAATGAACATTTAAATGTCCATAACACAGATGTCACAAATGATGCATAGACATTGCACCTATTTCAACAACTGATTTTAGTTCAACTACAAGAGGAAGTACTGTGTAATGTAAACAAACCAAGTTCCCATCTTCATGGTCTGCATATATTATTTTGTATTATTTTTTGACATATTTAATTTAAATGAGTAGATTTTATAACACAATATAATAATCTTTCTTATGAATTGTGACTAATTTCAAGAGATGTTTTTTTTGTAAAGTGTGATCATACTAAACATTCTACAAAAAAATGATAGAACATTCTCCAGGAAGAAACTGAATAGATTCGATTCCCTGTGGAATATGAATAGACTTATCTACTAGACATATTGAAGTTATAAACGCTTCTTTGAAAGTCCAAAATAAGTCTCACTTCAATGTCATATGCTTTTTTCCATTATATCTAGCACCCAAACATATGTAAACTCATCTCTATCGTAAAAATACATATGGGCAATGTTCCCTAAAGCTATAAATGCTTATCCATTAGTAGCATTACCAGATTCATCATATTTATGTTTTACATATTGAGAAGAGTCAAATTTATTTCTATGGTTTGTGAATTTTATCAAAAGGAATCTTACATTGAGATGTAATGTGTCCATACTTACCACACTTATGGCACTTAATATTTTATCTTCCTTTTCCTCTACCTCTATATGAATTTGTACCTTGCCCTTTGTCACTCATGTCATTAGATTTAGAATGGTTATTGTACTATTGATTATTATAATTGTTTTGATTTTGATAGTATCCTCTTCCTCTATTTTTAATTTTTCATCCCTATAACCTCTACCCCGTCTAAAACTCTCTCCTCTATAGCTCTATTGATTAAAATGTGAAAAACTAAGATTAGACTCTATAATATGGGATTCCTCTATTTTTTTAGTTTTCTTGGGTAGAGATTGATCAATATGAATAAGCAATTCAACAAGTTTGTTGAAACTGATCTCTATGATCTTATCAGAAACATGAAGCATTTTGACTATGTTTTTGTAAGACGCAAGCAGTCTTTTTAATGCAATAGTTACAATGAAATCACCATCATGTGTTCCAAAACCAGTCTTAGAAGATTCAGTTGCAATATTTTTCAAGTTAGACATATACTCTCCAATATCCTCATATTCTTCTATGGACAATGTGAATAATTGTATATGAATATTGATCATTTTATGTTTTGACTTTTTGTCATATACATCAAAAATATTTTTCTACATGGTATAGCTATGAGGAGAGTTTTCAATATGAATATAAGTATATCTAGTACAAAAACATTTAATTAACACTAAGGATTTGGAATCACACATATTGAAATCAAGCTTATCTTGAGTAGTAGGCAACCTGGAATTATCTTTTTTGCAAAATTCCATAACTCATTGAATACTATTGACGTTTTCATTAAGTGTTTCCAATCAGTGTAATTTGATATTGTTAAAAGACATTATCAAAATCAAAATTTTAAATTTTTAGCAATAAATAAATGCAAAAATCAAAATGTGACACCCATACAATTCAAAATAACACTTGTGCAACAAAAAATATGACTACGAGGTTTTTCAGTTAACCTATGCATAGAGCATATAAAATATTTTGATAGATTTTTTAACTTAACCACACTAAAAAAAAATACACCCTTATTTCTTCAAAAATACACACTTTTTACTCCTTTATATTCACCTTACAACTCAAAATCATATGCCCAAAATATTCCTTCCTTCGAAAAAGAAAAAATAAATTTGACTAAAATAAATTTGACCAAAAAAATGGTTTTGAAGGAATTAAACCTTGGATCTCTAACTTGCCAAGGAACATAAAAAATACCTTTCACCAATTACTTTATAATAATTCTTGATATATGAAAAGAGAATATCATATTTGAGCACTTTATTTCTATGTTTGAAAAAAAATGTATACTTGCATATTAAATATGCATTCACTCACTCATTATTAAGTTGAATTTTAAAAGCTTCTTCACATGTGTGGACCCAACTTAACCTTAGAGAATGATAAATTAAAATATAACATTATTGTTGTTACGCTATAGTTGTTTCAGTTTGCCATACTATTAGTGAAAAAATCATCCATGCTCACAGAGAAGAGTTGGAATCCTTATAAGGTCCTGCAAACTAGGGTTCTGGTGGATTGAAGCTTTCCAACATCAAACTGAAAATCACATATCATATTTTGCTTAGATAGAATGCCATTGTTACCTTCCAAGATCACATAGCTTCATGGATAGGTCATACAAGTACATTTATTACTCTAATCACGGTTTAACATCTATGCCAAATAGTAAAACAAAGTTTTAAATTGAATTTCAAAGCATATAGCTTGGAAACTATTGCATCAAAACACCGTATCACTTATGTTTGAGCTTTGAAAAGTTGTAAAAATTAAAAAAACTAAGGTTTCTTATTAAAACATGATGTACAAAACGAATGCATATAAAAAAAATAAGTTTTAATGTTAATTTCAAAGTCCTTGGACAATATAAAAGGATTCACGGATGTTATTTGTTGGTTTTATAGATTTGAAGGCCGTATAAGCTTTGAAGATTATTAAAAAACTATATTTTTAACTCTTAAACATTCTAAATCAGGTATAATAAAAAATATATATAAATAATATGATAGCTTCTAATGTCTTCAAATATATTCTCTCTTCCACGGGCCTTCACATTCATCTTCACGTGGCTCTGATATTACGTAAAACCACTTGAAAAAAACCACCTTAAATTAATCTTGTCCCTACAATAAACAAGTCACATATATTCTATTATTTTTATTAAATAAAAAAGAGTGCCAATTCATTAACCAAGATGACTTATTTATTGAATTTAGAATGAATCGGTAAATCAACCAACTCAATAACTAGCAAACACCTAATTGTGTAAAAGAATGTTAACTTGTAAAATGACATTACAAATTTAATTTTTTACTAACCTAATAACATGTACACACACGAAGTATCTTTTATAAAGAAGCATGCCTCTTTAAATTTAATTACAAACATTTATTAACCTATATTAATGTTTACATTTAGAGAAAAATAGATGATAAAAAAGTAAAAAAAAACAAATTGAATGCATGTATACCAGGAAGAATAAGATATCTCAACAAAATTATGTGATTATAATTAGGAGACATAATTTATGTAAAGTAATTTTGATTTTTTTAATATTGATTAAAAAAATATAAGTATTTTATTATTTATAAAAGTATTTTTAAATGTTACATATTTAAAAGTTACATCTTTTTAAAATAAAAGGATTAAATATTATAATAATGATAAATTTAATATTGAAACTTTTAAATATTTATACATGAAATAATACTTTTATAAAATATAAAATATATAAAAAATAAAATGTTCATTAATTACATTTTATAAAAAAGTTTAATAATAATATCTTCATTAATTTGTATTGATTTATTAAAAAAATAATGACTAAATACAAAACTCACAATCTATAAAAATGGTTTTTAGCACACTTGTTTATATATTTAATTTTAATTTTATTTAAATTTTATAATAATTTTTTTTTTCTTATTTAAAATTTTATTAATTTAATTAGGAAGTAGGGTTGTGAATGTTTGGATAAGAGTGTCTCAAAACATCATTAGAAAATAAGTTTCATATTTTAATAGAGAGTAAACTTTAACTTCAATATTATTTAAGTGATACTATGCACTTTTTTTTCCTTTAAAATGTTTGAAAAAGTTTTCATATTTTAAATTTTTTGTGCAATTTATATGTGTTAAATTTTTTGTGCAATTTATATGTGTTAAATTTATAATTGATAATATTTTTATATTAAAATATTATTTTTATTTTAAATATATTTTTGAATCTACTCACTGCCATAAAAGATGGATGTATTATTATATATCTCTCAAAATTTTAAACATTTATTAATTTTATTTTCAAAATTTTAACTATTTTATTTCTATTAATAAATAACCCATTTTTTTTCAAATTTTAATTCGTGCAAATCCAAGTGTAATGGAAATTCCCGAAGATCAATTTGGAGAGTGAATAATCTCACTTAAAGAGAAAGATATTGGGCTATGTTCGCCTTTGAATTTATTAAGTAATTTTAAGTAGTGGATATTTCAGATGAATTTCTTCTTCTTTCTTTCTTTTTTAATTAAAATTGATTTTCTTCTTTTTTTTTTAAAGATAAAGGTAGCAAAACTTTTTCAACAATTATTTTTTTTTAAAAAAAATCAACTAAAAATATGGAATAAACTTAAAACTTGATTTCAAATAATTTATAATTATATTTAATGATAGAATGAACTTGAAACTAGATTTCAAATAATTTATAATTATATTTAATGATACTTTATTCAAATGAAAAATAAAATAACAGATTAGTTAAAAATATTAACATGAAAATTTAGAAATCAATTATCATCATTTATTAAAGTTGTACAAATAAAAATAATTTAATTTCCATCATTAATTTTGTGGAGATCAAGATCATAAAATTCCTAAATTAATGTGAACTAGTCCCCAAATACCCTTAATGTTCAAAATAATTAGAATTCCTAAAACTCCAATAGAACTTAAAATTATGATGTCTAATCGATGAACAATAAAATTTAATAAAACAAATTAAATGCATATATAAGATAAGAGGAAGATATCTTATGAATGTTATATGGATCGAATAAGGAGACATAACTTACGAAAATGAAGTTTTCCACCCCCAATCTTTAAAATTTAAAGAAAAGATAACCAATCTATTATTACACATGGTTAAAAATTACATCATCATAAAGTAAGAGGGTTAAGCACCTCTTATTATGAAAGTCAAAAAATTTAGATTGAAGTTTCAAAATATTTTTCATGAAATAGTTCTAAAGAATTTCAAAAAAAAAGGAATATTAAAGATAAAATGTTCATCGGGGCTACTTTTTAAGAGAGATTAATAACGATATCTTTTAAATATTGTGTATTAATGTATTGGAAAAAAATTATAGCTAAATATAAAACTTGTGCAAATGTATTAAAAAAAAATTATAATTAAAAATAAAAATTATAATCTTTAAAAATATGTATTTTTTTAATTGTTCTTTAAATTTATAATAAAATCTCTAAATTTTATTTGCTGATTTGGGATGTTTAAAAATTTAGTTAAGAATCAAGGTTGTATATTTTTAAGTAAGCACATCTAATATGATTAGAAAAGAAGTTTCATATGTTAGTTGAAAATAAAATTCATCTTCAATTTCATTTAATTAATATGGTACATAATGTATTTTCAAAAAAATTTATCTATTAATTTTATGTGCAGCTTAAATATGTTAATTCTCAATTTTAAAATTATGATCTGTTGATATAAATATAATATAAGTTCAAGTTTAGAATCTAGATACTTTTATGTTAAGAGGCGTTTTTAAAATAAAATTTGAAGGGGTGTTGTATTGTAATATAGTGAATATGTTTACGTTTAATTTTAATTTTAATTTTAATGTTCATTTATACGTTACTTTAAAACAAATCTACATAAAAAAATGCAGCCAACATTATTATAACATATTAACTTTTATTAAAAAATATAATTTTATAAACATATACTATTACAAGTTAAAACATACTAACATTATTATGCCATTTTAATTCTATTTAAAATATAATTTTATGAGCCAATACTATTACAAATTAAGAATTTAAAACATATATACTTTTAATTTTAGCCCATCCTCCACTATCATTTTTAATTATTTTTTTTCCATATTAATGTTGTAAACTTATTAGTTATAACATTGTAATCATCCATAGTACCAAATTTCAATCTCATTTTCTTAATGTACCACCAAATCCAACCAATAGATTTAATTTTTAGTCTATGTAATAAAATCTATTGGTTTCATTTAAATTTCAATACTGGTGTGTGTTTAAAAAGAATCACTTTTGCGTAAATTTAATAATCCAACGTGTCTTTTGAATGATGTCAGAGTGAAGGTCTCCAAATTTATTAACTAGTATTGATAAAACTAGTTCATTTCTATGCTAAAGAAAATGGTGTATTGATGGATTAATATCATGTTGCTGTTATTTTCTTAGATGAGCCTACAATTAGAATTTGATAACAAAAATAATGTTTTGCGCAGATGTCAATTACATTTTTTTTTAGATAATTAATGATTTTGATGGGATCTACACCTTATATTAATAAAGAGATTACACAACAAACTAGACTAAACCGCCATGGTGAAGAAGAACCAATTACACTAAATAGCGACGAGGCTAAAAGAAACCAAACAACATACCTATCTACCACCCAAAAGCTGGTTTCAAACATCAGCTTGTGGAAAAGCAATATAAAATATTCGTTATCTTTCATTTTTTACATCCTGCCACATTTCTTACTCAGGACTCACCACAACTAATTATTTATCTAGATTTTGGGCTTTCAAATTCTATTTTCAGAAAATTCTTTGTCTAAGTTTTTAAACTCATGTCCTCTCTTCACTCCCCCAACTGACTGCTTCAAAGGAATATTTTGATAGAATTTTGTTACCCCTTCATTGGGCATTGCTTCTTTAGCAGAAGTGGATATTTCTCCTCTTTTTCTATCTCCCAAATCTATATTTTCTTATGATTCTAAATCTTCAAAGCAATCTTCAGCCACTAGTGATGGATATGATGCACTGCATTTGCTTGATTTAGAATTTTCTCCCTTCTTTTTTATCACTTGAGAACACCCTTGAGAACAAGATGCATGAAGATGACCCGGTACTTTAAAATTGTGGCATCTAAAAGTGGTATTCTCATATAATTTAGAACTTGAACATGTTGAGCTTTACCATATTTTAAAATGACTTTTTCTGAAACCCCTTTGCTTAAATCAATCTCTACAAAAATTCTAGCATAGGTGCATAAGCCTACAACAAATCTCGCATGATCATTTTAAAAAAAATAACCCTAAAGCATTAGCTATTTCTTTACAAGCATGCCTAAAATATAGAGGCAGATTAGAGAGACGAACCCATACTGGCATTTTAGAAATTTAAAAAGTGAGAGGGTTAAAATCCAAAAACTAGGGAGTGATAAAAAAACTTACATTACCCAAAACCAAGGGTCTTCTAAAAGACATTCCTAATAATCTTACCAATTACAGAAATGGATAGCAAAAAAACATTTAGAGCGTAAAGAAATTTCTCATTGATTCGACCATGTCTCATGAACCCATTTATGTAAAATGGTCAAAGAAGGCCATAGACTATTAAATTTATAGATAACTGCGTCCTCAGCTAGAGAATGGAAATAATCATCCACATCTCCATTCAAAATATCTGCAAAAGGAACCTCCTTCGCTTGATCAATAATATAGACATGAGGAGGAGAAATTTTAACTGAATTTGGATTGGAAGTAAATTTCTAACCACATCTTTGAAGGACGCAGGTTTGAGGTTAGATGTTTGTTTTAACTCATCCATCCCTCCCCACAATTTGGAATCCATGGAGATGACTGAGTCTTTTTTATCCATAAATTCCACACTATTTTACGTTTGAAAATGTTTACAATGGATACTTGATCAAAACATTCAATTTATCGAAATACTCAAAAGAAATGAATCAAAATTTGACCTTTTAACAATGTTTATCAATATTGCATAACAATAGATTTTGATAATTGAATGACGTAAATTTTTAGGTTCATTCATTAATCCATTTAACCATATCAAAATCTGAAGTATATTAAATCTCTATTATTTTGTCATTTTTTAAATAATTTGCATACCATACTGATTAATTAAATTCAAATCAAAACAACATAAATCAAAATGCAAAATAGTAACTAACACAATAACCAATTGATAATGGAGTTCACGCGCTGTTAGGGGAACATCTTTGGGTTCATTTAAAAAATGAACCAATACATTTTCATGAATTGTAAGTACATGGTTATAACTTACAATTATCAAATGGATTATTAAGACTGTAAAAAACTCAGCAACAGACCTTCGAAAGTCTCGGTACTCATGGATAAACCATTCACTTTCATGTTGTGAATGCAATCTAGCATTCCTGAAATTCTCCACCAAAAAATTCTCTTCAAAGCTTTATAAACTAGCTCAAAACAAAATTAACTCAGGAAAATAAATATATCACTAAAAGTGTCTCGAAGTGTAGAACATTTCTCTAATTTTCTTCGAACGCTGAAAATGCTTTTAAACGCTTCAAAAATGGTGTTTTCCATAAACTGATCTTATCTGCTCACGCCACAATCTGCTTGTTACTTGCCTTAAATATGAATTCATCCACTTAATATTGTTTCCCAAGTGGTGAACACAAAATTTAAAGAATTAAATTTTTACCCAAATAGTTGGGAGTTAGAGACTCCATACATGGCAAAAAGGGTAAAACATAACATATTCTTGTTTGAAATATCCCATACGCCCCGAGATATAAAGGCTGCCAAGCTGTATTAACCGTCCATATCTTATTTTTACCTCCAACGAAGTATTTTTTTGGCATGAACTATGTTGGGTCGATGGTGCCCATGTGGAATTTGTTTAACTTGGTAAGTAATCATCCCACATTCTCCACGGTAACAGCAAACACAGTCTTAAAATGGTATCCGCCTGCCATTGTTACGTTGACTTAAATCTGCTTAACGGTTGCCTGCCTTGCTATTATTGGAACGCTCGATAGAGCTTGGGCTTGATTTAGAATTTACGAGCTATGTTTGGGTATCTTGACATGAGCTAATCTTGGTTTTTGTGGGCCATAAGCTCGACAGGAATATTCGGTAGTTGCACTGGCCATTGTTGGAACATCCCGAACATTGCTAACTCGAGTTCAACAAACCATTCACTTAGCTCGACAACTGGCACTGCATTATTGAAATGCACTTTGAGTTGGCATGGAACAATCGATGAACTATACTCAGAGTCAAGCTCAAATGTTAGAACTCGGTTAACACTCAGCTATGTTGACTCGGCTAGCGAGCTGACACTAACATGGTAACTCGAGCTAAGCATTGATATACATTGCAATGTTTACAAATGCTAATAAAATAGTCCCACATGTATGGGTTACATAGAAAAATTGGTGTTTAAAATGAAATCCAATTACAATTAACATGAAGATAGGTGGCAAGGCATCCCTCTTTATAAAATGTGTGCCAACCCTCGTTGAGGTTCTCAAGCAAGCAAGTTGTAGGGTCTATTTGACCAATGCCATATCTTTTGTTAAAGATAAAGGAAAAAATTAAAATAAACTTAAATTTTTACACAATCTGATTGCCCCCTGTCATGCCTAGATTGGCCCACTTGTCAATTTATGACACTATTTTTTACCCTGTTCGTTTGGATTTTCAGTGTGTGATAACTTGCGCATATGAACTCAAAATCAACGTGTTCAAATTGCACTAGAAAGCTCTCGATGAGCTCTACATTGTGTCATAGATAAAAATGCATTACGAAGACTTATTCTTGGAATGAATGTGTAGATCCTCCTTGATCAAACCTCTCCACTAAGAACTTTTGGTCCCCAAAAACCCAGTTTCCATTAAAATGCTACATGGTTCTCTACAACACATCAAAATACAAAACCCAGATCATAACATATGATAAAAATGGCAAAATCATACTAATTCATAACTCAAACTGTAAAAGGCCTAAAAACAAGCCATGATTTACACTCAATCCTACGATTTCCAAAAAAGATCACATCTATCAAACTGTTTGCCCAACTATCGCATCCTGTAAGCGGTGAACTATCAAACACTGCAACAATCACCAATGCAACTGTAAAACAAGTTTGTTAGTACAAACAAAATAAATTAATTGTTATGACTATGTCACAATACACTACCCAATGGGTCTTAAAATTTTAAACAACTACGGAAACAACAAATAGTGTATAATGTTTAACATTACAAACATTGTCCAATACGGTCTTACAAATGCATCCAAACATACACATGCCAAAAATAGACGCATTCCAAAATAATATTTATTATGTAACAAGTATTGTAGGAAAACTGAATCCTACCCAACAATTTGTATACTACTATCAATCCCCCAAGCTGATCAATGAGTTAAATTCCTTTACAATTCAACAAGAAACTCATAAAACTAAAACTAGAGATTCTAAGAATAGAGCTTTTCAAAACACAAGTGTGAAAATTAAAAAAATTCACATGATGAACCTGTCTCAAAGTGTTCTCACATTAGATCTAAAAATGCACATATCAAAGGGAGGTAAATTTCCTTATCAACATACAATAGGAATTCCCAACAATGCTTTGAAACATTAATCCACTAATCATAACTTCATGAAATTTAAAAACTGTTTACCAACTCTTTTAATCATATTTTCATGTTTAGTTGGTTTGATTTATTTAGTATATTTATGGACATATGCATATGTTGATTTAACTTCATTAATTACCTTATCAACATGTTTATAAACCAGCTTCTTCTTACCATTACTAGGATGGTGGGCTGAGTAATGATGGTGGGATGGTTGAAGTTTTTGACACTTTTCAACCCGATTTCCACTCATGTGACAATGAGTGTAGACATCCCTCTTTTTAGGTGAGATCACCCATTTGCCCTTTCTCATTTTAATAGGATGAGATTAATCTTTATCACCTGCACACTTCTACAGTAATGATTGCCTTTTCCAATAATATGCAGTAAAATGATTGTTTAACCCATAAAATGTGCAATGAAAAGTGTGTAACATCTTCTGAATATTAAAGCCAATTTGCTTAAATGGAAAGAGTGCATCATAAATTTTAGGATTCAATTTCCTATTGGTGTTATTTCTAGTGTAAGAACAAGGAGGTGGAATTTTAATACCTATTTTACTTGATTTCTTACAATGTTCACCATTCCTTCATAGGGAAGAATTTTGCACTGCTAATGGCCTCAAATATTGGCTGTCAAAAGCTTATCCTCTTTCAACAATGGAGGAACTTTCTCCGACATCCACTTGCTCACTAGCGTAACCCAATCCTGCATGATAAGATTTATGCTCTACCTGTATTGGGTTAGCAATACGTTGGCCATTTTTACCAAGGCCCCTTCCATCAAAACCTATTTTCAGTAACAATTTAGACTCAATGCCCTTTGTGATTTTTTCAAAACTACCCAAAGCAACATTTGAAACATCTAAAACTAAGAGAAAGGAATTACTAGATGATCAACTTACATTTCACTCATCAGCTATAGTGCCTGCATTTATAGTGGAAGGCAATTGGTCAAGACTGTGTCTTTTTTCACTCTGCATCTGTACCAAGAGCTCATCCTTAGTTTGCAACTTGGATTTCAAATGAGCAATCTCCTCATCCAAGGAGTATAACTGAGCTCTCAGGAAAGCATTCTCTTCCTGAATCTACTGATTAATTGTTTCAAGTTCATCCATCTTAGCTTTGATAATTTTCCCATGGTTTCCTGTTCTCTGCAAACAACCTAATCCCACAAACTGTACACTACAAATAGAATATCAACAAGGTCAAAAAGTTTACAATACTACTGAAAACCACTGATATCAAATCCACACAATCAAAAGCTAACCCAACACACTAATTGCTCTGATACCAAAATCTGGTCCATAAATTCCACACTGTTTTTCATGTGAAAAAAAATGCAATGGATACTTGATCAAAATGTTCAATTTCTTGAAATATTCAAAGGAAATGAATCAACATTTGACCTTTTAATAGTGTTGATCAATATTTCATACCAATGGATTTCGATAATTGAATGAAGTAAATTTGTAGGTTCATTCATTAATCCATTTAACCTTATCAAAATTTGAGGTATAATAAATCTCCATTATTTAGTCATTTTTAAACTAATTTTCATACTAGATTGATTAATTAAATTGAAATCAAAAATGCAAAAATTAGAATGCAAATTAATAACTCACACAACAACCAATTGATAATGAGGTTCTTTTGTTGTTTGAGCTACATTTTCAGGTTCACTTATAACACGAACCGATCTATTTCCATGAATTTCAAGTACATGGTCAAAATTTACAATTGTCAAATAGATTTCTAAGACTTCAAAAACTCAGCAATAGACCTTTGAAAAGTCCCGGTACTCATAGACGAACCTTTCACCTCCCTATTGTGAATGCAATCTCACATTCCTGAAGTTCTCCACCTAAAGTCTCTTTTCAAAGATTTATAAACTGGCTCAAATGAACTCAAATTAGGGAAATAAATATATCATCAAAAGAGTCTCGAACTTTAGAACATTTCTCTGGTTTACTTTGAAGGTTGTAAATGCATCTAAATGCTTCAAAAATGGTGTTTTCCATAGACTAGTCTAATTTTCCCACTCCACAGTCTACTTAATACATGCCTTAAATATGAATTTATCCACTTAATATTGTTTTCAAAGTGGCGAACGCAACGGTTAAATCATTAACTTTTTACCCAAACAATCAGGATTTTGAGACTCCATGCATGGCAAAAAGGGTAAAACATAGCATATTCTTGTTTGAAATATCCCACACGTCCTGGGACATAAACGTCCAGATCTTTATCTTTACTGCCAAAAAAGGGTTTTTTTGGGCATGAACTATGATGGGTCGATGGCCCCCGCGTGGAATCTGTTGAACTTGGTAATTAATTATCCCACATTCTCCGCAGTAACAACAAACACAATCTTAAAATGTTATCTATCCACGATTTGCCATGTTGGCTTCAGACCACTTAACGATTGCCTGCCTTTCTTTTGTTTGAACGCTCCTGCTTGGTTTGGCATTCATGAGCTATGTTTGGGTAGCTCGACACGTTCTCGTCTTGGTTGTTGTCAGCCATGAGCTTGATCGGAACATTCGGTGGTTGCACTGGCTATTTATTATTGGAACATTTCGAACTCTACTAACTCGAGTTCGGCAAACTATCGACTCACTTCAACAACTGGCACTACATTGTTGAAATTCACTTCGAGCTGGTATGGAACATTCGATGAACCATACTCAGACTCGAGCTCGGCCATGGCAATGTTGGAACTCGATTAACGCTCAGCTCTGTTGACTTAGCTCACGAGCTGGCACTGACATGGTAAACTCGAACTGAACATTGGTGTACATTGTAATGTTTACAAATGCTAATAAAATAGTCCCACATGCATGGGTTACATAGCTAAATTGGTGTTTAAAACGAAAACCCAATTACAAAAACATTTGAAGATATGTGGTAAGGCACTCCTTATAAAAAGTGTGTCGACCCTCGTTGAGGGCCTCAATTGATCAAATAGTGAGGCCCATTTGAGCAATGACATATCTTGTCAAAGACGAAAGATGAAAATCAAAACAAACTCATTTTTTTTCATAATTTGACTATCACGTGTCATTCTTGGATTGGGCCACTTGTCAACTTGTGACACTATTTTTTTCCCTGTTGATTTGGATCTTCAGCGTGAGATAACATGGGTATACAAACTCAAAATCAACCCGTTCAAATTGCATCGGAAAGATCTTGATGAGCTCTACATTGTGTCATCAATCAAACTGCATTATGAAGACTAATTCTTGGAATCAATGTGGTGATCCTCTTGGATCATTTTTCCTATAGAATATCAAGACAATGGTAAAAGAAATCGCGGTTTCTTATACTGATATACCGAACATTGAAAGTTAGTAGGAACATCCAAAGAGGCCTCCAACCTCTTTTTAAAATCTAATGTAGCATCTATCCCTTTCACCCAAAAATATTTTGCCTTTCTTGAAATAGAGCACACCATTAATTGGTACCCTAGTTGCTTTAATTGGTACCCTAGTTGCTCAATTTTTGGATTCTTCTGTTTAACCATTTTGTTAAACACTTTACCAACATCATTAGATCAGTCGGTCTCTATAGGTGAAAAGGTATCCTCTATTTTAGATCTGGACTAAAAAATTGCTTGGCTTTCTGCCCACCAATAGGCTTAATAGACATCTATATCATCACATCCTCTACCTCTTGGTGGTTTGCATCCTCTATCAATTTTCCACCAGCTATTGTCTTCCCAGCAGATGACTCTGTCAATCCTCTAGCATTTTTCGTATACACTATCAGATCCTTCTTGTCCAATCCTCCCTACCTAGTGCTCATTGGCTAGTTTGAATACTCTACCAATGCTGCCTCAACCTATTGGGTGATAGCGTCATCACTTTCAAACCCTAGTGACATCGTCTCCTCAGAAACTACATGCTTTGTAAGCTCCCTAGGAAGAACTAGTTTCATGGCCATTTAAATCTCATGTGATGTGATTGTGGACTTCTTGTTATACCTGACCAATTTGGCTAGTTTGCTCGACAGTTTTTCAACGATATTATTGATAAAAAAAATTTATTATTCCCATCGTCGATCATGTTCCTCATTTCTATTTTGCAAGAGGTCAAAAAATACTCCCAGTCAATCTATCTAAATTTTGGGTACCGAAAATTTTTGTAACCAGAAATCCTAAACCAACGGTGAATCGTATCTCTAGTCATGGACTATGGACTTGCCTCATTGCATTGAACACAAGGTTCAAGTTACGTGTCGATTCCCGTTGTATTGAACACCGAGCCGATTAGCCCATTGCATGTGGATACTTTTCACGAAGGTGTGAATACCTTACCCCTTGCAGGATTAGAACCTATGACCTTCCTTTTTGGAATCACATGTTCTTCACCATTAGGCCAACTCAAATGCACTGTCAACTACGTTGTTTCAATTCAAGTGACAATATTTTTTAAAGTTTTAATTATTTATAATTCAAATACAAATGGAATTATGTTTAAGTTTGTAAAATAAATTTAATGATCTTATAAGTGATTGATTTATGTAAAATTGTTTCATAAATTAATATGCATATCTTAGATTGAAATTTATATAAATGATACAAAAAAATATCATTTTAAAGTTGAGTATATAATTTTATAATTGTGAAAAAAAAAAAAAAAAACATTTCAAAAATAATATATGTCAACTTCTTTTATATAAAATATATATAATTTAAAAAAAAATTTCGAATTTTTATAATTTTTAAAAATATTCTATTTCAATCAATAAATAATAGCATTGATTCTAACTTTTGAAATCAACATTTTTCAAATCAAATTATTAACTTTGGAAAATTAAAGGGAAAAAACACATTATTCAAACCAAATTCCCAGTCTTCACTCAATTGCCCACTTAGAATAATACATGAAGAAAAAAACGAAATGACAATTTTTTTTAATTGCCTACTAATTGATTGACTTTGACTTAATGTATTGCATTGGTTTTTATTTGTCCACTAATTTATTTTTTAAGACACTAGTCCTTGGTCCAGTTATTATTGACTTCGAAAAAAAACCAGATGACAATTATTTATTATTTGTGTATTATTGACTTTGAGTTGACGGAGTTAATTATAGCCATAAAATTCTGGCGTGGGTGACGGGATTGTCGACCGCATCGTCATGGGATGGTTTTTTCTAATTGATTGGATAAACATTCATGGCGAGACAACTATTTAACCATCATTAGTCTACAACTTTTGGAATACTTTAATAAAGACTTAAAATAAAAATAATCTTATTAAATTATGTACAGAGGTATTTTATAATTTTTTTACAAACATACCATATTTCAATAAAGATATTATAATCAAAGTAAAATTAAAGATCTATATATCATAATTTAAGTTATTTAGAAACAACAATAAAAACAAAAACATTTCCAAAATATTTAAACATCAATTTTCAAAAAAATTTGATTTTGAAATATCGTGGAAACATATGAGTGCATATATACATATACATACATGTACATTCAAATTTAGAATAAATCATCTAGATTGCCCTCCATGTCATGAATGCTATTTCCAATATTTCTTAATTTTATCATTTACTCATATTTTCTTTCGCAGGAGAGCACCGGTATAACTAATCGCCTTGAATATATGCATGCTTTAAGAAGTGCATAGGGAATGGGGTGGGATTGGCTTATGGCACATTGCAACAGATGTTATCATACTATTCTATCATACCTACATCCTTTCATGTAGCCTTCATACCTTATATGATGTCCCTTTGAAATATTTAAACTCTGAAATATGGTTGAGTCTGAAATCGTAAAATTTGACTAAGTTTGAAATATAATAAGATCCTTCAAAACCTAGAAGTTGCATTATAAGTCATAAAGGTCTGAAACCACATTCAAACATTTGGAAAGTATATATATAAAATATAACTTAAAGTATAAGAAGTTAGATATCCCTATCTAAATGTAAACTTATATTTAAATATTTATTTTATATATACTATTTGATTCGAATTAGTTTTACATTTTATTTGTTTCCGATTGATTTTGACTATGTTTCCATCAGATTCCCCTTAAAATGTTAAAAACACCTGCAAACGTCAAATGTTTTCAAGACCATTTCTAAACCATTTTCCTAACGTTTATGTACTAAAAACATTACAAATACAAAATAAAAGATGTTAGGAAGGCACATTTCCTACAACGTAGATTATAACATATGCCCAACCAAACTATCATAATTACAGACATAAAACCTTGAGCTCATCACCATTCCTAAAAACATTCACATCAATGATTTCCAGAGTGTCATCTTCACCGCCAAACCCACCATCAACAACACCACCATCCTCACCAAATCCACCTTTGTAGCCATCTCTATGGCCACCTCTCTTACCATCTCGATCAACACCTAAGTCTTTGCCTTCGTCGCAATCACAAACACTCTCAACTTTAATTCCACTTTTTCTACTCAGCTTGCGAGCCTTGATTAAAACATGGCTGCCACCCTATTTCTATCTACTTAATTATAATATTTTATTTTATTAAATTCTTTTAAAGATGTATTAAAAATCTATGTGCCATCTTGAGTTTCATTTGTAGTATTTTTCTTAATTTTTCAACTCTTTTATATATATATATATATATATATATATATATATATATATATATTTTAATTAATTTAAAAATCTTATTTAATTATTTATTATTATAATATATGTATATGTGAAAGAATATATTGTTATATCAATTAATTACAAAAGAGGATACAAAAAATATAGAAGGCTACAATAAAAATGTTTAGTTGATATTTATTGTCTTATGTTAATGTTGAAAAAATTATAAATTATTAAAAAAAGTGCCGGTTAAATATTGTTATGTATTAAAAGTTTCAAAATGATATAACTATATAACTATATTAATAAGTGTGAATATTGTAAGAAGTAACATTGAGGGAGGTGGTAATTGATCATTTTTATAAGTAGAAAAAACTAGAAGAGGGCTCTCCCCACGATGGATATGGAGCCGCTCAACCATCTTGAGAATTATTTTATGAAGGCAAAGACACAAACATGCGTCAACTAGGTGACATAGGTATAATAACACAATAGCTTTCACCACACCACACCACAAAAGACCAATGAGACAAACCAATAAAAGCTTTGGCTTACTGTTGAGAGGAGAGGAGAAAAAATTGCCATTCAACCAACTCCACTAACATCTAGGTGTTAGTGGTGAATACCTTTGTGATTGCATATCTAGAGGGACTTGCTCATAGTGCATGAAACATTTTCTCAATGATTAAGGAACACTACCAATTAAAATTTTAAAAAATAAAAATATAGTTAATACATCAATGATCATTCGTAGTAGCTCTCCTTATCATCTAAGTCATAAGATTATTGACTCCATCATTACAAAATAACCTAATATTTATTTTTAAATGAATGAATAAACACTCATAAAATGAAAACTGTTTAACCCTATTTTTTATCAATAAAAGAAAGGATTAGATAGTCCCATAATTTTTTGTTAATAATAAAGAAATAAAATACAATATCTTCAAATTATTATTTACATAATCAGTTAGCTACAAAATTTTTTAAAAAAATGCCTTCCTAACAATGTAGAAGTTACAGAAGGCTATCTTCCATTGTCAAAGATCAAATATTCCTAAAAAAAATTAATTATGAAGTCTTCCTAATAATGTAGAAGTTACAGAAGGCTATCTTCCATTGACAAAAGTCAAACTTTCCTCAAAAAAATTAATTTTGGATAGATATCTTCATAGTCTGTTAGCTACAAAACTAAAAAAAGCTTTCCTAATAATGTAGAAATTACAAAAGACTATCTTTTATTGCCAAAATTCAAACACTCCAAGGAAAAATTAATTCTGGATAGACAAAAGAGGAATACAAAAGACAATTTACTTTGCAGTAACCACCAAATCCGAAGAGTCCACTATGTCAAAAGCCATTGTATAAAATCAACACAATCCTCTGATCCAAATTGATGTAACATACAAAAAATAAAAGAATCCAGAGGCAGAGAAGTAAAATAGCATGGAGAATCATCATAAACTTTTGTAAAATCACATGGAGAACTACACTGAACATCAAAACAAGAAAATATGCATTTTTCACAATCTAGAGCCTTTTGCTTTTCAATCTCAGAATCAACATTGAGGGGAGTAAACACCCTCCAATCTCGAATGGGAAACCAAAGAGGTGGGTAGTGAAATTTCAGACCAATCTAGCTATATTCAACCTTCACAATAGAATGAAGGGATGGATGCATCCTTGCCATACCTAATAAAAAGATAACTCAAGAATGAGGCTCCCTAATCTTAAATCGAGTAGGGAGTTTTGCACATATATGGATCAAATCCCATAAGTACATCTGTGCATTGAAGGATATGTAAAAGTGATCTCTCCATATTCAAAATTGGATTGCAAGTATGCCCATTTTTTACAAAGAGTTTAGCTCCTCACCCTGCATGTTGGTCCCCCCACAAGGCCTAAGAGTTTAGCTAGACTCACTAGACTCCTAAGGATTTTGATACCATTACATATCCAAATGTCATGTCTTACTCATTTAATTAAGTTTATGATACCATCTAAGAATATGTATGTATATGTGTATATTTATATGTTTTTTCATATGTATAACATAAAAATGTATCCAAACTATGATTCAATATTTTGTTGAAAATATTTTTATTAAATGTTGTAGATAGTAATAGTTCCCATTATCACAAAGGAGAATAGAAGAAAAATAACCTTATTCTCTTGTTATGTATTTTGCTTTTTTAGGGATATTAAGAAAAATGTTCCTAGTAATAAAATGTTCAAGTATTTTAAATATTGAACCATATTTTTCTTATTTTACACAAAATATTTTATTTAAAATAACAAAATGATTGAAATCAATAAAATAATACATTCATATATATCATAACATGCTTTACTTATAGGGATATCATGTATAGATAAACAATGTATATATTTAACTTCACATTACGTACATTGAACTTCACATTACCTATATTGAACTTTGCATTGTATTCTTACCAATGTGAAGTTAACCCAATCATGTGTTTGTGTTGAACAATAAAAAGTGTTTGATAATTTAATTAGATTATTAATTTCTCTAGGATTACTTAATGCCATTTTTTTCCTTTAAATATTTTTTATAATAATCACAAGACACAGAGACCAACTTAGCACATAAGCATCACAAGACATTTTTAATAGGGGTGACAATTAATATAATCTAGCACTTTTGGCTTCTTGTGCTATACCCTATATCTATATTGAAAACACTTTTGAAGCACATTTAATATCTTAAAATCCACCATTGTCTACACCAAATTTTCAAGTAAGAGTAACCTAATTATAACCCATTCATGCAACTATTATAAAATAGACAAAGATATATCCCGTATAACTATTCATTAATCTTATGAGTAAATCTTAATTAGAGGAATATTTCTTATTAGAATAACACTTTTTACCAACAACATTATTTGAACTACGAAAACGAGTAAAAGGCTTTAGAATATGTTTTAAAATAAATAATTATAAGAGTATATAGAAGTTATATATTTTATTTGTTAGATTTTCATTTCATCATTTTTTCTGGATCAACATATAATATCATTGTGATGAAGAAAACAATTGTCAATAATATTCACGTACTTTGTTTATAAAAACAACATATATAAATAAATATTATATATATTAAGCTTTACATTATATATATTAAATTTCATCCTACATATATTAAATTTCACATTATTTTCTTACTCATTTAAATTGATCTATAAATCTATCATTCATATATATATATATGACATTAAAAAAACATCTAAACTGTGATTCAATGTTGTTTGTGTAATTGAATGTAGAAAGCAGCAATAGTTTCCAATGTCACAAAAGAGAATACAACAAAAACAACTTTATTCTTTTCCCATGCACTCTTTTTTTTTTCATGTCACTTAACCAAAATGTTTCTACTAAGTCAATGTTTCCATGTCAGCACACCTGCAAATAACGTTCAGCAAAAATGACATCTACCACCGTTATTGGTTCAGACTTTTTCTTCTTTCACCGACATCTTGCCGTCCACGCCACAAATTATGTTACATATATCGTTTCCCTGCTACACCAAACATCACTACTAACAACCATCTCTAATTCCTGCCATGGCTTCCCATAATCTGTCTCTTTTCATTATTACGGCACTCTTTCTTATCTTCTTCACCAAGCCAAGCCCCGTATTATCCCACAGATGTCATCTCCACGAATCCCAAGCCCTTCTTTCCTTCAAAGCAGCCGTGAACGACTCTTTTGCCGATCTCAGTTCGTGGAGGAATGGAAGTGACTGTTGCACTTGGGATTACATATCCTGTGATAATCACACCCATCATGTGGTCACTCTTGATATATTTTTTATTGATGGCTTTTCGATATCTGACAGGTTGTGCAATCTTACTTTTCTCAGAAGCCTGAGTATAGAGGGTGAAACAGGTACGACCGCTCTTCCTCCCTGTCTAGGAAATCTTTCTCACCTTCAATCTCTGTTTATGAGGGGCAGTGGATTGAGGGGGATAATTCCCCCTTCCATTTGTCGTCTCACCAGCCTTACCAGTCTTGATCTCAGTGAGAATGAACTCCATGGAAGTATACCTTTGTGTTTGGCCAATCTTTCTTCTCTCACGTCTTTTGCCCTTTCCAGCAATCAACTCTGTGGAAGCATACCAGTTTTTCTAGGTAAGCTTTCTTCTCTTCAACATATTGATCTTTCCAATAATCAACTCAGTGGAAACATACCAGCTTCCCTGGGTAAACTTTCTTCTCTCCATTATCTTAGCCTTTTCAACAACCAACTCGGTGGAAACATACCAGCTTCTCTAAATAAACTGTCTTCTCTCACATTTCTTGATCTCAGTGGTAACCGACTGAGTGGAAGCATACCAAATCCCCTTCTTAAAATTTCTTCTCTCCAGCATATTGACCTTTCCAACAACCAGTTAAATGGAAGCATACCGGCTTCTCTAGAGAGTCTATATTCTCTGAGGGAACTACGACTTAATACTAATCAGCTGACTGGTAACATCCCGGTTTCCTTGGGCAATCTCTCTTTGCTCTCGTTTCTGGATCTCTCTACTAACCAACTATATGGGACTATTCCGTCCTCATTTGTTCAGCTTTCCTCCCTTATTGAACTGTATGCCAATGGAAATATTTTCAATGAAAGTATTTCTTCTTCCCCATTTCCATCTTCCATACAAGTACTGTCTTTCTCACTAAACCACCATCAATCAATTTCGGAAACATTCTTTCAAAACCTTACAAACATATATTATTTGTCTCTCTCTAATTGTGTACTAAATATTAGCACAACTTGGATTCCATCCTTCCAGTTATCCACATTAGAATTAATTTCATGTAGAATTGATGGCCAAATTTCACCCTGGATTTCAACACAATTCTCACTTGGGACATTGAAACTAGTTAACAACAGTCTTTTTGGACAAATTCCCTCTTGGCTATGGCATGCCACTCCTCATTTGCAATATGTAAATCTTTCATCAAATCATCTACAAGGAAACCTAGTTGCAAATACTTCTTCCTGGACGCAACTAATAATGCTAGATGTGTCTAGAAACAAATTGAGCGGACACTTGCCATCAATATGGTCTCTCTATCTACATTATTTGTTGCTTAATGACAATTTGTTCAGTGGTAATATTCCTCCAAGCTTGGGTACTTTGTCTCGACTCGTGGTATTAAATATTGCAGACAACTATTTAACCGGAATCATCCCTGCAAGCCTGTCCAGATGCTCTTTCCTTGAAGTCCTAAATTTGAGAAATAATAGGTTGACAGGAATCATCCCTGCCAGCTTGTCCAAATGCTCTTCCCTTCAAGTCCTTAATCTGGGAAACAATATTTTGGAAGGAAGCTTACCGCATGAGTTCAGTAAGCTAAGCCATCTGTATTCATTAGTTGCTCATGGTAATAAGCCGACAGGAGCATTCCCTCCCTCAATAGCAAATTGTTCAAATTTACAGGTGTTAGATATTGGGCATAACTTTTTTCAAGGTGAAATACCAGCATCAGTTGGAAATATTTCAAAGTTACGAGTGTTGGTGGTGAAGGAGAACAATTTTAGAGGCAGTACCCCTCTAGAGATTGGACATCTAATGGACCTCCAGATCTTGATCCTTTTTTCAAATCATATCTCTGGTTTCATTCCATGCAGTATTCTACGTTTGCAAGCAATGGCAATAGAAAACCAAGATGGTTTTGTGTTGTCCACCAAAGGAGTACCTGGGACACCATATAAAGAGGGATTGGATATGACTTCCAAAGGCATAAATTTGCACTACACATATATTCTTTCTACCTTGACATCCATAGATCTCTCAAAAAATGAACTAGAAGGAGAAGTTCCTAATGAATTTGGAATTTTGAAGGGGTTGACGCTTCTCAATCTGTCAATGAACAATTTCAATGGAACTATTCCAAATAGATTGGGAGAAATGAGACAACTGGAGTCATTAGATCTTTCTACAAATAAATTTTCAAGAAAAATCCCTATTGAGCTTGAATCTCTGGATTATTTAGGTTCTCTAAATTTATCGAACAACAACCTTTCAGGCAGCATACCACAAGGACAACATATAGCTGATACATTTGGAGAATCCTCTTACTCGGGGAACCCAAATTTATGGGGGTGTCCCCTACCAAAGAAGTGTTCTTGGCCCCAATTTTCTCCTCCTCCTCCTCCTATTTCAATCAACCAAGAAAAGAAGAGCATGAACCATTCATGGTATGAGATAGCAATGGGATTGTCATATGGAGCAAGTTTTGGAGTCACAATAACATTGATTGTGGTAAGAATGAGCTGGAGAAAGAAATACTTCAAAAAAGTTGATGATATTCTCATGTTTTTGTTTCCATGGCTCAAGAATTGGACATTATGAAGGGATTCATCAACAATTCAAATGTCAGAGGTAAATTTGAGAGTTTCTTATTCTTTATTATATTTAACATAGTTTAATGTATTATCTTAAATTTTATTCTCATTGTCCTTTCCTTTTATACATTTTAGATTTTTTATAATATTTTTAACTGATTAATGAAATGCAATGCTTCTTATTATAACTTAACTTTGTGGATAGGCATCTTTTTCTGGATAGTGTGGCTTTAGCTCTACAACCTTATTGAAGATATGTTAATGTTTGGTGGCCTCAATTGCACTATATCATCTTTAGTCGAATTGTTTGTGATGTATCAAGAATATTACAAACAATAAATCTTTACAAGATGTAATTTTGGCAATTCTCTGCAACAACAGTGAAAATATTATCAATCTTGGTCACTAGACCTAAGAACATTGTATTCAATGTTTTAAGAAGACCCTCTTTACAATGGAAATGTCTTATACTTCCATGTAAAAATATTTAAAATTTTATCCATATTGTCTAGGCATGTATGATATATGGACTTTTGTAATAGTTTGTGAAAACAAGAATATTTTCTAGGCACTTCATGTACTAATAGCTTTGGTAATTCAGAAGCAAACATTGAGGTGGAAATAATATGTAAAATGACAGTGTTTGTTCATTGAAAATTGTGACATATTTTTATTCATTCAATAAGAAAATAACTCTCTAAGCTTTCAAATTCTCAATATTGTACAATTATGGGTTTCCATAGCATGTTAGCTTGTCATTCTTTCCAATGTCTTTCCTTGAAACTATGGCTAATGGTTAGAATTTATTATAAAATAAAAATATAAATATGAGATGTTTCATTCAACATCCTCTTAAGAGTATTTGGAAACCCACCTCCAAAACCATCCTTAATCAATTGGCTTATGAAATCCATTTGACGATGACTTGGAGGATTTGAAAGTTAAAATGGATAATCTAGTCAAGGGTGATAGCAATGTTAGAGATGAGGGGAGACCTAGCGGGAAGGAGGGTCTATCTAATGATGTTGAGGTTGATTCTAAGTTTAATCCATTTATTCATCTCATATTGGCTACTCTTTATTCTAACTGTGTTTTTTAATTTAAAGGTGAAATACCCTATTTTTTAGACAAAGGGTATGATTCATGGGATTCAATTAAGTTTGAGTTGTGTAATATGTTCCTTATTAAGTGGTTTGTTATGAGAAAAATAGTTTTAGATTGTACAAATTCTTCTCAATACAATTATATGGATGATGCTCTAGACATCTACATCCCCATTAGTGAGAACAACCAAGTGGAGATTATAGTGGAGGATCTAGCATGACTTTTGTGGGATTTCCTTCCTCTGAACACCTTTATCCTTTAGATTGTTATGGAATTCTATCTTGAAGGCTCCCTTGTTTTTGGGTGGTGTGTGCTTTGGGCTATTGGTATCTATTTTTCCATGGATTTTGGTTTTTCTTAGTCTTTTAAAACTTGAGTTTTAAATGTTATTATCTTTTGCTATGGATATCTACCAGGTCTAATGGTGTTTGGTTGGGCCACAATTTCTATTTAAGAAAAATTTAATTTATTTTGTACCCAATTGAGGGCCTTGATAACCCTTTATTAAATTTAAAAAAATGTAATGATCTTGAGATGGATAAATTCATCTTATGAATGCTTACACATATGCCTATTTGACTTTATTGACTCACTATTTAAGGTGAATGCAAGTAGTATAATTTGTGTGCTAAATAAATAAATATGTTTGCCTTATTTAAAGTGAACACTAGATTAATGTTTGAGAGGTCGCTCCTTTTTGGATGATGTAAATTATAATCTTACTCATCCTTGGATAGAAGTGCTTAAAAAATACACAAAAGTTCAAAATATTGACATTGTATCCTTGCTTATAATGGACTCTTCCAAAGGCAGGACATATAACCATACCAAGTTAAGCTAACCCTAGAAAATTATAATTTTTTAGTTAATGCTACTCCTTGAAGAATGTGATTGCAAATCACACTTCACAAAACTAGTGATATTAATAAAACTAACAATTTTAATATGGCCAATGATTGCAACTTGTAATAAAGCATATACAATTCGACATATAAAATCATCTTACGCTTAAGAAACCTCACTATAAAATAGAATGCAAATGGAAAATATAAAGATGGTATCATATTCAAATGTAAATAAATATATATTTATAATCTTAAAGGTATAAGGAGTCATTCCATTTACTGCTCTCATCATTGACTTGTGTGGTGGTCATCATGTAGGCACTCACCTCCAGTGATGCATCATGATGATTGTGTTCCTCCTCTTCAAGGGTAATTGTAATGGTTATTATTTTCCATTTGGATAAAAGTGGTTTTTTATCCTTTTGAAAATGGCTAATATGGCCAACATATGTATCAACCCATTATCCCAATCCTTATACTATTTCTTTAATTTCTACTTCTAATTGCCTTATAGGTTATGTTCTTGCCTACTTTAATGCATGGTTTAGCCACAATTAATACTCATATTTGGATCCTTATATCCCAATAGTTATAGGGATTGTCTCTCTCTCTCTCTCTCTCTCTATCTCTCTCTCTCTCTCTCTCACACACACACACACACACCATTTTTAGACGATAAAAACATCTATATTTTTTATACTTATCTAATAATTAATTAAAAAAAATCTATATGATAGTCAAATGGGTGTCAAAATTAAAGTTTAAACTTTGATGTGACACTCAAATAGACAATATTATTTATTTTTATGGGATTTTAACTTGTGCATGTTTAAGTCATCTCAAGATGACCTCCATGAGTATTCATTAACATAATGACATTTTTTTCTTTATGTTTTTTTTGGTAATAATAACATGTCAAGGCTGCCCACTTAGCACAAAAACACCATTAGAATTTTTTAGTAGGGGAAGGAACAATGAATTTAATCAACCACTTTGGGTTATTCATCCTTTAGCCTCTTTCCCCCTTGGCAAATATTTTGGTGAATGTAATGTCTTATAAATCACCCTTTCTAGATAATTCTTACTAATGTAGTATTAACCCAATTATAATCTATTCATGTAGCCATATTAGGTAGTTGAAGGTTTTCACAATTGTAATTATATTTTTAATTTCATATAGATGCCAAATTTAAGGTTGAAACTACCCTATAATATTCAAATGGACATCAAATTTAAAATTGGCCATTGATTTTTAAATCTCATGGAAACCTTGATAAAACATGCCATAAACCTATTAACACTTGATAATCTAGTAAGAACCTATTTTAAACCATGATCCTTATGCCAATATAGGTGATTCCATAATGAAAGAGACCTCCTACTAACATAGTGGTTATTTGGTTATAGGATGAGTATGTTTGCTTGGTCAACATTTCCCTCTCCTCCTTTATAAATTGATAATCCAAAAAACAAATATTTTTGAAATGCCTCTAAATACACGTCATACTACCTCAAGGCCCAAGTGGGATATGCCTCTTTAGTTTGATTTATGATTACTTCTACAACTCTAAAATCCTTACTCATTAAAAAAATAATCCCACATTGGTTGGTAGTGTTGGTCCACATAAATGCATAAACCCTTTTCAGATCATGATCATTATTTCAATGGGGGTAATGCAACAATGGAAGTTTCCCTTCTAATAACATAATAGGCGATAGGTGCATGATGAGTATGTTTTCTTACCTGAAATTCCTTTCTCCTCCTTTGTGGCTTCACTATACCAAAAACAAATCTCACTCAAATGTCTATAAATACATATCTTACCACCTTAAGTCACGTATGACTCTTCAATACATATTGAAATTGATTATGCGAATCCAAAATCCTCATTTATTTAAAAACTTAAATCCATATTTGATAGTGGGATTGGTCTACAAAAATGATTTTTATGTAAATGGGGACGATGCCACAATGAAAATGTCCTTCCTAATTAGATAATTGTTGATAAGTAGAGGGATGAGTATGCTTTCTTTCTCACCACTTGGCCTTCCCTTCTTCTCCTCTATTGATTCATAATATAAATAGTAAATCTCCTTCAAATACCTCTAAATACATGATTTACTACCTCAATCTTGATATGCCTCTTTAATGTGTTCTAGAGTTTATTTTGGGACTCTAAAATCCTCATTCATGTTATAACCCAAATATTATCATTATCTTATAAACCTTATGTGCATTGAATGTGAACATAGATGGGTGGATTTGTAATCATTTAATAAAAGGGTAACATCAAATATTTTATGCTTTCATAGTCCATACAAATAAATTATAAATCATTTCTCCCGATGAAGGATCACGGTAGTGATCCAAAACATCCAGTTAAAAAATAAGAACATAATTTTTTAAAAAAACAATATTAAAAAATGGATAATGTAATTAAAATGAACTTATTATAAACATAGATGGAGAAAGAGGCTAAAGGGTGAAAAGCCCAAAGTAGTTAATTAAATTCATCGTTCATCCTCCCTACTAATAAATGGTTATGGTGATTTTGTTCTAAGTGGATCTGATGCACTGCATTTGTTTGATTTAGAATTTTCTCCCTTCTTTTTAATCACTTGAGAATGCCCCTGAGAACAAGATGCATGAAGATGACCTGGTAATTTAAAATTGTGGCATCTAATAGTGGTATTCTCATATAATTTAGAACTTGAAAATGTTGAACTTTGCCATATTTTAAAATGACTTTTTCTGAAACCCCTTTGTTTAAATCAATCTCAACACAAATTCTAGCATAGGTGCATAAGCTTACAACAACTCTCTCGTGATCATTTCTAAAAATGACCCTAAGGCATTAAATATTTCTTTATAAGCATGCCAAAAATATAGAGAGAGATTAGGGAGACAAACCCATACTAGAATTTTAGTAATTGAAAAAGTGAGAGGGTTAAAATCCAAAAACTAGGGAGTGATAAAAAAAGCCTGCATTACCCCAAAACCAAGGGCCTTCTGAAAGACATTTCTGATAACTTACTAACAACAAAAATGGACAACAAAAAAATATTTAGAGCATAAAGAAATTTCACATTGATTCGACCATGTCTCATGAACCTATTTATATAAAGGGGTCAAAGAAAGCCATAGACTATTAAATTTTTTAGATAATTGCATCCTCAGCTAGAGAATAGAAATAATCATCCACATCCCCATTCAAAATATCCATGTAAGGAACCTCCTTCGCTTGATCAATAATATAGACATGAGGAGGAGAAATTTTCACTGAATTTGGATTGGAAGTAGAATTTCTAACCGCATCTTTGAAGGACACAGGTTTGAGGTTAGATGTTTGTTTTAACTCATCCATCCATCCCCACAATTTGGAAGCCATGGAAATGACTGAGTCTTTTTGATCCATAAATTCCACACTATTTTACGTGTGAAAATGTTTTACAATGGATACTTGATCAAAACATTCAATTTCTTGAAATACTCAAAAGAAATGAATCAAAATTTGACCTTTTAACAATGTTTATCAATATTGCATAACAATATAATTTGATAATTGAATGAAGTAAATTTGTAGGCTCATTCATTAATCCATTTAACCTTATCAAAATTTAAAGTATATTAAATCTCTATTATTTTGTCATTTTTAAAATAATTTGAATACCATACTGATTAATTAAATTAAAATCAAAACCACAAAAATCAAAATGGAAAATAATAACTTACACAATAACCAATTGATAATGGAGTTCACTTGCTGTTTGGGCTACATCTTTGGGTTTGCTTAAAAAATGAACCAATACATTTTCATGAATTTTAAGTACATGGTTATAACTTACAATTATCAAATGGATTATTAAGACTGTAAAAACTCACAAACAGACCTTCAAAAAGTCTCGGTACTCATAGACACACCTTTCACCTTCATGTTGTGAATGCAATATAGCATTCCCAAAATTCTCCACCTAAAATCTCTCTTCAAGGCTTTATAAACTAGCTCAAACAAAATCAAATCAGGGAAATAAATATATCACCAGAAGTGTCTCAAAGTGTAGAACATTTCCCTAGTTTTCTTTGAATGTTGAAAATGCTTCTAAATGCTTCAAAAATGGTGTTTTCCATAGACTGGTCTAACCTGCTCACTCCACAATCTGCTTGTTACATGCCTTAAATATGAATTCATCCACTTAATATTGTTTCCCAACTGGTGAACACAAAATTTAAAGAATTAAATTTTTACCCAAATAGTTGGGATTTAGAGACCCGATACATGGCAAAAAGAATAAAAAATAACATATTCTTGTTGAAATATCACATACGCCCTGAGATATAAAGGCTGCCAAGCTTTATTAAACGTCCATATCTTTTCTTTACCACCAACGAAGTCTTTTTCTAGCATGAACTATGTTGGGTCGATGGTGCCCATGTGGAATTTGTTTAACTTGGGAAGTAATCATCCCATATTCTCTACAGTAACAATAAACAGAGTCTTAAAAAGGTATCTGCCTGCCATTGTTATGTGGTCTTCAAACTGCTTAATGGTTGCCTGCCTTGCTATTATTCGAATGCTCGATATGAGCTTGAGCATAATTTAGAATTCATGAGCTATGTTTGGGTATCTCAACATGAGCTAATCTTGATTGTTGTTAGCCACTAGCTTGATAGGAATATTCGGTAGTTGCACTGGCTATCGTTGGAACATCTCAAACATTGCTAACTCAAGTTGAACAAACTATCGACTTAGCTCGACAATTGACACTGCATTATTGAAATGAACTTTGAGTTGGCATGGAACATTCGATGAACTATACTCAGACTCAAGCTCAACCACAATAATGTTGGAACTCGATTAATACTCAGCTATGTTGACTCAGCTAGCGACCTGACACTAACATGGTAATTCGAGCTACACATTGGTATACATTGCAATGTTTACAAATGATAATAAATAGTCCCACATGTATGGGTTACATAGGAAAATTAGTGTTTAAAATGAAATCCAAAATCACTGTGAAGATAGGTGGCAAGGCACCCCTCCTTATAATAAGTGTGTCGATCCTCGCTGAAGATCCCAAGCGAGCAAATAGCAAGGACCATTTGACCAACACCATACGTTATCAAAGACAAAGGTAAAAAACCAAAATAAAACCAAATTTCTACACAATCTGACTACCACCTGTCATGCCCAGATTGTCCAACTTGACAACCTATGACACCATTTTTTTCCCTATTGGTCTGGATCTTCAGCATGCGATAACTTGCGCATATGAACTCGAAATCAGCTTATTCAAATTACACTGGAAAGCTCTCGATGAGCTCTACATTGTGTTATAGATAAAAATGCATTATGAAGACTTATTCTTGGAATGAATGTGTGGATCCTCCTGGATCAAACCTATCCACTAAGAGCTTTTGGTCCCCAAAACCCCAGTCTCCATTAAAATGCTACATGGTTCTCTACAACACAACAAAATATAGAACCCAGATCATATGATAAAAATGGAAAAATCGTACTAATTCATAACTCAAACTGTAAAAAGCCCAAAAACAAGGCATGATTACACTAAATCCTACAACTTCCAAAAAAGATCACAACATCTATCAAACTGTTTGCCCAACTATCACATCCTATAAGCGGTGAACTGTTGAACACTACAACAATCAATAATACAACTATAAAAAAAGTTTGTTAATACAAAAAAAATAAATTAATTGTTATGACTATGTCGTAATACACTACCCAATGGGTCTTAAAATTCTAAACAACTATGGAAACAACATATAGTGTATAATGTTTAACATTACAAACATTATCCAATAGGGTCTTACAAATGCATCCAGACATACACGTGCCAAAAATAGATGCATTCCAAAATAATAGTTGTTATGTACCAAGTATTGTAGGAAATCTATATCCTACCCAACACCCTATATACTATTATTGATCCCCCAAGCTGATCAATGAGTTAAATTCCTTAACTTTTCAACAAGACGAATTGAACCTAAGATTAAAGCTTTTCAAAACACAAGTGTGAAAATTAAAAAATTCACATGATGAACCTGTCTCAAAGTGTTCTCACATTAGCTCTAAAAATGCACATATCAAAGCGAGGAATCCTTATCAAATACAATAGGAATTCCCAACAATGATTTGAAACATTAATCCACTAATCATAACTTCATGAAATTTAAAAACTGTTCACCAACTCTTTTAATCAGATTTTCCTATTTAGTTGGTTTGACTTCTTTAGTGGATTTATGGACATATGCATAAGTTGATTTAACTTCATTGATTACCTTATTAACAGGTTTATAAACCATCTTCTTCTTACCATTACTATGATGGTGGGATAGTTGAAGTTTTTGACACTTTTCAAACCAATTTCCACTCATGTGATAATGAGTGTAGACATCCCTCTTTTTAGGTGATATCACATGTTTATCATTTCTCATTTTAATAGGATGAGATTGGTCTTTATCACCTACAAACTTCTATAGTAATGATTGCCTTTTCTAATAATATGCAGCAAAATGATTGCTTAATCCATAAAATGTGCAATAAAAAGTATGTAACATCTTTTGAATATTAAAGCCAATTTGCTTAAATGGAAAGAGTGCATCGGAAATTTTAGGATTCAATTTCCTATTGGTGTTATTTCTAGTGTAAGAACAAGGAGGTGGAATCTTAATACCTCTTTTACTTGATTTCTTACACTATTCACCATTCCTTCACAGGGAAGAATTTTGCACTGCTAGTGGCCTCAAATATTGGCTATCAAAAGCTTGTCCTCTTTCAACAATGGAGGAACTTTCTCTGACATCTACTTTCTCACTAGTGTAACCCAATCCTACATGATGAGATCTATGCTCTACTTGTATTTGGTTAGCAATACCTTGGCCATTTTTACCAAGGCCCCTTCCATCAAAACCTATTTTCAGTAACAATTTAGACCCAATGCCCTTTGAGTGTTTTTCAAAACTACCCAAAGAAACATCTGAAACATCTAATACTAAATGAAAATAATTACCAGCTGATCAACTTACATTTCACTCATCAACTATAGTGTCTGCATCTATATTGGAAGGCAATTGGTCAAGACCGTGTCTTTTTCACTCTGCATCTGTACCAAGAGCTCATCCTTAGTTTGAAACTTGGATTTGAAATGAGGAATCTCCTCATCCAAGGAGCATAATTGAGCTCTCAGGAAAGCATTCTCTTCCTGGATCTATTGATTAATTTCTTCAAGTTCATCAATCTTAGCTTTGTTTGATAATTTACCCATGGTTTCCTATTCTTTACAAACAACCTAATCCCAAAAACTATACACTACAAATGGAATATCAACAAGGTAAAAAAGTCTACAATACTACTAACAACAACTAATATCAAATCCACACAATCAAAAGCTAACCCACCACACTAACTACTCTAATACCAAAATCTGATCCATAAACTCCACACTATTTTTCATGTGAAAAACATATACAATGGATACTTGATCAAAATGTTTAATTTCTTGAAATATGCAAAGGAAATGAATCAAAATTTGACCTTTTAATAGTGTTTATTAATATTGCATACCAATGGATTTTGATAAATGAATGAAGTAAATTTGTAGGTTCATTCATTAATCCATTTAACCTTATCAAAATTTGAAGTATAATAAATATCCATTTTTAGTCATTTTTAAACTAATTTTCATACTAGATTGATTAATTAAATTTAAATCAAACTACAAAAATTAGAATACAAAATAATAACTCACACAACAACCAATTGATAACAGAGTTCACCTATTGTTCGAGCTACATTTTTAGGTTCACTTAGCACATGAACCGATCTATTTCCATGAATTTCAAGTACATAATAAAAATTTACAATTATCAAATGGATTTTTTAGACTTCAAAAACTCAACAATAAACCTTCAAAAAATCTTGGTACTCATAGATGAACCTTTCACCTTCCTGTTGTGAATACAATCTCACATAACTGAAGTTCTCCACCAAAATTATCTCTTCAAGGCTTTATAAAATGGCTCAAGTGAACTCAAATCAGGTAAATAAATATATCCCCAAAAGATTCTCAAATTTTAGAACATTTCTCTAGTTTACTTTGAAGGTTGAAAATGCATCTACATGCTTAAAAAATGGTGTTTTCCATAGACTGGTCTAATTTTCCCACTCCACAGTCTATTTATTACATGCCTTAAATATGAATTTGTCCACTTAATATTGTTTTCAAAGTGGTGAATGCAACGGTTAAATCATTAACTTTTTACCCAAACAATCAAGATTTTGAGACTCCATACATGGCAAAAATGGTAAAACATAGCATATTCTTATTTGAAATATCCCAAAAACCCTGGGATATAAAGGCTACAAGCTTTATTAAACATCCAGATCTTTATCTTTACTACCAAAAAGGTTTTTTATTGGCATGAACTATGTTGGGTCGATGGTCCCCATGTGGAATCTGTTTAACTTGGTAAGTAATTATCCAAAATTCTCTACAGTAACAACAAACACAATCTTAAAATGGTATTTGTCTGCCATTGTTATGTGGTCTTCAGACTGCTTAATGATTTTCTGCCTTTCTATTGTTAAAACACTCGATATGAGCTCCAGCTTGGTTTGGCATTCATGAGCTATGTATGGGTAGCTCGACACGATCTCATCTTGGTTTTTGTTAGCCATGAGCTTGATGGGAATATTCGGTGGTTGCAATGGATATTATTGGATCACTTTTCTTACAGAATATCAAGACAATGTTAAAAGAAATTACAATTTCTTGCCTTGATATACCGAACACTAAAAGTTAGTTGGAACATCTAAGGAGACCTCCAGCCTCTTTTTTAAATCTAACATAGCATCTATCCCTTTCACCCAAAAATATTTTGTCATTCTTGAAATAGAGCACACCATTAATTGGTACCCTAGTTGCACAAATTTTGGATTCTTCTATTCAAGCATTTTTTAAAACACTTTATAATCATCATTAGATTAGTCGGTCTATGTAAGTGAAATGACATCCTCTGTTTTGGATCTGGACTACAAAATTGCTTGGCATTCTACCCACCAGTGGGCTTGACAATCATCTATATCACCGCATCCTCTACCTCCTGGTGGTTTGCATCCTCTATCAATTTTCCACCAATTATTTTCTTCCCTACAGATGACTTTGTTGATCCTCTAGAATTTTCCTTATACACTATTAGATCCTTCTTCTTTTCCAATCCTCCCTTCCTAGTGCTCTTTGGCTAGCTTGAATACTCTACCAATGTTGCCTCAACCTACTGGGTGATAGCGCCATCACTTTCAAACCCTAGCGACATCATCTCCTCCTCAGAAATGACATGCTTTGTAAGCTCCCTAGGAAGAACTAGTTTCACGACCATTAAAATCTCATGTGATGTGATTGTGGGCTTCTTGTTATACATGACGAATTCATCTAGTTCGCTCGCCAATTTTTCAATGATATTATTGATAAGATTGTTTATTATTCCCATCGTTGATCATGTTCCTCATTTCTATTTTGTAAGAGGTTGGAAAATACTCCTAGTCAATCTATCTAAAAGAAACCAAACAACATACCTATCTACCACCCAAATGCTGGTTTCAAACATCAGCTTATGGAAAAGCAGTCTAAAAGATTCGTTGTCTTTCATTTTTTACCTCCCACCACATTTCTTACTTGGGACTCACCACAACTAATTATTTATCTAGATTTTGGGCTTTCAAACTCTATTTTAAGAAAATTCCTTGTCTAAGTCTAAGTTTTTAGACTCATGTCCTCTCTTCACTCCCACGACTGAGTGCTTCAAAGGAAAAATTTGATAGAATTTTGTTACCCCTTCATTGGGGATTGCTTCTTTAGCAGAAGTGGATTTTTCTCCTTTTTTACTATCTCCCAAATCTATATTTTCTTATGATTCTAAATCTTCAAAGCAGTCTTCAACCACTAGTGATGGATATGATGCACTGCATTTTCTTGATTTAGAATTTTCTCCCTTCTTTTTAATCACTTGAGAACGCCCTTGAGAACAAGATGCATGAAGATGACCCGGTACTTTAAAATTGTGGCATCTAAAAGTGGTATTCTCATATAATTTAGAACTTGAACATGTTGAGATTTACCATATTTTAAAATGACTTTTTATGTAACCCTTTTGCTTAAATCAATCTCTACAAAAATTCTAGCATAGGTGCATAAGCGTACAACAACTCTCTCATGATCATTTTAAAAAAATAACCCTAAAGCATTAGCTATTTCTTTATAAGCATGCCTAAAATATAGAGGTAGATTAGAGAGACGAACCCATACTGGCATTTTAGTAATTTAAAATGTGAGAGGGTTAAAATCCAAAAACTAGGGAGTGATAAAAAAGATTGCATTACCCAAAACCAAAGGCCTTCTGAAAGACATTTCTGATAATCTTACCAATTACAGAAATGGACAGCAAAAAAACATTTAGAGCATAAATAAATTTCTCACTGATTCGACCATGTCTCATAAACCCATTTATATAAAATGGTCAAAGAAGGCCATAGACTATTAAATTTATAGATAATTGCATCCTCAGCTAGAGAATGGAAATAATCATCCACATCCCTATTCAAAATATCTACAAAAGGAACCTCCTTCGCTTGATCAATAATATAGACATGAGGAGGAGAAATTTTCACTGAATTTGGAGTGGAAGTAAATTTCTAACCACATCTTTGAAGGACGCAGGTTTGAGGTTAGATGTTTGTTTTAACTCATCCATCCCTCCCCACAATTTGGAATCCATGGAGATGACTGAGTCTTTTTTATCCATAAATTCCACACTATTTTACGTGTGAAAATGTTTACAATGGAAACTTGATCGAAACATTCAATTTCTCGAAATACTCAAAACAAATGAATCAAAATTTGACCTTTTAACAATGTTTATCAATATTGCATAACAATAGATTTTGATAATTGAATGAAGTAAATTTGTAGGTTCATTCATTAATCCATTTAACCTTATCAAAATTTGAAGTATATTAAATCTCTGTTATTTTGTCATTTTTAAAATAATTTGCATACCATACTGATTAATTAAATCATATCAAAACTACATAAATCAGAATGCAAAATAATAACTCACACAATAACCAATTGATAATGGAGTTCACGCGTTGTTTGGGGTACATCTTTGGGTTTGCTTAAAAAATGAACCAATACATTTTCATGAATTGTAAGTACATGGTTATAACATACAATTATCAAATGGATTATTAAGACTGTAAAAACTCAGCAACAGACCTTCGAAAAGTCTCGGCACTCATGGACAAACCTTTCACCTTCATGTTGTGAATGCAATCTAGCATTCCTGAAGTTCCCCACCAAAAATATCTTTTCAAGGCTTTATAAACTAGCTCAAAACAAACTTAAATCAGGAAAATAAATATATCACCAGAAATATCTCGAAATGTAGAACATTTCTCTAATTTTTTTTTAACGCTGAAAATGCTTCTAAATGCTTCAAAAATGGTGTTTTCCATAGACTGGTCTAATCTGCTTACTCCACAATCTGCTTGTTACTTGCCTCAAATATGAATTCATCCACTTAATATTGTTTCCCAAGTGGTGAACACAAAATTTAAAGAATTAAATTTTTACCCAAATAGTTGGGAGTTAGAGACTCCATACATGACAAAAAGGGTAAAACACAAATATTCTTGTTTGAAATACCCCATATGCCCCGAGATATAAAGGCTGCCAAGCTTTATTAACCGTCCATATCTTATTTATACCTCCAACGAAGTATTTTTTTGGCATGAACTATGTTGGGTCGATGGTGCCCATGTGGAATTTGTTTAACTCGGGAAGTAATCATCCCACATTCTCCACGGTAACACCAAACACAGTCTTAAAAAGGTATCCGCCTGCAAATATAAAGTGGTCTTCAAACCGCTTAACGGTTGCCTGCCTTGCTATCATTGGAACGCTCGATATGAGCTTGAGCTTAATTTAGAATTCACGAGCTATGTTTGGGTATCTCAACATGAGCTAATCTTGTTTTTTGTCGGCCATAAGCTCGACAGGAATATTTGGTAGTTGCACTGGCCATTGTTGGAACATCCCGAACATTGCTAACTCGAGTTCAACAAACTATTCACTTAGCTCGACAACTGGCACTGCATTATTGAAATGCACTTTGAGTTGGCATGGAACAATCGATGAACTATACTCAGAGTCAAGCTCAAATGTTAGAACTCGGTTAACACTCAGCTATGTTGACTCGGCTAGCGAGCTGACACTAACATGGTAACTCGAGCTAGACATTGATATACATTGCAATGTTTACAAATGCTAATAAAATAGTCCCACATGTATGGGTTACATAGAAAAATTGGTGTTTAAAATGAAATCCAATTACAATCAACATGAAGATAGGTGGCAAGGCACCCCTCTTTATAAAATGTGTGCCAACCCTCGTTGAGGTTCTCAAGCAAGCAAGTTGTAGGGTCTATTTGACCAATGCCATATCCTTTGTTAAAGATAAAGGAAAAAATTAAAATAAACTTAAATTTTTACACAATCTGATTGCCCCCTGTCATGCCCAGATTGGCCCACTTGTCAATTTATGACACTATTTTTTACCCTGTTCATTTGGATTTTCAGTGTGCGATAACTTGCGCATATGAACTCAAAATCAGCGTGTTCAAATTGCACTGGAAAGCTCTCGATGAGCTCTACATTGTGTCATAGATAAAAATGCATTACGAAGACTTATTCTTGGAATGAATGTGTAGATCCTCCTTGATCAAACCTCTCCACTAAGAACTTTTGGTCCCCAAAAGCCCAGTTTCCATTAAAATGCTACATGGTTCTCTACAACACATCAAAATACAAAACCCAGATCATCACATATGATAAAAATGGCAAAATCATACTAATTCATAACTCAAACTGTAAAAGGCCTAAAACAAGTCATGATTTACACTCAATCCAATGATTTCCAAAAAAGATCACATCTATCAAACTGTTTGCCCAACTATCGCATCCTGTAAGCGGTGAACTATCAAACACTACAACAATCACCAATGCAACTGTAAAACAAGTTTGTTAATACAAACAAAATAAATTAATTGTTATGACTATGTCACAATACACTACCCAATGGGTCTTAAAATTTTAAACAACTACGGAAACAACAAATAGTGTATAATGTTTAACATTACAAACATTGTCCAATACGGTCTTACAAATGCATCCAAACATACACATGCCAAAAATAGACGCATTCCAAAATAATATTTATTATGTAACAAGTATTGTAGGAAAATTGAATCCTACCCAACAATTTGTATACTACTATCAATCCCCCAAGCTGATCAATGAGTTAAATTCCTTTACAATTCAACAAGAAACTCATAAAACTAAAACTAGAGATTCTAAGAATAGAGCTTTTCAAAACACAAGTGTAAAAATTAAAAAATTTCACATGATGAACCTGTCTCAAAGTGTTCTCACATTAGATCTAAAAATGCACATATCAAAGGGAGGTAAATTTCCTTATCAACATACAATAGGAATTCCCAACAATGCTTTGAAACATTAATCCACTAATCATAACTTCATGAAATTTAAAAACTGTTTACCAACTCTTTTAATCAAATTTTCATGTTTAGTTGGTTTGATTTCTTTAGTGGATTTATGGACATATGCATATGTTGATTTAACTTCATTAATTACCTTATCAACAGGTTTATAACCCAGCGTCTTCTTACAATTACTAGGATGGTGGGTTGAGTAATGATGGTGGGATGGTTGAATTTTTTGACACTTTTGAACCCGATTTCCACTCATGTGACAATGAGTGTAGGCCTCCCTCTTTTTAGCTGAGATCACCCGTTTGTCATTTCTCATTTTAATAGGATGAGATTGGTCTTTATCACATGCACACTTCCATAATAATGATTGCCTTTTACAATAATATGCAGTAAAATGATTGCTTAATCCATAAAATGTGCAATGAAAAGTATGTAACATCTTCTAAATATTAAAGCCAATTTGCTTAAATGGAAAGAGTGCATCAAAAATTTTAGGATTCAATTTCCTATTGGTGTTATTTCTAGTGTAAGCACAAGGAGGTGGAATCTTAACACCTATTTTACTTGATTTCTTACACTGTTCACCATTCCTTCATAGGGAAGAATTTTGCACTGCTAGTGCCCTCAAATATTGGTTGTCAAAAGCTTGTCCTCTTTCAACAATGGAGGAACTTTCTCTAACATCCACTTGCTCACTAGCGTAACCCAATCCTGCATGATGAGATCTATGCTCTACCTGTATTGGGTTATCAATATGTTGGCCATTTTTACCAAGGCCCCTTCCATCAAAACCTATTTTCAGTAACAATTTAGACCCAATGCCCTTTGTGTGTTTTTCAAAACTACCCAAAGTAACATTTGAAACATCTAAAACTAAGTGAAAGGAATTTCCAGATGATCAACTTACATTTCACTCATCAGCCATAGTGCCTGCATTTATATTGGAAGGCAATTGGTCAAGAATGTGTCTTTTTTCACTCTGCATCTATACCAAGAGCTCATCCTTAGTTTGTAACTTGGATTTCAAATGAGTAATCTCCTCATCCAAGGAATATAAATGAGCTCTCAGGAAAGCATTCTCTTCCTAGATCTATTGATTAATTGTTTCAAGTTCATCAATCTTAGCTTTGATAATTCGCCCATGGTTTCCTATTCTCTGCAAATAACCTAATCCCACAAAATGTACACTGCAAATAGAATATCAACAAAGTCAATAAGTCTTTAATACTATTGAAAACAACTGATATCAAATCCACACAATCAGAAGCTAACCCAACACAGTAACTACTTTGATACCAAAATTTGATCCAAAAATTCCACACTATTTTTCATGTGAAAAAATATACAATGGATACTTGATCAAAATGTTCAATTTCTTGAAATATTCAAAGGAAATGAATCAAAATTTGACCTTTTAATAGTGTTTATCAATATTGCATACCAATGGATTTCAATAATTGAATGAAGTAAATTTGAAGGTTCATTTATTAATCCATTTAACCTTATCAAAATCTGAAGTATAATAAATCTCCATTATTTAGTCATTTTTTAACTAATTTTCATACTAGATTGATTAATTAAATTGAAATCAAAACTGCAAAAATTATAATACAAAATAATAACTCACACAACAACCAATTGATAATGGGGTTCACCTATTTTTCGAGCTACATTTTCAGGGTCGCTTAGACACATGCACCGATCTATTTCCATGAATTTCAAGTACATGGTTAAAATCTACAATTGTCAAATAGATTTCTAAGACTTCAAAAACTCAGCAATAGACCTTTGAAAAGACCCAGTACTCACAGACGAACCTTTCACCTCCTTGTTACGAATGCAATCTCACATTCCTAAAGTTCTCCACCTAAAGTCTCTTTTCAAAGCTTTATAAACTGGCTCAAATGAACTCAAATTAGGGAAATAAATATATCATCAAAGGAGTCTCGAACTTTAGAACATTTCTCTGGTTTACTTTGAAGGTTGAAAATGCATCTAAATGCTTCAAAAATGGTGTTTTCCATATACTAGTCTAATTTTCCCACTCCACAGTCTACTTATTACATGCCTTAAATATGAATTTATCCACTTAATATTGTTTTCAAAGTGGCGAACGCAACGGTTAAATCATTAACTTTTTACCGAAACAATCAGGATTTTGAGACTCCATGCATGGCAAAAAGGGTAAAACATAGCATATTCTTGTTTGAAATATCCCACACGTCCTGGTATATAAAGGATACAAGCTTTATTAAACGTCCTGATCTTTATCTTTACTGCTAAAAAATGTATTTTTTCGGCATGAACTATGATGGGTCGATGGCCCCCGTGTGGAATCTGTTGAACTTGGTAATTAATTATCCCACATTCTCTGCAGTAACAACAAACACAATCTTAAAAAGGTTTCTATCCACGATTGCCATGTTGGCTTCAGACCACTTAACGATTGCCTGCCTTTCTTTTGTTTGAACGCTCGATACGAGCTCCTGCTTGGTTTGGCAATCATGAGCTATGTTTGGGTAGCTCGACACGTTCTCGTCTTGGTTGTTGTCAGCCATGAGCTTGATCGGAACATTCGGTGGTTGCACTGGCTATTTATTATTGGAACATTTCGAACTCTACTAACTCGAGTTCGGCAAACTATCGACTCACTTCAACAACTGGCACTACATTGTTGAAATTCACTTCGAGCTGGTATGGAACATTCGATGAACCATACTCAGACTCGAGCTCGGCCATGGCAATGTTGGAACTCGATTAACGCTCAGCTCTGTTGACTTAGCTCACGAGCTGGCACTGACATGGTAAACTCGAACTGAACATTGGTGTACATTGTAATGTTTACAAATGCCAATAAAATAGTCCCACATGCATGGGTTACATAGCAAAATTGGTGTTTAAAATGAAAACCCAATTATAAAAATATTTGAAGAGATGTGGTAAGGCACTCCTTCTACAAAGTGTGTTGACCCTCGTTGAGGGCATCACTTGATCAAATAGTGAGGCCCATTTGAGCAATGACGTATGTTGTCAAAGATGAAAATCAAAACAAATTCATTTTTTTTCATAATTTGACTACCACGTGTCATTGCTGGATTGGGCCACTTGTCAACTTGTGACACCATTTTTTTCCTTGTTGATTTGGATCTTCAGCGTGAGATAACTTGGGTATACGAACTCAAAATCAACCCGTTCAAATTGCATTGGAAAGATCTTGATGAGCTCTACATTGTGTCATCAATCAAATTGCATTATGAAGACTTATTATTGGAATCAATGTAGAGATCCTCTTGGATCACTTTTCCTATAGAATATCAAAACAATGGTAAAAAAAATCGCGGTTTCTTATACTGATATACCAAACATTGAAAGTCAGTAGGAACATCCAAAGAGGCCTCCAACCTCTTTTTTAAATCTAACGTAGCATTTATCTCTTTCACCCAAAAATATTTTGTCATTCTTGAAATAGAGCACACCATTAATTGGTACCCTAGTTGCTCAATTTTTGGATTCTTCTATTTAACCATTTTGTTAAACACTTTACCAACATCATTAGATCAGTCGGTTTATATAGGTGAAATGGTATCCTCTATTTTAGATCTGGACTAAAAAATTGCTTGGCTTTCTGCCCACCAATAGGCTTAATAGACATCTATATCATCACATCCTCTACCTCTTGGTGGTTTTCATCCTCTATCAATTTTCCACCAGCTATTGTCTTCCCAGCAAATGACTCCGCCGATTTTCTAGCATTTTTCGTATACACTATTAGATCCTTCTTGTCCAATCCTCCCTACCCAGTGCTCATTGGCTATTTTGAATACTCTACCACTGCTGCCTCAACCTATTGGGTGATAGCGTCATCACTTTCAGACCCTAGTGACATCGTCTCCTCCTCAAAAACTACATGCTTTGTAAGATCCCAAGGAAGAACTAATTTCATGGCCGTTTAAATCTCATGCGATGTGATTGTGGACTTCTTGTTATACCTGACCAATTTGGCTAGTTCGCCCGACAATTTTTCAATGATATTATTGATAAAAAAATTATTATTCCCATCGTCGATCATGTTCCTCATTTACATTTTGCAAGAGGTCAAAAAATACTCCCAGTCAATCTATCTAAATTTTGGGTACCGAAAATTTTTGTAACCAGAAATCCTAAACCAACGGTGAATAGTATCTCTAGTCATGGACTATGGACTTGCCTCATCGCATTGAACACAAGGTTCAAGTCACGTGTATATCCCCGTTGTATTGAACACCGAGCCGATTAGCCCATTGCATGTGGATACTTTTCACGAAAGTGTGAATACCTTACCCCTTGCAGGATTAGAACCTATGACCTTCCTTTTTGGAAGCACATGTTCTTCACCATTAGGCCAACTCAAATGCACTGTCAACTACATTGTTTCAATTCAAGTGACAATATTTTTTGAAGTTTTAATTATTTATAATTGAAATAAAAATAGAATTATGTTTAAGTTTGTAAAATAAATTTGATGATCTTATAAATCATTGATTTATGTAAAATTGTTTAATAAATTAATATGCATATCTTAAATTGAAATTTATGTAAATGATACAAAAAAATATCATTTTAAAGTTGAGTATATAATTTTAGAATTGTGAAAAAAATAAAATAAACATTTCAAAAATAATATATGTCAACTTCTTTTATATAAAATATATATAATTTTAAAAAAATTATCGAATTTTTATAATTTTTAAAAATATTCTATTTCAATCAATAAATAATAGCATTGATTCTAACATTGAAATCAACATTTTTCAAATCAAATTATTAACTTTGGAAAATGAAAGGGAAAAAACACATTTTTCAAACCAAATTCCCAGTCTTCACTCAATTGCCCACTTAGAATAATACATGAAGAAAAAACGAAATGACAATTTTTTTTAATTGCCTACTAATTGATTGACTTTGACTTAATGTATTGCATTGGTTTTTATTTGTCCACTAATTTATTTTTTAAGACACTAGTCCTTGGTCCAGTTATTATTGACTTTGAAAAAAAACCAGATGACAATTATTTATTATTTGTGTATTATTGACTTTGAGTTGACGGAGTTAATTATAGCTATAAAATTCTGGCGTGGGTGACGGGATTGTCGACCGCATCATCACGGGATGGTTTTTTCTAATTGATTGGATAAACATTCATGGCGAGACAACTATTTAACCATCATTAGTCTACAACTTTTGGAATACTTTAATAAAGACTTACAATAAAAAATAATCTTATTAAATTATGTACAGAGGTATTTTATAATTTTTTTACAAACATACCATATTTCAATAAAGATATTATAATCAAAGTAAAATTAAAGATCTATATATTATAATTTAAGTTATTTAGAAACAAAAATAAAAACAAAAACATTACCAAAATATTTAAACATCAATTTTCAAAAAAAATTTGATTTTGAAATATCGTGGAAACATATGAGTGCATATATACATATACATACATGTACATTCAAATTTAGAATAAATCATCTAGATTGCCCTCAAAGTCATGAATGCTATTTCCAATATTTCTTAATTTTATCATTTACTCATATTTTCTTTCGCAGGAGCGCGCCGGTATAACTAATCGCCTTGAATATATGCATGCTTTAAGAAGTGCATAGGGAATGGGGTGGGATTGGCTTATGGCACATTGCAACAGATGTTATCATACTATTCTATCATACCTACATCCTTTCATGTAGCCTTCATACCTTATATGATGTCCCTTTGAAATATTTAAACTCTGAAATAGGGTTGAATCTGAAATTGTAAAATTTGACTAAGTTTGAAATATAATAATATCCTTCAAAACCTAGAAGTTGCATTATAAGTCATAAAGGTCTGAAACCACATTCAAACATTTTGAAAGTATATATATAAAATATAACTTAAAGTATAAGAAGTTAGATATCCCTATCTAAATGTAAACTTATATTTAAATATTTATTTTATATATACTATTTGATTCGAATTAGTTTTACATTTTATTTGTTTCCGATTGATTTTGACTATGTTTCCATCAGATTCCCCTTAAAATGTTAAAAACACTTGCAAACGTCAAATATTTTCAAGACCATTTCTAAACCATTTTCCTAACATTTATGTACTAAAAACATTACAAATAGAAAATGAAAGATGTTAGGAAGGCACATTTCCTACAACGTAAATTATAACATATGCCCAACCAAACTATCATAATTACAGACATAAAACCTTGAGCTCATCACCATTCCTAAAAACATTCACATCAATAATTTCTAGAGTGTCATCTTCACCGCCAAACCCACCATCAACAACACCACCATCCTCACCAAATCCACCTTTGTAGCCATCTCTATGGCCACCTCTCTTACCATCACAAACACTCTCAACTTTAATTCCACTATTTCTACTCAGCTTGCGAGCCTTGATTAAAACATGGCTGCCACCCTATTTCTATCTACTTAATTATAATATTTTATTTTATTAAATTCTTTTAAAGATGTATTAAAAATCTATGTGCCATCTTGAGTTTCATTTGTAGTATTTTTCTTAATTTTTTAACTCTTAAATATAATATATATATATATATATATATATATATATATATATATATATATATATTTTAATTTATTTAAAAATGTTATTTAATTATTTATTATTATAATATATATATATGTGAAAGAATACATTGTTATATCAATTAATTACAAAAGAGGATACAAAAAATATAGAAGGCTACAATAAAAATGTTTAGTTGATATTTATTGTCTTATGTTAATGTTGAAAAAATTATAAATTATTAAAAAAAGTGCCGGTTAAATATTGTTATGTATTAAAAGTTTCAAAATGATATAACTATATAACTATATTAATAAGTGTGAATATTGTAATAAGTAACATTGAGGGAGGTGGTAATTGATCATTTTTAGAAGTAGAAAAAACTAGAAGAGGGCTCTCCCCACGATGGATATGGAGCCGCTCAACCATCTTGATAATTATTTTATGAAGGCAAAGACACAAACATGCCTCAACTAGGTGACATAGGTATAATAACACCATAGCTTTCACCACACCACACCACAAAAGACCAATGAGACAAACCAATAAAAGCTTTGGCCTACTGTTGAGAGGAGAGGAGAAAAAATTGCCATACAACCAACTCCACTAACATCTAGGTGTTAGTGGTGAAGACCTTTGTGATTGCATATCTAGAGGGACTTGCTCATAGTGCATGAAACATTTTCTCAATGATTAATGAACACTACCAATTAAAATTTTAAAAATTAAAAATATAGTTAATACATCAATGATCATTCGTAGTAGCTCTCCTTATCATCTAAATCATAAGATTATTGACTCCATCATTAAAAAATAACCTAATATTTATTTTTAAATGAATGAATAAACACTCATAAAATGAAAACTATTTAACCCTATTTTTTATCAATTAAAAAAAGGATTAGATACTCCTGTAATTTTTCATTAATAATAAAGAAATAAAATACAATATCTTCAAATTATTATTTACATAATCAGTTAGCTACAAAATTAAAAAAAAAAAGCCTTCCTAACAATGTAGAAGTTACAGAAGGCTATCTTCCATTGTCAAAGATCAAATATTCCTAAAAAAAATTAATTATGAAGTCTTCCTAATAATGTAGAAGTTACAGAAGGCTATCTACCATTGCCAAAAGTCAAACTTTCCTCAAAAAAATTAATTTTGGATAGATATCTTCATAGTTTGTTAGCTACAAAACTAAAAAAAGCCTTCCTAACAATGTAGAAATTACAAAAGGCTATCTTTTATTGCCAAAAGTCAAACACTCCAAGGAAAAATTAATTCCAGATAGACAAAAGAGGAATACAAAAGACAATTTACTTTGCAGTAACCACCAAATCCGAAGAGTCCACTATGTCAAAAGCCATTGTATAAAATCAACACAATCCTCTGATCCAAATTGATGTAACATACAAAAAATAAAAGAATCCAGAGGCAGAGAAGTAAAATAGCATGGAGAATCATCATCAACTTTTGTAAAATCACATGGAGAACTGCACTGAACATCAAAACAAGAAAATATGCATTTTTCACAATCTAGAGCCTTTTGCTTTTCAATCTCAGAATCAACATTGAGGGGAGTAAACACCCTCCAATCTTGAATGGGAAACCAAAGAGGTGGGTATTGAAATTTCAGACCTATCTAGCTATATTCAACCTTCACAATAGAATGAAGGGATGGATGCATCCTTGCCACACCTAATAAAAAGATAACTCAAGAATGAGGCTCCCTAATTTTAAATAGAGTAGGGAGTTTTGCACATATATGGATCAAATCCCATAAGTACATCTGTGCATTGAAGGATATGTAAAAGTGATCTCTCCATATTCAAAATTGGATACCAAGTATGCCCCTTTTTTTACAAATATTTCATTGGAGAGTCCCTCTAATTTCTTACATGTCTCCTCACCCTGCATGTTGGTCCCCCCACAAGGCTTAAGAGTTTAGCTAGACTCACTAGACTACTAAGGATTTTGATACCATTACATATCCAAATGTCATGTCTTACTCATTTAATTAAGTTTATGATACCATCTAAGAATATATATGTATATGTGTATATTTATATGTTTTTTCATATGTATAACATAAAATGTATCCAAACTGTGATTCAATATTTTGTTGAAAATATTTTTATTAAATGTTGTAGATAGTAATAGTTCCCATTATCACAAAGGAGAATAGAAGAAAAATAACCTTATTCTCTTTTTATGTATTTTGCTTTTTTAGGGATATTAAGAAAAATGTTCCTAGTAATAAAATGTTCAAGTATTTTAAATATTGAACCATATTTTTCCTATTTTACACAAAATATTTTATTTAAAATAACAAAATGATTGGAATCAATAAAATAATACATTCATATATATCATAACATGCTTTACTTATAGGGATATCATGTATAGATAAACATTGTATATATTTAAATTCACATTATGTACATTGAACTTCACATTACCTATATTGAACTTTGCATTGTATTCTTACCAATGTGAAGTTAACCCAATCATGTGTTTGTGTTGAACAATAAAAATTGTTTGATAATTTAATTAGATTATTAATTTCTCTAGAATTACTTAATGCCATTTTTTTCTTTTAAATATTTTTTATAATAATCACAAGACACAGAGACCAACTTAGCACATAAGCATCACAAGACATTTTTAATAGGGGTGACAATTAATATAATCTAGCACTTTTGGCTTCTTGTGCTATACCCTATATCTATATTGAAAACACTTTTGAAGCACATTTAATATCTTAAAATTCACCATTGTCTACACCAAATTTTCAAGTAAGAGTAACCCAATTATAACCCATTCATGCAACTATTATAAAATAGACAAAGATATATCCCGTATAACTATTCATTAATCTTATGAGTAAATCTTAATTAGAGGGATATTTTTTATTAGAATAACACTTTTTACCAACAACATTATTTGAACTACGAAAACGAGTAAATGGCTTTAGAATATGTTTTAAAATAAATAATTATAAGAGTATATAGAAGTTATATATTTTATTTGTTAGATTTTCATTTCCTCATTTTTTCTGGATCAACATATAATGTCATTGTGATGAAGAAAATAATTGTCAATAATATTCATGTACTTTGTTTATAAAAACAACATATATAAATAAATATTATATATATTAAACTTTACATTATATATATTAAATTTCATCCTACATATATTAAATTTCACATTATTTTCTTACTCATATATATATATATATATATATATATATATATATATATATATATATATATATATATATATATATATATAACATTAAAAAAACATCTAAACTGTGATTCAATGTTGTTTGTGTAATTGAATGTAGAAAGCAGCAATAGTTTCCAATGTCACAAAAGAGAATACAACAAACACAACTTTATTGTTTTCCCATGCACTCTTTTTTTTTTCATGTCACTTAACCAAAATGTTTCTACTAAGTCAATGCTTCCATGTCAGCACACCTGCAAATAACGTTCAGCAAAAATGACATCTACCACCGTTATTGGTTCAGACTTTTTCTTCTTTCACCGACATCTTGCCGTCCACGCCACAAATTATGTTACATATATCGTTTCCCTGCTACACCAAACATCACCACTAACAACCATCTCTAATTCCTGCCATGGCTTCCCATAATCTGTCTCTTTTCATTATTACGGCACTCTTTCTTATCTTCTTCACCAAGCCAAGCCCCGTATTATCCCACAGATGTCATCTCCACGAATCCCAAGCCCTTCTTTCCTTCAAAGCAGCCGTGAACGACTCTTTTGCCGATCTCAGTTCGTGGAGGAATGGAAGTGACTGTTGCACTTGGGATTACATATCCTGTGATAATCACACCCATCATGTGGTCACTCTTGATATATTTTTTATTGATGGCTTTTCGATATCTGACAGGTTGTGCAATCTTACTTTTCTCAGAAGCCTGAGTATAGAGGGTGAAACAGGTACGACCGCTCTTCCTCCCTGTCTAGGAAATCTTTCTCACCTTCAATCTCTGTTTATGAGGGGCAGTGGATTGAGGGGGATAATTCCCCCTTCCATTTGTCGTCTCACCAGCCTTACCAGTCTTGATCTCAGTGAGAATGAACTCCATGGAAGTATACCTTTGTGTTTGGGCAATCTTTCTTCTCTCACGTCTTTTGCCCTTTCCAGCAATCAACTCTGTGGAAGCATACCAGTTTTTCTAGGTAAGCTTTCTTCTCTTCAACATATTGATCTTTCCAATAATCAACTCAGTGGAAACATACCAGCTTCCCTGGGTAAACTTTCTTCTCTCCATTATCTTAGCCTTTTCAACAACCAACTCAGTGGAAACATACCAGCTTCTCTGAGTAAACTGTCTTCTCTCACATTTCTTGATCTCAGTGGTAACCGACTGAGTGGAAGCATACCAAATCCCCTTCTTAAAATTTCTTCTCTCCAGCATATTGACCTTTCCAACAACCAGTTAAATGGAAGCATACCGGCTTCTCTAGAGAGTCTATATTCTCTGAGGGAACTACGACTTAATACTAATCAGCTGACTGGTAACATCCCGGTTTCCTTGGGCAATCTCTCTTTGCTCTCGTTTCTGGATCTCTCTGCTAACCAACTATATGGGACTATTCCGTCCTCATTTGTTCAGCTTTCCTCCCTTATTGAACTGTATGCCAATGGAAATATTTTCAATGAAAGTATTTCTTCTTCCCCATTTCCATCTTCCATACAAGTACTGTCTTTCTCCCTAAACCACCATCAATCAATTTCGGAAACATTCTTTCAAAACCTTACAAACATATATTATTTGTCTCTCTCTAATTGTGTACTAAATATTAGCACAACTTGGATTCCATCCTTCCAGTTATCCACATTAGAATTAATTTCATGTAGAATTGATGGCCAAATTTCACCCTGGATTTCAACACAATTCTCACTTGGGACATTGAAACTAGTTAACAACAGTCTTTTTGGACAAATTCCGTCTTGGCTATGGCATGCCACTCCTCATTTGCAATACGTAAATCTTTCATCAAATCATCTACAAGGAAACCTAGTTGCAAATACTTCTACCTGGACGCAACTGATAATGCTAGATGTGTCTAGAAACAAATTGAGCGGACACTTGCCATCAATATGGTCTCTCTATCTACATTATTTGTTGCTCAATGACAATTTGTTCAGTGGTAATATTCCTCCAAGCTTGGGTACTTTGTCTCGACTCGTGGTATTAAATATTGCAGACAACTATTTAACCGGAATCATCCCTGCAAGCCTGTCCAGATGCTCTTTCCTTGAAGTCCTAAATTTGAGAAATAATAGGTTGACAGGAATCATCCCTGCCAGCTTGTCCAAATGCTCTTCCCTTCGAGTCCTTAATCTGGGAAACAATATTTTGGAAGGAAGCTTACCGCATGAGTTCAGTAAGCTAAGCCATCTGTATTCATTTGTTGCTCATGGTAATAAGCTGACAGGAGCATTCCCTCCCTCAATAGCAAATTGTTCAAATTTACAGGTGTTAGATATTGGGCATAACTTTTTTCAAGGTGAAATACCAGCATCAGTTGGAAATATTTCAAAGTTACGAGTGTTGGTGATGAAGGAGAACAATTTTAGAGGCAGTACCCCTCTAGAGATTGGACATCTAATGGACCTCCAGATCTTGATCCTTTCTTCAAATCATATCTCTGGTTTCATTCCACGTAGTATTCTACGTTTGCAAGCAATGGCAATAGAAAACCAAGATGGTTTTGTGTTGTCCACCAAAGGAGTACCTGGGACACCATATAAAGAGGGATTGGATATGACTTCCAAAGGCATAAATTTGCACTACACATATATTCTTTCTACCCTGACATCCATAGATCTCTCAAACAATGAACTAGAAGGAGAAGTTCCTAATGAATTTGGAATTTTGAAGGGGTTGACGCTTCTCAATCTGTCAATGAACAATTTCAACGGGACTATTCCAAATAGTTTGGGAGAAATGAGACAACTGGAGTCATTAGATCTTTCTACAAATAAATTTTCAGGAAAAATCCCTATTGAGCTTGAATCTCTAGATTATTTAGGTTCTCTAAATTTATCGAACAACAACCTTTCAGGCAACATACCACAAGGACAACATATAGCTGATACATTTAGAGAATCCTCTTACTCGGGGAACCCAAATTTATGGGGGTGTCCCCTACCAAAGAAGTGTTCTTGGCCCCAATTTTCTCCTCCTCCTCCTCCTCCTATCTCAATCAACGAAGAAAAGAAGAGCATGAACCATTCATGGTATGAGATAGCAATGGGATTGTCATATGGAGCAAGTTTTGGAGTCACAATAACATTGATTGTGGTAAGAATGAGCTGGAGAAAGAAATACTTCAAAAAAGTTGATGATATTCTCAAGTTTTTGTTTCCATGGCTCAAGAATTGGACATTATGAAGGGATTCATCAACAATTCAAATGTCAGAGGTAAATTTGAGAGTTTCTTATTCTTTATTATATTTAACATAGTTTAATGTATTATCTTAAATTTTATTTTCATTGTCCTTTCCTTTTATACATTTTAGATTTTTTCTAATATTTTTAACTGATTAATGAAATGCAGTGCTTCTTATTATAACTTAACTTTGTGGTAGGCATCTTTTTCTGGATAGTGTGGCTTTAGCTCTACAACCTTATTGAAGATATGTTAATGTTTGGTGGCCTCAATTGCACTAAATTATCTTTAGTCTAATTGTTTGTGTTGTATCAAGAATATTACAGACAATAAATCTTTACAAGATGTAATTTTGGCAATTCTCTGCAACAACAGTGAAAATAATATCAATCTTGGTCACTAGACCTAAGAACATTGTATTCAAAGTTTTAAGAAGACCCTCTTTACAATGGAAATGTCTTATACTTCCATGTCAAAAAATTTAAAATTTTATCCATATTGTCTAGGCATGTATGATATATGTAATTTTGTAATAGTTTGTGAAAACAATAATATTTTCTAGGCACTTCATGTACTAATAGCTTTGGTAATTTAGAAGCAAACATTGAGGTGGAAACAATATGTAAAATGACAGTGTTTGTTCATTGAAAATTGTGAAATATTTTTATTCATTCAATAAGAAAATAGCTCTCTAAGCTTTCAAATTCTCAATATTGTACAATTATGGGTTTCCATAGCCTGTTAGCTTGTCATTCTTTCCAATGTCTTTCCTTGAAACTATGGCTAATGGTTAGAATTTATTATAAAATAAAAATATAAATATGAGATGTTTCATTCAACATCCTCTTAAGAGTATTTGGAAACCCACCTCCAAAACCATCCTTAATCAATTGGCTTGTGAAATCCATTTTACGATGACTTGGAGGATTTGAAAGTTAAAATGGATAATCTAGTCAAGGGTGATAGCAATGTTAGAGATGAGGGGAGACCTAGCGGGAAGGAGGGTCTATCTAATGATGTTGAGGTTGATTCTAAGTTTAATCCATTTATTCATCTCATATTGGCTACTTGTTATTCTACCTGTGTTTTTTTATTTAAAGGTGAAATACCCTATTTTTTAGACAAAGGGTATGATTCATGGGATTCAATTTAGTTTGAGTTGTGTAATATGTTCCTTAGTAAGTGGTTTGTTATGAGAAAAATAGTTTTAGATGTTATAAATTCTTCTCAATACAATTATATGGACGATGCTCTAGACATCTACATCCCCATTAGTGAGAGCAACCAAGTGGAGATTATAGTGGAGGATCCAGCATGACTTTTGTGGGATTTCCTTCCTCTGAACACCTCTATCCTTTAGATTGTTATGGAATTCTATCTTGAAGGCTCCCTTGTTTTTGGGTGGTGTGTGCTTTAGGCTATTGGTATCTATTTTTCCATGGATTTTGGTTTTTTTTAGTGTTTTAAAACTTGAGTTTTAAATGTTATTATCTTTCGCTATGGATATGTACCAGGTCTAATGGTGTTTGGTTGGGCCACAATTTCTATTTAAGAAAATTTTCATTTATTTTGTACCCAATTGAGAGCCTTGATAACCCTCTATTAAATTTAAAAAAAATGTAATGATCTTGAGATGGATAAATTCATCTTATGAATGCTTACACATATGCCTATTTGACTTAATTAACTCACTATTTAAGGTGAATGCAAGTAGTATAATTTGTGTGCTAAATAAATAAATATGTTTGCCTTATTTAAAGTGAACACTAGATTAATATTTGAGAGGTAACTCCTTTTTGGATGATGTAAATTATAATCTTACTCATCCTTGTATAGAAGTGCTTAAAAAATAGACAAAAGTTCAAAATATTGACATTGTATCCTTGCTTATAATGGACTCTTCCAAAGGCAGGACATATAACCATACCAAGTTAAGCTAACCCTAGAAAATTATAATTTTTTAGTTAATGCTACTCCTTGAAGAATGTGATTACAAATCACACTTCACAAAACTAGTGATATTAATAAAACTAACAATTTTAATATGGCCAATGATTGCAACTTGTAATAAAGCATATACAATTCGACATATAAAATCATCTTACGCTTAAGAAACCTCACTATAAAATAGAATGCAAATGGAAAATATAAAGATGGTATCATATTCAAATGTAAATAAATATATATTTATAATCTTAAAGGTATAAGGAGTCATTCCATTTACTGCTCTCATCGTTGACTTGTGTGCTGGTCATCATGTAGGCACTCACCTCCAGTGATGCAGCATGATGATTGTGTTCCTCCTCCTCAAGGGTAATTTTAGTGGTTAGTATTTTCCATTTGGATAAAAGTGGTTTTTTATCCTTTTGAAAATGGCTAATATGGTCAACATATGTATCAACCCATTATCCCAATCCTTATACTATTTCTTTAATTCCTACTTCTAATTGCATTATAGGTTATGTTCTTGCCTACTTTAATACATGTTTTAGCAATAATTAATACTCATGTTTGGATCCTTATATCCCAATAGTTATAGGGATTGTGTATCTCTCTCTCTCTCTCTCTCTCTCTCTCTCTCTCTCTCTCTCTCTCTCTCTCTCTCTCTCTCTCTCACACACACACACACACACACACACACACACACACACACACACACACACACACACAATTTTTAGAAGATAAAAACGTCTATATTTTTTTGTACTTATCTAACAATGAATTAAAAAAAATCTATATGATAGTCAAATGGGTGTCAAAATTAAAGTTTAAACTTTGATGTGACACTCAAATAGACAATATTATTTATTTCTATGGGATTTTAACTTGTGCATGTTTAAGTCATCTCAAGATGACCTCCATGAGTATTCATTAACATAATGACATTTTTTTCTTTATGTTTTTTTTTTAATAATAACAAGTCAAGGCTGCCCACTTAGCACACAAACACCATTAGAATTTTTTTAGTAGGGGAAGGAACAATGAATTTAATCAACCACTTTGGGTTATTCATCCTTTAGCCTCTTTCCCCCTTGGCAAATATTTTGGTGAATGTAATGTCTTATAAATCACCCTTTCTAGATAATTCTTACTAATGTAGGATTAACCCAATTATAATCTAATCATGTAGCCATATTAGGTAGTTGAAGGTTTTCACAATTGTAATTATATTTTTAATTTCATATAGATGCCAAATTTAAGGTTGAAACTACCCTATAATATTCAGATGGACATCAAATTTAAAATTGGCCATTGATTTTTAAATCTCATGGAAACCTTGATAAAACATGGCATAAACCTATTAACACTTGATAATCTAGTAAGAACCTATTTTAAACCATGATCCTTATGCCAATATAGGTGATTCCATAATGAAAGAGACCTCCTACTAACATAGTGGTTATTTGGTTATAGGATGAGTATGTTTGCTTGGTCAACATTTCCCTCTCCTCCTTTATGGATTGATAATCCAAAAAACAAATATTTTTGAAATGCCTCTAAATACACGTCATACTACCTCAAGGCCCAAGTGGGATATGCCTCTTTAGTTTGATTTATGATTACTTCTACAACTCTAAAATCCTTACTCATTAAAAAAATAGTCCCACATTGGTTGGTAGTGTTGGACCACATAAATGTATAAACCCTTTTTAGATCATGATCCTTATTTCGATGGGGGTAATGCCACAATGGAAGTTTCCCTTCTAATAACATAATAGGCAATAGGTACATGATGAGTATGTTTTCTTACCTGATATTCCTTTCTCCTCCTTTGTGGCTTCATTATACCAAAAACAAATCTCACTCAAATGTCTATAAATACATATCTTACCACCTTAAGTCACGTATGACTCTTCAATACATATTGGAATTGATTATGCAAATCCAAAAATCCTCGTTTATTTAAAAACTTAAATCTGTATTTGATAGTGGGATTGGTCTACAACAATGATTCTTATGTAAATGGGGACGATGCCACAATGAAAATGTCCTTCCTAATTAGATAATTGTTGATAAGTAGAGGGATGAGTATGCTTTCTTGCTCACCACTTGGCCTTCCCTTCTTCTCCTCTATTGATTCATAATATAAATAGTAAATCTCCTTCAAATACCTCTAAATACATGATTTACTACCTCAATCTTGATATGCCTCTTTGATGTGTTCTAGAGTTTATTTTGGGACTCTAAAATCCTCATTCATATTATAACCCAAATATTATCATTATCTTATAAACCTTATGTTCATTGAATGTGAACATAGATGGGTGGATTTGTAATCATTTAATAAAAGGGTAACATCAAATATTTTATGCTTTCATAGTCCATACAAATAAATTATAAATCATTTCTCCCGATGAAGGATCATGGTAGTGATCCAAAACATCCAGTTAAAAAATAAGAACATAATTATTTAAAAAATGATATTTAAAAATGGATAATGTAATAAAAATGAACTTATTATAAACATAGATGGAGAAAGAGGCTAAAGGGTGAGAAGCCCAAAGTAGTTAATTAAATTCATCGTTCATCCTCCTTACTAATAAATGGTTATGGTGATTTTGTGCTAAGTGGATCTGATGCACTGCATTTGTTTGATTTAGAATTTTCTCCCATCTTTTTAATCACTTGAGAATGCCCCTGAGAACAAGATGCATGAGAATGACCTGGTAATTTGAAATTGTGGCATCTAAAAGTGGTATTCTCATATAATTTGTAACTTGAAAATGTTGAACTTTGCCATATTTTAAAATGACTTTTTCTGAAACCCCTTTGTTTAAATCGATCTCAACACAAATTCTAGCATAGGTGCATAAGCTTACAACAAATCTCTCATGATCATTTTTAAAAATGACCCTAAGGCATTAAATATTTATTTATAAGCATGCCAAAAATATAGAGATAGATTAGGGAGATGAACCCATACTAGAATTTTAGTAATTGAAAAAGTGAGAGGGTTAAAATCCAAAAACTAGGGAGTGATAAAAAACCCTGCATTACCCCAAAACCAAGGGCCTTCTGAAAGACATTCTTGATAAATTACTGACTACAAAAATGGACAACAAAAAATATTTAGAGCATAAATAAATTTCACATTGATTTGACCATGTCTCATGAACCTATTTATATAAAGGGGTCAAAGAAAGCCATAGACTATTAAATTTATAGATAATTGCATCCTCAGCTAGAGAATAGAAATAATCATCCACATCCCCATTCAAAATATCCATGTAAGGAACCTCCTTCGCTTGATCAATAATATAGACATGAGGAGGAGAAATTTTCACTGAATTTGGATTAGAATTAGAATTTCTAACCGCATCTTTAAAGGACACAAGTTTGAGGTTAGATGTTTGTTTTAACTCATCCATCAGTCCCCACAATTTGGATGCCATGGAAATGACTGAGTCTTTTTGATCCATAAATTCCACACTATTTTACATGTGAAAATGTTTTACAATGGATACTTGATCAAATCATTCAATTTCTCGAAATACTCAAAAGAAATGAATCAAAATTTGACCTTTTAACAATGTTTATCAATATTGCATAACAATATATTTTGATAATTGAATGAAGTAAATTTGTAGGTTCATTCATTAATCCATTTAACCTTATCAAAATTTAAAGTATATTAAATCTCTATTATTTTGTCATTTTTAAAATAATTTGAATACCATACTGATTAATTAAATTAAAATCAAAACTACAAAAATCAAAATGGAAAATAATAACTTACACAATAACCAATTGATAATGGAGTTCACTTGCTGTTTGGGCTACGTCTTTGGGTTTGCTTAAAAAATGAACCAATAAATTTTCATGAATTGTAAGTACATGGTTATAACTTACAATTATCAAATGGATTATTAAGACTGTGAAAATTCAGAAACAGACCTTGAAAAAGTCTCGGTAATCATAGACACACCTTTCACCTTCATGTTGTGAATGTAATATAGCATTCCCAAAATTCTCCACCAAAAATCTCTCTTCAAGGCTTTATAAACTAGCTCAAACAAAATCAAATTAGGGAAATTAATATATCACCAGAAGTGTCTCAAAGTGTAGAACATTTCTCTAGTTTTCTTTGAATGTTGAAAATGCTTCTAAATGCTTCAAAAATGGTGTTTTCCATAGACTGGTCTAACCTGCTCACTCCACAATCTGCTTGTTACATGCCTTAAATATGAATTCATCCACTTAATATTGTTTCCCAACTGGTGAACACAAAATTTTAAGAATTAAATTTTTACCCAAATAGTTGGGAGTTAGAGACTCGATACATGGCAAAAAGAATAAAAAATAACATATTCTTGTTTGAAATATCCCATACGCCCTGAGATATAAAGGCTGCCAAGCTTTATTAAACGTCCATATCTTTTCTTTACCACCAACGAAGTCTTTTTCTAGCATGAAATATGTTGGGTCGATGGTGCCCATGTGGAATTTGTTTAACTTGGGAAGTAATCATCCCATATTCTCTACAATAACAATAAACAGAGTCTTAAAAAGGTATCTGCCTGCCATTGTTATGTGGTCTTCGAACTGCTTAATGGTTGCCTACCTTGCTATTATTGGAATGCTCGATATGAGCTTGAACATAATTTAGAATTCATGAGCTATGTTTGGGTATCTCAACATGAGCTAATCTTGATTGTTGTTAGCCACTAGCTTGATAGGAATATTCGGTAGTTGCACTGGCTATCATTGGAACATCTCAAACATTGCTAACTCAAGTTGAACAAACTATCGACTTAGCTCGAAAATTGACACTGCGTTATTGAAATGCACTTTGAGTTGGCATGGAACATTCAGTGAACTATACTTAGACTCAAGCTCAACCACAATAATGTTGGAACTCGATTTATACTCAGCTATGTTGACTCAGCTAGCGACCTGACACTAACATGGTAATTCGAGCTAGACATTGGTATACATTGCAATGTTTACAAATGCTAATAAAATAGTCCCACATGTATGGGTTACATAGATAAATTAGTGGTTAAAATGAAATCCAAAATCACTGTGAAGATAGGTGGCAAGGCACCCCTCCTTATAATAAGTGTGTTGATCCTCGCTGAAGATCCCAAGCGAGCAAATAGTAGGGACCATTTGACCAACACCATACGTTATCAAAGACAAAGGTAAAAAACCAAAATAAAACCAAATTTCTACACAATCTGACTACCACCTGTCATGCCCAGATTGTCCAACTTGACAACCTATGACACCATTTTTTTCCCTATTGGTCTGGATCTTCAGCATGCGATAACTTGAGCATATGAACTCGAAATCAGCTTATTCAAATTACACTGGAAAGCTCTCGATGAGCTCTACATTGTGTCATAGATAAAAACGCATTATGAAGACTTATTCTTGGAATGAATGTGTGGATCCTCCTAGATCAAACCTATCCACTAAGAGCTTTTGGTCCCCAAAACCCCAGTCTCCATTAAAATGCTACATGGTTCTCTACAACACATCAAAATATAGAACCCAGATCATATGATAAAAATGGAAAAATCGTACTAATTCATAACTCAAACTGTAAAAAGCCCAAAAACAAGGCATGATTTACACTAAATCCTACAACTTCCAAAAAAGATCACAACATCTATCAAACTGTTTACCCAACTATCACATCCTGTAAGCGGTGAACTATTGAACACTACAACAATCACCAATACAACTATAAAAAAAGTTTGTTAATACAAAAAAAATAAATTAATTGTTATGACTATGTCGTAATACACTACCCAATGGGTCTTAAAATTCTAAACAACTATGGAAACAACATATAGTGTATAATGTTTAACATTACAAACATTATCCAATAGGGTCTTACAAATGCCTCCAGACATACACATGCCAAAAATAGATGCATTCCAAAATAATAGTTATTATGTAACAAGTATTGAAGGAAGACTAAATCCTACCCAACACCCCATATACTATTATCGATCCCCAAAGCTAATCAATGAGCTAAATTCCTTAACTATTCAACAAGATGAATTGGACCTAAGATTAAAGCTTTTCAAAACACAAGTGTGAAAATTAAAAAATTTAGATGATGAACCTGTCTCAAAGTGTTCTCACATTAGCTTTAAAAATGCACATATCAAAGCGAGTAATCCTTATCAAATACAATAGAAATTCCCAACAATGATTTGAAACATTAATCCACTAGTCATAACTTCATGAAATTTAGAAACTGTTCACCAACTCTTTTAATCCGATTTTCCTATTTAGTTGGTTTGACTTCTTTAGTGGATTTATGCACATATGCATAAGTTGATTTAACTTCATTAATTACCTTATCAACAGGTTTATAAACCATCTTCTTCTTACCATTACTAGGATGGTGGGATGGTTGAAGTTTTTGACACTTTTCAAACCAATTTCCACTCATGTGATAATAAGTGTAGACATCCCTCTTTTTAGGTGATATCACCTGTTTATCATTTCTCATTTTAATAGGATTAGATATGGTCTTTATCACCTACAAACTTCTATAGTAATGATTGCCGTTTCTAATAATATGCAGCAAAATGATTGCTTAATCCATAAAATGTGCAATAAAAAGTATGTAACATCTTTTGAATATTAAAGCCAATTTGCTTAAATGGAAAGAGTGCATCAGAAATTTTCTCAATGATTAATGAACACTACCAATTAAAATTTTAAAAATTAAAAATATAGTTAATACATCAATGATCATTCGTAGTAGCTCTCCTTATCATCTAAATCATAAGATTATTGACTCCATCATTAAAAAATAACCTAATATTTATTTTTAAATGAATGAATAAACACTCATAAAATGAAAACTATTTAACCCTATTTTTTATCAATTAAAAAAAGGATTAGATACTCCTGTAATTTTTCATTAATAATAAAGAAATAAAATACAATATCTTCAAATTATTATTTACATAATCAGTTAGCTACAAAATTAAAAAAAAAAAGCCTTCCTAACAATGTAGAAGTTACAGAAGGCTATCTTCCATTGTCAAAGATCAAATATTCCTAAAAAAAATTAATTATGAAGTCTTCCTAATAATGTAGAAGTTACAGAAGGCTATCTTCCATTGCCAAAAGTCAAACTTTCCTCAAAAAAATTAATTTTGGATAGATATCTTCTCATCTTGGTTGTTGTTAGCTATGAGCTTGATGGGAATATTCGGTGGTTGCAATGGATATTATTGGATCACTTTTCTTACAGAATATCAAGACAATGTTAAAAGAAATTACAATTTCTTGCCTTGATATACCGAACACTGAAAGCCAGTTGGAACATCTAAGGAGACCTCCAGCCTCTTTTTTAAATCTAACATAGCATTTATCCCTTTCACCCAAAAATATTTTGTCATTCTTGAAATAGAGCACACCATTAATTGGTACCCTAGTTGCACAAATTTTGGATTCTTCTATTCAAGAATTTTTTTTAAACACTTTATAATCATCATTAGATCAGTCGGTCTATGTAAGTGAAATGACATCCTCTGTTTTGGGTCTGGACTAAAAAATTGCTTGGCATTCTACCCACCAGTGGGCTTAACAATCATCTATATCACCACATCCTCTACCTCCTGGTGGTTTGCATCCTCCATCAATTTTCCACCAATTATTTTCTTCCCTACAGATGACTCTATTGATCCTCTAGCATTTTCCTTATACACTATCAGATCCTTCTTCTTTTCCAATCCTCCCTTCCTAGTGCTCTTTGGCTAGCTTGAATACTCTACCACTATTGCCTCAACCTACTAGGTGATAGCACCATCACTTTCAAACCCTAACGACATCATCTCCTCCTCAGAAATGACATGCTTTGTAAGCTCCCTAGGAAGAACTAGTTTCACGACCATTAAAATCTCATGCGATGTGATTGTGGGCTTCTTGTTATACATGACGAATTCATCTAGTTCGCTCGCCAATTTTTCAATGATATTATTAATAAAATTGTTTATTATTCCCATCGTTGATCATGTTCCTCATTTCTATTTTGTAAGAGGTTGGAAAATACTCCCAGTCAATCTATCTAAATTTTGGGTACCAACATCTTTTGTAACTGGAAATCATAAACCAACAGTGAATAGTATCTCTAGTCATAGACTGTGGAATTGCCTCATCACATTGAACACAGGTTTCATGTCACGTGTCGATCCCCGTTGCATTGAACACCGAGCTGATTAGCCTATTGCATGTGGATACTTTTCACGAAGGTGTGAATACCTTACCCCTTGCAGGATTAGAACCTATGACCTTTCTTTTTGGAAGCACATGTTCTTCAACATTAGGCCAACTCAAATGCACTATCAACTACGTTGTTTCAATTCAAGTGACAATATTTTTAAAGTTTTAATTATTTATAATTGAAATAAAAATATAATTATGTTTAAGTTTGTAAAATAAATTTGATGATCTTATAAGTCATTGATTTATGTAAAATTGTTTAATGAATTAATATGCATATCTTAGATTGAAATTTATATAAATGATACAAAAAAATATCATTTTAAAGTTGAGTATATAATTTTAGAACTGTGAAAAAAATAAAATAAACACTTCAAAAATAATATATTTCAACTTCTTTTATATAAAATATATATAATTTTAAAAAAATTATCGAATTTTTATAATTTTTAAAAAAATTCCATTTCAATCAATAAATAATAGCATTGATTCTAACTTTGAAATCAACATTTTTCAAACCAAATTATTAACTTTGGAAAATGAAAGGAAAAAAACACATTTTTCAAACCAAATTCCCAGTCTTCACTCAATTGCCCACTTAGAATAATACATGAAGAAAAAAACAAAATGACAATTTTTTTTAATTGCCTACTAATTGATTGACTTTGACTTAATGTATTGCATTGGTTTTTATTTGTCCACTAATTTATTTTTTAAGACACTAGTCCTTGGTCCACTTTGACAAAAAACCAGATGACAATTATTTATTATTTGTGTATTATTGACTTTGAGTTGACGGAGTTAATTATAGCTATAAAATTCTGGCGTGGGTGACGGGATTGTCGACCGCATCATCACGGGATGGTTTTTTCTAATTGATTGGATAAACATTCATGGCGAGACAACTATTTAACCATCATTAGTCTACAACTTTTGGAATACTTTAATAAAGACTTATAATAAAAATAATCTTATTAAATTATGTACAGAGGTATTTTATATTTTTTTTACAAACATACCATATTTCAATAAAGATAATATAATCAAAGTAAAATTAAAGATCTATATATTATAATTTAAGTTATTTAGAAACAAAAATAAAAACAAAAACATTTCCAAAATATTTAAACATCAATTTTCAAAAAAAATTGATTTTGAAATATCGTGGAAACATATGAGTGCATATATACATATACATACATGTACATTCAATTTTAGCATAAATCATCTAGATTGCCCTCAAAGTCTTGATTGTTATTTCCAATATTTTGAAATTTTATCATTTACTCATATTTTCTTTCGTAGGAGTGCATCGGTATAACTAATCTCCTTGAATATCTGCATGCTTTAAGAAGTGCATAGAGAATGGGGTGGGATTGCCTTATGGCACATTGCAACAAATGTTATCATACTATTCTATCATACCCACATCCTTTCATGTAGCCTTCATACCTTATATGATGTCCCTTTGAAATATTTAAACTCTAAAATATGGTTGAGTCTGAAACCGTAAAATTTGACTAAGTTTGAAGTATAATAAGATCCTTCAGAACCTAGAAGTTGCATTGTGAGTCATAGAGGTCTGAAATCACATTCAAACATTTTGAATATATATATATATATATATATATATATATATATATATATATATATAAAACTTAAAGTATAAGAAGTTAGACATCCCTATCTAAATGTAAACTTATATTTAAATATTTATTTTATATATATTATTTGATTCAAATTAGTTTTACATTTTATTTGTTTCCGATTGATTTTGACTGTGTTTCCATCAAATTCCCCTTGAAATGTTAGAAACACCTACAAACATCAGATGTTTTCAAGACCATTTCTAAAGCATTTTCCTAACGTTTATGTACTAAAAACATTACAAATAGAAAATGAAAGATGTTAGGAAGGCACATTTCTTTTAATGTAGATTATAACATATGCCTAACCAAACTATCATAATTACAGACATAAAACCTTGAACTCATCACCATTCCTAAAAACATTCACATCAATAATTTCCAGAGTGTCATCTTCACCGCCAAACCCACCATCAACAACACCACCATCCTCACCAAATCCACCTTTGTAGCCATCTCTATGGCCACCACTCTTACCATCTCGATCAACACCTAAGTCTTTGCCTTCATCGCAATCACAAACACTCTCAACTTTAATTCCACTATCTCTACTCACCTTGCGAGCCTTGATTAAAACATGGCTGCCACCCTATTTCTATCTACTTAATTATAATATTTTATTTTATTAAATTCTTTTAAAGATGTATTAAAAATCTATGTGCCATCTTGAGTTTCATTTGTAGTATTTTTTTTAATTTTTTAACTTTTTAATATAATATTTATTTTTTCATAATTTATTTAAAAATATTATTTAATTATTTATTATTATAATATATGTATATGTGAAGGAATACATTGTTATATCAATTAATTACAAAAGAGGATACACAAAATATAGAAGGCTACAATAAAAATGTTTAGTTGATATTTATTGTCTTATGTTAATGTTGAAAAAATTATAAATTATTAAAAAAAGTGTCAGTTAAATATTGTTATATATTAAAAGTTTCAAAACGATATAATTAAATAACTATATTAATAAGTGTGAATATTGTAGGAAGTAACACTGAGGGAGGTGGTAATTGATCATTTTTAGAAGTAGAAAAAATAAGAAGAGGGCTCTCCCCACGATGGATATGGAGCCGCTCAACCATCTTGAGAATTATTTTATGAAGGCAAAGACACAAACATGCCTCAACTAGGTGACATAGGTATAATAACACCATAGCTTTCACCACACCACACCACAAAAGACCAATGAGACAAACCAATAGAAGCTTTGGCCTGCTGTTGAGGAGGAGAGGAGAAAAAATTGCCATACAACCAACTCCACTAACATCTAGGTGTTAGTGGTGAAGACCTTTGTGATTGCATATCTAGAGGGACTTGCTCATAGTGCATGAAACATTTTCTCAATGATTAAGGACCACTACCAATTAAAATTTTCAAAAATAAAAATATAGTTAATACATTAATGATCATTCATAGTACTTCTCCTTATCATCTAAATCATAAGATTATTGACTCCATCGTTACAAAATAACCTAATATTTATTTTTAAATGAATGAATAAAAACTCATAAAATGAAAACTGTTTAACCCTATTTTTTATCAATAAAAAAAGGATAAGAGAATCCCTTAACTTTTCATTAATAATAAAGGAAAAAAAATACAATATCTTCAAATTACTATTTTCATAATCTGTTAGCTACAAAACTAAAAAAAAGCCTTCCTAACAATGTAGAAGTTACAGAAGGCTATCTTCTATTGTCAAAGATCAAATATTCCTAAAAAAAATTAATTATGAAGTCTTCCTAATAATGTAGAAGTTACAGAAGGCTATCTTCCATTGCCAAAACTCAAACTTTCCTCAAAAAAAATAATTTTGGATAGATATCTTCATAGTATGTCATCTACAAAACTAAAAAAAGCCTTCCTAACAATGTAGAAATTACAAAAGGCTATCTTTTATTGCCAAAATTCAAACACTCCAAGGAAAAATTAATTCTGGATAGACAAAAGAGGAATACAAAAGACAATTTATTTTTCAGCAACCACCAAATCTGAAGAGTCCACTATGTCAAAATCCATTGTATAAAATCAACACAATCCTCTGATCCAAATTGATGTAACATACAAAAACTAGAAGAATTTAGAGGCAGAGAAGTAAAATAGCATGGAGAATCATCATAAAATTTTGTAAAATCACATGGAAAACTGCACTGAACATCAAAACAAGAAAATAAGCATTTTTCACAATCTAGAGATTTCTACTTTTCAATCTCAGAATCAACATTGTGGGTAGTAAACACCCTCCAATCTCGAATGGGAAACCATAGAGGTGGGTATTGAAATTTCATACCAATCGAGCTATATTCAACCTTCACAATAGAGTGAAGGCATTGATGCATCTTTGCCATACCTAATAAAAAGATAACTCAAGAATGAGGCTCCCTAATCTTAAATAGAGTAGGGAGTTTTGCACATATATGGATCAAATTCCATAGGTACATATGTGCATTGAAGGATATGTAAAAGTGATCTCTTCATATTCAATATTGGATTGCAAGTATGCCCATTTTTTATAAAGATTACATTGGAGTGTCCCTCTAATTTCTTAAATGTCTCCTCACCCTGCATGTTGGTCCCCCCACAAGGCCTAAGAGTTTAGCTAGACTCACTAGATTGCTAAGTATTTTGATACCATTACATATCCAAATGTCATCTCTTACTCATTTAATTAAGTTTATGATACCATCTAAGAATATGAATGTATATGTGTATATTTATATGTTTTTTCATATGTATAACATAAAAATGTATCCAAACTGTGATTCAATATTTTGTTGAAAATATTTTTATTAAATGTTGTAGATAGTAATAGTTCTCATTATCACAAAGGATAATACAAGAAAAATAACCTTATTCTCTTTTTATGTATTCTGCTTTTTTAGGGCTATTAAGAAAAATGTTCCTAGTAATAAAATGTTCAAGTATTTTAAATATTGAACTGTATTTTTCCTATTTTACATGAAATATGTTATTTAAAATAACAAAATGATTGAAATCAATATCATAATACATTCATATATATCATAACATGCTTTACTTATAGGGATATCATGTATAAATAAACATTGTATATATTTAACTTCACATTACGTACATTGAACTTCACATTACCTATATTGAACTTTGCATTGTATTCTTACCAATGTGAAGTTAACCCAATCACAACCCAATCATGTATTTGTGTTGAACAATAAAAATTATTTGATAAATTAATTAGATTATTAATTTCTCTAGGATTACTTAATGCCATTTTTTTCCTTTACATATTTTTTATAATAATCACAAGACACAGAGACCAACTTAGCACATAAGCATCACAAGAATTTTTTAATAGGGGTGACAATTAATGTAATCTAGCACTTTTGGCTTCTTGTGCTATACCCTATATTTATATTGAAAACACTTTTGAAGCACATTTAATATCTTAAAATCCACCACTGTCTACACCACATTTTCAAAGTAAGAGTAACCCAATTACAACCCATTCATGCAACTATTATAAAATAAACAAAGATATATCCCATATAACTATTCATTAATCTTATGAGTAAATCTTAATTAGAAGAATATTTTTTATTAGAATAATACTTTTTACCAACAACATTATTTGAACTACAAAAACGAGTAAAAGGCTTTAGAATAGGTTTTAAAATAAATAATTATAAGAATATATAGAAGTTATATGTTTTATTTGTTAGATTTTCATTTCCTCATTTTTTTTAAATCAACATATAATGTCATTGTGATGAAGAAAACAATTCTCAATAGTATTCACGTACTTTGTTTATAAAAACAACATATATAAATAAATATTATATATATTGAACTTTACATTATATATATTAAATTTCATCCTGCATAAATTAAATTTCACATCATTTTCTTACTCATTTAAATTGATCTATAATTCTAACACACACATATATATATCACATTAGAAAAACATCTAAATTGTGGTTCAACGTTGTTTGTGTAATTGAATGTAGAAAGCAGCAATAGTTTCCAATGTCACAAATGAGAATACAACAAAAACAACTTTATTCTTTTCCCATGTACTCTTTTTTTTTCATGTCACTTAACCAAAATGTTTATGGTAAGTCAATGTTTCCATGTCAGCACACCTGCAAATAACGTTCAGCAAAAATGACATCTACCACCGTTACTGGTTCAGACTTTTTCTTCTTTCATCGACATCTTGCCGTCCACGCCACAAATTATGTTACATATATCGTTTCCCTGCTACACCAAACATCACCACTAACAACCATCTCTAATTCCTGCCATGGCTTCCCATAATCTGTCTCTTTTCATTATTACGGCACTCTTTCTTATCTTCTTCACCAAGCCAAGCCCCGTATTATCCCAAGCCCTTCTTTCCCTCAAAGCAGCCGTGAACGACTCTTCTGCCGATCTCAGTTCGTGGAAGAATGGAAGTGACTGTTGCACTTGGGATTACATATCCTGTGATAATCACACCCATCATGTGGTCACTCTTGATATATTTTTTATTGATGGCTTTTCGGTATCTGACAGGTTGTGCAATCTTACTTTTCTCAGAAGCCTGAGTATAGAGGGTGAAACAGGTACGACCGCTCTTCCTCCCTGTCTAGGAAATCTTTCTCACCTTCAATCTCTTTTTATGAGGGGCAGTGGATTGAGGGGGATAATTCCCCCTTCCATTTGTCGTCTCACCAGCCTTACCAGTCTTGATCTCAGTGAGAATGAACTCCGTGGAAGCATACCTTTGTGTTTGGCCAATCTTTCTTCTCTCACGTCTTTTGCCCTTTCCAGCAATCAACTCTGTGGAAGCATACCAGTTTTTCTAGGTAAGCTTTCTTCTCTTCAACATATTGATCTTTCCAATAATCAACTCAGTGGAAACATACCAGCTTCCCTGGGTAAACTTTCTTCTCTCCATTATCTTAGCCTTTTCAACAACCAACTCAGTGGAAACATACCAGCTTCTCTGAGTAAACTGTCTTCTCTCATTTTTCTTGATCTCAGTGGTAACCGACTGAGTGGAAGCATACCAACTCCCCTTCTTAAAATTTCTTCTCTCCAGCATATTGACCTTTCCAACAACCAGTTAAATGGAAGCATACCGGCTTCTCTAGAGAGTCTATATTCTCTGAGGGAACTACGACTTAATACTAATCGGCTGACTGGTAACATCCCGGTTTCCTTGGGCAATCTCTCTTTGCTCTCGTTTCTGGATCTCTCTGCTAACCAACTATATGGGAATATTCCGTCCTCATTTGTTCAGCTTTCCTCCCTTATTGAATTGTATGCCAATGAAAATATTTTCAATGAAAGTATTTCTTCTTCCCCATTTCCATCTTCCATACAAGTACTGTCTTTCTCGCTAAACCACCATCAATCAATTTCAGAAACATTCTTTCACAACCTTACAAACATACATTATTTGTCTCTCTCTAATTGTGTACTAAATATTAGCACAACTTGGATTCCATCCTTCCAGTTATCCACATTAGAATTAATTTCATGTAGAATTGATGGCCAAATTTCACCCTGGATTTCAACACAATTCTCACTTGGGACATTGAAACTAGTTAACAACAGTCTTTTTGGACAAATTCCCTCTTGGCTATGGCATGCCACTTCTCATTTGCAATATGTAAATCTTTCATCAAATCATTTACAAGGAAACCTAGTTTCAAATACTTCAACTTGGACGCAACTAATAATGCTAGATGTGTCTAGAAACAAATTGAGCGGACACTTGCCATCAATATGGTCTCTCTATCTACATTATTTGTTGCTCAATGACAATTTGTTCAGTGGTAATATTCCTCCAAGCTTGGGTACTTTGTCTCGACTCGTGGTATTAAATATTGCAGACAACTATTTAACCGGAATCATCCCTGCAAGCCTGTCCAGATGCTCTTTCCTTGAAGTCCTAAATTTGAGAAATCATAGGTTGACAGGAATCATCCTTGCTAGCTTGTCCAAATGCTCTTCCCTTCGAGTCCTTAATCTGGGAAATAATATTTTGGAAGGAAGCTTACCGCATGAGTTTAGTAAGCTAAGCCATCTGTATTCATTAGTTGTTCATGGTAATAAGGTGACAGGAGCATTCCCTCCCTCAATAGCAAATTGTTCAAATTTACAGGTGTTAGATATTGGGCATAACTTTTTTCAAGGTGAAATACTAGCATAAGTTTGAAATATTTCAAAGTTACGAGTGTTGGTGATGAAGGAGAACAATTTTAGAGGCAGTACCCCTCTAGAGATTGGACATTTAATGGACCTCCAGATCTTGATCCTTTCTTCAAATCATATCTCTGGTTTCATTCCACGGAGTATTCTACGTTTGCAAGCAATGGCAATAGAAAACGAAGATGGTTTTGTGTTGTCCACCATATGAGTACCTGGGACACCATATAAAGAGGGATTGGATATGGCTTCCAAAGGCATAAATTTGCACTACACATATATTATTTCTACCCTGACATCCATAGATCTCTCAAACAATGAACTAGAAGGAGAAGTTCCTAGTGAATTTGGAATTTAGAAGGGGTTGACGCTTCTCAATCTCGCAATGAACAATTTCAACGGGACTATTCTAAATAGTTTGGGAGAAATGAGACAATTGGAGTCATTAGATCTTTCTACAAATAAATTTTCGGGAAAAATCCCTATTGAGCTTGAATCTCTAGATTATTTGGGTTCTCTAAATTTATCGAACAACAACCTCTCAGGCAGTATACCACAAAGACAACATATGGCCGATACATTTGGAGAATCCTCTTACTCGGGGAACCCAAATTTATGGGGGTGTCCCCTACCAAAGAAGTGTTCTTGGCCCCAATTTTCCCCTCCTCCTCCTCCTCCTATTTCAATCAACCAAGAAAAGAAGAACATGAACCATTCATGGTATGAGATAGCAATGGGATTGTCATATGGAGCAAGTTTTGGAGTCACAATAACATTGATTGTGGTAAGAATGAGCTGGAGAAAGAAATAATTCAAAAAGTTGATGATATTCTCAAGTTTTTGTTTCCATGGCTCAAGAATTGGACATTATGAAGGGATTCATCAACAATTCAAATGTCAAAGGTAAATTTGAGAGTTTCTTATTCTTTATTATATTTAACATAGTTTAATGTATTATCTTAAATTTTATTCTCATTGTCCCTGCCTTTTATACATTTTAGATTTTTTCTAATATTTTTAATTGATTAATGAATGCATTGCTTCTTATTATAACTTAACTTTGTGGATAGGCATCTTTTTCTGGATAGTGTGTCTTTTAGCTCTACAACCTTATTGAAGATATGTTAATGTTTGGTGGCCTCAATTGCACTATATTATCTTTAGTCTAATTTTTTGTGTTGTATCAAGAATATTATAGACAATAAATCTTTACAGGATGTAATTTTGGTAATTCTCTGCAACAACAGTGAAAATATTATCAATCTTGGTTACTAGACCTAAGAACATTGTATTCATAGTTTTAAGAAGACCCTCTCTACAATGGAAATGTCTTATACTTCCATGTAAAAATATTTAAAATTTTAGCCATATTGTCTAGGCATGTATGATAAATGGACTTTTGTAATAGTTTGTGAAAACAAGAATATTTTCTAGGCACTTCATGTATTAATAGCTTTGGTAATTTAGAAGTAGACATTGAGGTGGAAAAAATATGTAAAATGACAGTGTTTGTTCATTGAAAATTGTGAAATATTTTTATTCATTCAAATTCTCAATATTGTACAATTATGGGTTTCCATAGCCTGTTAGCTTGTCATTCTTGCAAATGTCTTTTCCTTGAAACTATGGCTAATAGTTAGAATTTATTATAAAATCAAAATATAAATATGAGATGTTTCATTCAACATCCTCTTAAGAGTATTTGGAATCCCACCTCCAAAACCATCCTTAATCAATTGGTTTGTGAAATCCATTTGATGATGACTTGGAGGATTTGAAAGTTAAAATGAATAATCTAGTCAAGGGTGATAACAATATTGGATATGAGGGGAGACCTAGAGGGAAGGAGGGTCTCCCTACTGATGTTTAGGTTGAATCTAAGTTTAATCCATTCATTCATCTCATATTGGCTACTCGTTATTCTACCTATGCTTTTTTATTTAAAGGTGAAATAACCTCTTGTTTAGACAAAGGGTATGATTCATGGGATTCAATTAAGTTTTAGTTGTGTAATATGTTCCTTATCAAGTGGTTTGTTATGAGAAAATTAGTTTTAGATGGTACAAATTATTCTCAATACGATTATGTCTAGGATTCTCTAGACATCTACATCCCCATTAGTGAGAACAACCAAGTGGAGATTATAGTGGAGGATCTAGCATGACTTTTGTGGGATTTCCTTCCTCTGAACACCTCTATCCTGAAGATTGTTATGGAATTCTATCTTGAGGCTCCCTTATTTTTGGGTGGTGTGTGATTTGGGCTATTGGTATCTATTTTTGCATGGATTTTGGTTTTTTTTAGTCTTTTAAAACTCGAGTTTTAAATGTTATTATCTTTTGCTATGGATATGTACAAGGTCTTATGGTGTTTGGTTGGGCCACAATTTCTATTTAAGAAAATTTTCATTTATTTTGTACCCAATTGAGGGCCTTGATAACCCTCTATTAAATTTTAAAAAATGGAATGATCTTGAGATGGATAAATTCATCTTATGAATGCTTACACATATGCGTATTTGACTTAATTAACTCACTATTTAAGGTGAATGCAAGTAGTATAATTTGTGTGCTAAATAAATAAATATGTTTGCCTTATTTGAAGTGAACACTAAATTAATATTTAAGAGGCCGCTCATTTTTGGATGACGTAAATTATAATTTTAGTCATCCTTGGATAGAAGTGCTTAAAAAATACACAAAATTTCAAAATATTGACATTGTATCCTTACTTATAATGGACTCTTCCAAAGGCTGGACATATGACCCTACCAAGTTAAGCTAACCCTAGAAAATTATTATTTTTTAGTTAATTCTACTCCTTTAAGTAGGTGATTACAAATCACACTTCAAAAAACTATTGATAATAATAAAACTAACAATTATAATATGGCCAATGATTGCAACTTGTAAGAAAGCATATACAATTCGACATATAAAATCATCTTATGCTTAAAAAGCCTCACTAGATCATTGAATGCAAATGGAAACTATAAATATGGTATCATATTCAGAAGTAAATAAATATATATTTATAATCTTAAAAGTATAAGGAGTCATTCCATCTACTACTCTCATCGTTGACCTGGGTGGTGGTCATCATGCATGCACTCACCTCCAGTGATGCAACATGATGATTGTGCTCCTCCTCCTTAAGGTTAATTGTAGTGGTTAGTATTTTCCATTTGGATAAACGTGGTTTTTTATCCTTTTGAAAATGGCTAATAGGGTCAACATATGTATCAACCCATTAGCCCAATCCTTATACTATTTCTTTAATTCTTACTTCTAATTGACTTATAGGTTATGTTCTTGCCTGCTTTAATAGATGGTTTAGCCACACTTAATACTTATGTTTGGATCATTATGTCCCAATAGTTATATGGATTTTGTATCAAAAACACACACACACCATTTTTATAAGATAAGGACATATATATTTTGTATACTTATCCAATAACGAATAAAAAAAACATCAATATGATAGTCAAATGGGTGTCAAAATTAAAGTTTAAACTTTGATGTGACACTCAAATAGACTATATTATTTATTTTTGTGGGATTTTAACTTGTGCATGTTTAATTCAACTCAAGATGACCTCCATGAGTATTCATTAACATAATGACATTTATTTCTTTATGTATTTTTTGTAATAATCACAAGTCAAGGAGGCCCACTTAGCACACAAACACCATTAGAATTTGTTAGTAGGGGAAGGAACAATGAATTTAATCAACCACTTTGGGTTATTCATCCTTTAGCCTCTTTCCCCATTGGCAAATATTTTGGTGAATGTAATGTCTTATAAATCACTCTTTCCAGATAATTCTTACTAATTTGGGATTAACCTAATTATAATCCAATCATGTATCCATATTAGGTAGTTGAAGGTTTTCACAATTTTAATTATATTTTTAATTTCATATAGATGGAAAATTTAAGTTTGAAACTACACTATAATATTCAAATGGACATCAAATTTAAAATTGACCATTGATTTTTAAATCTAATAGAAACCTTGATAAAAAAATGCCATAAACCTTTTAACACATGATAATCTTGTAAGAACCTATTTTAAACCATGATCCTTATGCCAATATAGGTGATTCCATAATGAAAGAGGCCTCCTACTAACATAATGGTTATTTGGTTATAGGATGAGTATGTTTGCTTGCTCCAGATTTCCCTCTCCTCCTTTATGGATTGATAATCCAAAATACAAATATTTTCAAAATGCCTCTAAATACATGTCATACTACCTCAAGGCCCAAGTGGGATATACCTCTTTAGTTTGATTTATGATTACTTCTAGAACTCTAAAATCCTTACACATTAAAAAAATAATCCCACATTAGTTGGTAGTGTTGGTCCACATAAATGTATAAACCCTTTTTAGATCATGATCCTTATGTCAATGGGGGTAATGCTACAATGGAATTTTCCCTTCTAATAAAAAAATAGGTGATTGGGTGCATGATGAGTATGTTTTCTTAATAGACCTTCCTTTTTCCTCCTCTGTGGTTTCATTATACCAAAAACAAATCTCATTCAAATGTCTCTAAATACATATCTTACCACCTCAAGTCACGTATGACTCTTCAATGCATATTGGAATTGATTATGGGAATCCAAAATCCTCATTCATTTAAAAAATTAAATCCACATTTGATAGTGGGATTGGTCTACAACAATGATGCTTATGTAAATGGGAACAATGCCGCAATGAAAATGTCCATCCTAATTAGATAATTATTGATAAGTAGAGGGATGAGTATGCTTTATTGCTCACCACTTGGACTTCCATTCTTTTCCTCTATTGATTCGTAATATAAACAATAAATCTCCTTCAAATACCTCTAAATACATGATTTACTACCTCAATCTTGATATGCCTCTTTAACATGTTCTAGAGTTTATTCCAGGACTCTAAAATCCTAATTCATATTATAACCCAAAGATTATCAATATCTTATAAACCTTATGTTCAATGAATGTCTATTTCTAGAAATTATGTGAATATAGATGGGTGGATTTGTATTCATGTAATAAAAGGGTAATGCCAAATATTTTATGATTTCATAGTCCATATAAATAAATTATACATACTTTCTCCCAATGAAGGATCATGGTGGTGATCCAAAACATCTAGTTAAAAAATAAGAACATAATTATTCAAAAAAATAATTAAAAAAGGATAATGTTAGAAAAATGAACTTATTATGAACATAGATGGAGAAAGAGGCTAAAGGGTGAGAAGCCCAAAGTAGTTAATTAAATTCATCGTTCATCCTCCCAACTAACAAATGCTTATGATGATTTTGTGCTAAGTGGATCCCCTTGCCTTTCGATTATTACCAAAAATATATGAGGACAAATATGTCATTAGGGTAATGACTACTAATGAAGGTCATATCAAAATCACTTAAACACACAGAAGTAAAAATCCTACAAAATTTATAAAAAAAAAAAAAAAAATCTCATGAAAACATACAGCTACTTGATAAAAATACATGATTGGGTTAATACTGTAGACACCTAAATCTGGCCACCAATAACCCCTAATCAGTATTTTGGCTAATTTTCACTTAAATTACACAATTTGGCCTAAAAACACTAAAACGTGATAAATGATGTGGAAAAGACATATTCAAGTGCTGATTTTGGCCAGGGTATCCCTAAATGGGGTAATGCAATTTATGGGACAACTAACTTTGATCAGTTTATTTTGAGTCAAAATGCCAAATTTGCACCTAGGTGCTCTGGATTGCTCTTTCCTATCAAATATTATCCACAAGACATGTACCTTTGTTATTTTTTTGGAAACATCCTAAATTAGAATACAGTTCCAATGCATCTGACATCACCTTCTAATTCCAAGCCAAACAAATTTTAGACCAATAACAAGGCATTCTGATCAATTTGAGTAATTTGTGCACAAAGTGCTTAATCATGCTTAAGAGATAATTAACCCAAATCAAGGACTAATCAAGAATTACATGGAAACTTGTTGAATACTTATTTTTAGAAATAAATATTGAATATCTGCATCATCAAGTGACCTCATTTCTTGGGAAGACATCCCTAGGCCATAAATACCATAAATATCAAGATTCATGCCCTCCATGCCTCATCAATGCCTTCCATGACGCCCTCCATGCCTCTTAATTTCCCATTTTTCCAATGACGTGATGAGGATAATTATAAACTTAAATCTAAAAATTGAATTAATCCTCAACCACACATCTTAATCTTGAGATGGATGATTTAGGTTGATTCTGATCAAATCCAAAAATCTTTAAATAGGAGGCCTCACAACATCATTTCTATGATTTTTTGATTCAAATTTATAATGCTAACTTGGTTCTAAAAACTTCAAACAAATAGTGTTATAATGCCTAATTGATTCCAAACCAAGCCAAGTGACCAGCCAAAGGTGCCAATGAGAGATGGAGGTAGCCAAACTTCTATTTCCAAGGACTTCATGAGTAGAAGCCGAGCAAGCCACTACTACAAAGGCATTTTGGAGCATCCAAAGAAGGTGAAAGAATTCTTGTGTTTGATTCCTTGATTTTTTTGTTATGTTTGTCATTTGATTTTGTTAACTAAGCTCTCCCTAGTGTCTAGGCCTAGAGATGTTATACTATTAGTGTGTTTATTTCATCTTGTTTCTATTTTGGAACTAACACCATACTAACCATCATCTCTTGAGTCAAATTCCTAGATCACATAATGGCATGCCCAGTGAGATTAGATGCATCTCACACCTGAAGGAGATCCTTTTGTAACTCTAAAATATTTATTTGGCCTCATAAAACTCTTGCATATTGATTTTCTAACTTTATTTTGCCATTTTTGTTTGTCATGGTTTTACACAGTAACTGACGTTGGAAGGAAATGCTAACATTAGTTACCTAACTTAACCGATGTTGATTAGAAAAATTGACATCAATTAGATCTCGGTTAGCTAGAGTAATTGATGTCATTGGTAATAACCAACGCCGATCACTTTGTTTTTCAAAAAACATAGACTTGAGAGCTACTTTTTCAAAGTTTATTGTTTCAAGCTCAAAAGGGCTTCAAAGCTAAAGCATGTTCTAAAATGTTTTCTATAGGACCACACTGGATATTTACTTAAAACATGTTTAAATCACCTTTTTCATGCTTAAAAATTAATTAGGAACCTTTTTTTGAGTGTTTAACAAAGAATTTAGATGTTTTGATGAATGTTTTCAAAGTTTGTAACTAAGACCAAGGGGTCAAATGAACACCACCAAAAAATTTATTGGGGTTTCAAATTCAACACACTTGTCAATTTTTGTTTGCAATAGTCGTTTAATCAAATTTTATTTGGCAAAAAGAGGTATGTTACGTGTATGCTCTTCCATTTGTCCCCTATAGGGAACCCTTGGAATCAAAAGTGCCATTCCTATTGCAAGTAGCCTAGTCCAAGGCTTAGAAAGAAAGTCGTCCAAAACACTCCCCAAAAACTCATCAAATTTTGGGTGACCTTGAAAATGACCCTAAAGTCTTTCTACTTTCATGCTTTATTTTATTTATGTATCTTGGCTTGTGAGGGGGACTTCATCACCTCCCACAAGTTCTTTAGGGAGAATTTGACCCAGGGTTTCATCTCCTGACATTGACTTCATTTGGCTCCTTTAGAGTTACACACGGGATGTAGTGGCACTTTGGACATTGAACTACACTGAGTGAACAATAGGATGTAGTGGTTTCAAAAAGTTTTAGACCTTTTTACAACAAGCTAAGTGATATGGACCCAATTTCTATGCTTTTAATTTGTATTTTTTGGCGTGAAAGTCATTGTACAATTGATTCCCCTAGATCATTCAGAAACTCATTAGATCTTAGACAAATCCTCACTTGCCATGGAAGTATTTTTGGTGCAAGGTGCACCTCAAGGTCCATGTTGCAGTACTGCCATTTGAGATAAGGGGGGTATAAAAACCCTACTATATAATACACATTTACTTTTGGATGAACACTTAAAATCCTCTCAAATGATGTATATTGATGGATTTTGATAATACCAAGCAACCTTGTCAGATTAGGATCTAAGGGTAATTAATTAGTTGGTCTTGTCCTAGATTAAAGTTTTATTTGGAGTCAAAACATGGTGTAAACAAACAATCACAAACCAAAGGCATAGTCCAAATTTTCCTTTGAATAAAGAGGCATTATGCTACCCATGTGAGATCACCAATTTGCCTTGTTCAAAGGTATATCAAAAGATTGAGAGTCATATAATCTATTTTGGTGCTATTATGCTACGCAATTGAGTTTAGACCTTTACCAAAGTTGTTTAAGTCCTTCACTTGTAATCTAAATTTGGAATTATACCTTTACATGTTCATAGGGTTCATGTGTTAAGTGGGTTTGTCATTTACACTAAACTTGAGGGTACTTAGGTTTAATTTTTAATTTGGGTTGAAGGCCGTTTAAGACTCATAATCATTATCATCACTTGATAGAATTAAGCTATTTTGTGTTAAACACTTACACTTTTGAGTCTATACTCCACAACATTTTGAGTCAAGAAAGGTAGTGTTATGCTATCAAAATTATGGAAAAATGTCATTGCCTTAGAGAATTTTTGAAACAAACTTTTATGTCAGACCTTTTGGGTAGTATAGAACTATTATGCTTCCTAAATCATTTCAAATATTGTTTCATAAACCCTCTTACATAGAATTCCAAATTTATTCCTACAAAATCAGACTAATCCAACTGTACTTTGTGTGATCCTTTGTCTAAAACATAGTTATATTGTTCACCTTTGTCTAGTTTTATTGTCAAAAGAACCATGTTTTATACCATTATTTATGAGAAATAAAGTATTCCTAAAGTGCCTTTTGTTTCATACCTTATACCTAGTTGATCAATTTCATGACCAAGAGTCGAATGCCAAGTGTTTGTTAAAAGTGTTTCAAATATGTTAGATTAAAAATTTCATATATTTTCAAAGTCTAGCTTTGGACATTATTTGGCCAAGAGTCCTAGCACATGCCTTGTTTGAGCCTAGCTTTTGACATCACATTTGGCCAAAAGACCTAGCAACTTTTAAATTCCTAGATTAGATTGATTTGAAACACTTCGACCTTAGAGTTTGGCATTTCAATTTTTTGATCTATTTACTTGCTTATCTTTGTGTGAACAATGAAACATTAGATACTTTATGCTATCTTGTTTCCTCATAAATATTTACATAAACCTTTCAATCCTTTTGACAAATCTAGACCAAGTTGAGGCATCATTTATTTTAGATTTTGTGATCTTTTAGAGTTTGTATAATTCTTTGACATTTTATTGCAAAGCATTGACTATGGATCCCAACATGTATTCCTACACTCATAGTGGACTCATGTACAATCTAGTGGTTAGTAATGTAGTTGTGTAGGATGAAATGGTGCAAGACCCCTATGCAGATAACATTACTAATGAGATAGATTCTTATCCTTCTTAGAATACTTAATTAGGGGCACAAAGCCAAGATTTGTTAGCTAAATATCTGGTTAACACACCACCTTATTCAGAGGACCAAGAACAAACTACACAATACCTAGCTACAATACCCATAGTGGATGAACCAGTTCTGCAACAGTCATATTATACTAATATGGCTTTCACATATGATCCATTTTTGTTTGATTGACATTTGTTAGAGAAAAAAGATGAAATTTTGGTTAGAGCCATAGAGGTAGGGGCCAAGTTTATAGTAGACATCCCCCATGAATATTTACCAAGTATAGTAAGAGTGCCCCACCATATCATTTATGATCAACAGGCTTCTATATAACAATATTATGGCTCTAGTCCAAAAAATGTATCAAGACCCTAACATATCCAATAGAGGCAAAAACATCATAGAAGATCACTTTAACCAAATGTAAACATCATACCAAACCTACCTAAATTTAGCACATGATTTCAATCAGATGAACATGGTGAGTAAGCCTCTTATTGACCTAGTTCCTTCAATAAGAGTGTGGATAAAATTAACTGGACAAGAGAATCTGAGTTTTGACCCATTCATATAAACTACTTTGATAGATAACTTCATGCATATGCATGTTATTGAAGAAGTGTCTTCAGCCTCTACACTTAATAGTGAGCCAAAAGTAGTGGATAATGTGCAAATAACATCCAATCTTGATCAAAGTGGTACTAATGCTTAAAAAATAAGCTAACAACATGTGCATATAGTTAATCCCATGAGTAGATCATCTTATCAAGGAATAGGAGTTTATACATCCCAGCCTCATCTAGATACTTCTTAAAGTATACAACCTATGGGATTAGGTAATCAAACAATGGCCAATGTCATGCCTTAATGACAAAATGTGATGAATCCTACTCCTCCTCAACAAGTAATGAATAGTATTCCACAACAATAGACATAGTCTAGTGTGTCAATGCAACAGAGGACAAATACATTACCACCTCAATTAGGGGAGATTAATGTTCCTCTTCACTAGGTAATGACAAACATAACTCTTCAATCATAGACTAATATGCCAATTAAAAACCAAGAAATGACTAGTGAACAACATGCAAATTTTGGTCGATAATAGATGTTGAATCTGAAAACTCTTTTCACTTCTTCACAGGGATTCATGCAACAAGGATGTCCCCATGTTTTGAAATTACCTACTAAACTACCATTAGTTCAAAATATGCCACAGATTTAGAGATAGGGTCTTGGTTTACAAGTTCCTACTCAACAACATGGTTTGATTAGTCGGCATCATGCCCCTTTTCAACCACAGTAGGCACAATATAGTTATACCCCTCCATACCAACCAAAAAATCCTTCAATTCAAACTTTTATCACTAACCCAAACTAGAATATCATGTAACCAAATGTGTAATTTCCATTACATCCTAATCCACATATGCGTATCCCTAGCCCAATCCCTAACCTAGCCAATGCACCCCAATAGATGTCTCCATCATACCCTGATCAAAGTGTCCCACTTGTGACCTCTTAGCCATTTACCCAATCTAATATCCCTTCTAGTTTCCTATCCCAAGAATTGCAACAGATGAAGGATGCAATTGCTACTATTTAGGTGGGAAAGTAGATTGAAAAGTTCAAATTGGATGATGTGTGTTCCTATCCATTTAACATAGAGTATTTATAGATACCATTTTATCCAAGATACAAACCACCAAAATTTGATAAATACAAATGGAAAGGTGACCCTAAGGCCCATTTGATTGAATTCTTTATTGCATGTCAGCAAGTGACATATAGCGACGTATACCTTTTGTTGTTGTTTCCAAGGAGCTTGGTTGGACAAGCCTTGGAGTGGTTTTTAAAGTTGCTTAAGAATTTAGTAACAGACTTTGATGATCTTTTTGATAAATTTGTGTACCATTTTTCCTATAATCTCAAGCATGAGATTTCATTAGTGGACTTGACACAAGCAAAGAAAAATGCTGGGGAGAGTTTTGCAAGTTATTTATAGTGATGGAGAGCCCTTGCAAGTTGTTTCACCCATAGTTTACCTGATAAACAATTAGCCACTCTGTTTACTAAAAATATGCATAATGAGATAGCTTATCATTTGGAATTTTAATGTGTACATACGTTCAAAGAGATCATTGATAAAGGTTTGTTGATCGAGTGGTTGCTCATCAATAAAGGATTCATCAAGCTTAATTATACCAATTAGGGAAATGGCCAACAAAAACATCCTAATCAAGTGAAATTAATGCAACTGGCACAAGCCAATAACTAATAAAGATTGAAGAAATTTAACCAAAATAGGAATGTTATTGGAAATGGAGTAACCAAATCCCATCATCTACAAACTATGCAAGCCTCATTTGTAACACATTTTTAACTTACTCCTACCCAACAACCTCCCCAACCAATACCACAAGCACAACAACCAAGACCTACAGAACAAGTACAATAACCTTCACCATTGCAAACCCTTCCTCCTAAGAGAATTGTGCCTACAAGTCATGTCTTTAGTGACCTCAGAGAGCCTATTGAATTTGTATTTTACAAGCTTGTTACTATTAATATGATTAGTTTTCCTATGCTAAAGCATTATCTGCAAGGCATTCCTTACCCTAATTGGTACTGTGAAAATGAATTCTTGTGACTATAATCAGGTCAACGGGCAAAATGTATGAATATGTGTTCAAATCAAGAATTTAATTGAAAATATGTTGGAAAATGGGGAGATAACATTGGATAATGGTGCTTTCACTTCTAATAAAACTCTATAAATTTATCAAAACCCTTTTCCTTGACATAATAATAAGCAATAGTAAATAATTAGCAACAAAAATAATGACTAGTGCAACAGCAAAATCAATAGTATCAAAATCAGAGGCCAAACCATCATAATCAAAAAAATTAGTTGTAGAATCCACAATAACAAAACAATGGACAAAACCAAGGTCAAAATGGTAACAACCAACAAACCTACCATGCAATTGCACATGACTACAATAAGGTTGTAGGGCATATTGGAGGGAGTAGTGTTAATACCATCTCTATTAATCCTAGACCAAGCACTAACCAGCCTAGACCATTGCTAAATAATAGTATTCAACCAAATTACATGGATAATCCTTCTTTGACATAGGAGTGCATACAAGTAAACCAAAAAACTAGAACATCCACTTTTGGATCTTATAGTGACAACTCTTTCTTGCCACGTGACCACATTCAAGTGCACCAGCAACTGAGACTTGTCCTATCTGGTCCCACACCATTTCCAACATCAGTTAGAAATAATGATCCAGTGTTTAATCCTGATTGTGTAATCACAACTCAAAGGTTTAATATCACTATTCTCAACCCACAACCATCTACCACTTTGCCTATCATTTGACCAACCGTTTAGCGTTAGAATAAACCATTCACTACTGACTAAGATAAAAAGTTTGATATTTTGGAACAATTATAGAAGACACTAGCAAAAATTTCTATTTTAGATTTGTTTTGAACATCAATAATCCACAATAACATCTTGAATGAGTTTTTGACCCAATCCACTGTTACTAGTGACATATCCCTTGATAAATTTTAAGCTTTGGTTAGACACCTAGCACTAGCCCAACATGTCACATTCAACCAAAGTGATATGTCTTCCCTTCGCCTTCTCCATAATAATTAATTAAACATAAAATTTTATATAAGATGGCATAAAGTCAAACATGTCCTTATAGACAATGGATCTGGCCTCAATATAGTGTCTCTAAAGCTCATCAAGCTTTTTGGGTACACAATGATAGATCTCTAGCTAGAAACAATAACTATCAAAGCCTATGATAATCAGGAAAGAGAATCATAAGGCACCATTATTTTTCCAATTATCATTGGGCCTTTAACCCATGATACACTTTGCCATGTGCTTGATCTTTAGTTATCATACAACGTACTTCTAGGCAGGCCTTGGTTACATGGGATTCGTGTAGTCCTATCAATACTGCACCAATGTATCAAGTTTTCCCACTCAAGGATGGAGGTGAATATTCTGGGATATTTACACCCATATGAACACTGCAAGCATCTTGAGTTCAAATTTCAAAGCTATAATTATCATTACAACATGAATCCAAGTTCCAAGAAGGATAAAGGAAAGGCTATACTTATTGATCTTTCACCAAATAAATGCATAGATCCTAATACCTTTGATTTCCTTTCTCACATGCCACCTCTTGAAGCTTCTAATCATTTCACCATTTTAGATAATGTATTGGGAGAGTACGTGACTCATGATACATTTCATATCACTGATCTTCCTTAAAATCCTAAAACTTTTAGGCAACCTAAATTCACCCTAGATAGGCATTGGCAACAAAAGAGCAAAGATACAAGACTTGTCACATTTTTACCATCATCTAGCTGAGAACTTAACCCTCTTGAAGGAGATGAATCATAGTTATACAATGACAATAATCCTGATTGTTATAAAAGTGCAAAGTATCCTATTCCCAATAGGATCATAGAGCATCACAAATATGAAGGAAGAGGCCTCAGACTGAATCATCAAGGAACCATTGAGTCAATTTCCATGACTAAGTATGAAAGACCTTATAGCCTTGGATTTAAACTACCTGGGGATGACCCCCATGTCTTATTCAAACTCCATCACCAATGATTAGTGATGATGATGCTGATAATGAAGCATAGTCTGATCATAGCCTCAGCTTTGATGACCTAGAAAAAACTAACCTATTTTATAATAATGCCATTTGTACCCTTACCTTGGTCATTCATCACAACCCTTTGCCATTATATTATCCCCAACTAATAGATTGGGACCAAAAAGAATCTAGTCTACCGATTGATGAGTTCTAGAATGATGAGGCATTTTTAGATTTCTTAGGCCTTAGAGACAATGTTCCATTGGGAGATCACAAATTAGGATTCTCAATCATATTGGATCTTGTACCTTGTTTTAGAGAGCGAGTGAACACCCTTAGCCAAAAACAAATAAGTAAAAAATTGAGGTCCCAATGTGAAATTTTTTTAAGGCACTTTCTAACCAGAGAAAAAGTAAATATAAAGGCCAGTATAGTGGTGAAAACCTATTTTAGGTGTCATTAGATGGGTGTGTTCATTCTTCTTTGAATTTAGACTAGGAGACCACCAATGATGAACTTCCCTGTGGATTTGAGTTAAGTTTTGAGCAATAATAAGTATTTGATAAAATTCATCAATAATTTATGACTATTTTTGTCACATGGACAAATCTCTCATTAGGGGACTCAGATTCATCATGCCTAGGAGAAATTGAAGAGCAAATCCTAACAAAAGACCCTCACATAATCTAATAGTTCAAGTCATTGCCTACTATCCTAGAAGATGGTTTGACCCTTCTAGTTGAAGGTACAACAGAGGTAAACATCAAGACTCCATCAGACCTAAAATGGATAAAATTAGGTGCATCCCTCACTGAGGAAGAACGTGACATCTATACAGCTCTATTGAGAGAATTTGTAGATATCTTTTCATGGGCTTATTCTGACATGCTAGGTTTGGACCCTACCTTGGTTTTACACCACCTTGTGGTTAATCCTGATGCCAAACTTGTAAAACAAAAGCTATGTAAGATGCATCTTCACATTATTGTATTAGTAAAGAAAGAGTTGGAAAAACTCTTAGAAGCAGGATGTATTCGATCAAAATTGACTTTTCAGAATGGATCTCTAATGTGGTACCTGTTAGTAAAAATCTTGAAGGAATTAAAATTTGTACTAATTTTTGAGACATCAACATAGCTTTTCCTAAAGATTATTTTCCATTACCTAATATCGACATGATCATCAATTCCATGGTAAGTTATGAAACGTTTTCACTCATAGATGGTTTTTTAGAATACAATCGGATCATAATCGCATAAGAAGATCAACATAAGATAACATTCACCACTCAGTGGTGAAAATTTTTATATCAGGTGATGGCATTTGGCCTCTAGAATGTTGGATGCACATATCAAAGGGACATGACTGTCATATTCGATGATATGATGCATGATATTATTAAAGACTATATCAATGACATATTAGGAAAATCCAAAACTAGGGCTAACCATCCAATAGTGTTGTGTAAGATATTTGAAAGACTACGAGAGTAAAAACTTAGACTCAATCAAAATAAATGTGTGTTTGGTGTAACATCAAGAAAATTACTTGGCTTCATCATGTCTCGTAGAGGTATTGAAGTCGATCTAGCTAAAGTCCATGCAATAACCAAGATGTCACCACCAACCAATTTTAAAGCAAATTCATAGTTTGTAGGGTAAGATCCAATCAATCCAATGCTTCATCTCATAGTTAGCAGATAAGTACCATCCATTTACACACCATTTTAAAAAAGGAGTTACATTTCACTAGGATGATCACTGCTAAACAACTTTTCAACAAGTCAAAGACTATCTTGTCAATCTGATTGTTTTATTACCTCCTATGCTAAGAAAGCTATTTTTTTTATACCTATCAGCTACTAATCATGCCCTGAGGGCACTCTTAGCTCAACATGATAACAATGCAAAAAAACATGTTGTATACTACTTAAGCCATACCTTGGTTACATATGAACATAACTATGCACCTATTGAAAAAGCTTGTTTAGCCATGGTTTTTGTAGCTTAAAAACTATGTAATTACATGTTGAATAATAAAACCATGGTCATTTCAAAGGTATATCCACTCAAGTATCTACTATCCAAAATAGGTTTACAAGGTAGAATGGCTAAATGGATCATGCTTCTCAATGAGTTTGACATAGAGTATGTCAATCAAAAAGCAATCAAGGGACAAGTTATTATAAATCAACTTGTTGAAGCACCTCTCATGGACACACAACCACTCACATTCCAATTTTCTAATGAATCCATAATGATCATCATTGATACAGCCCTTGAGGACCAGCCCTAGAAGCTGTATTTTGATGGTTCATTCACTGCACATGGATTGGGGGCAGGCCTATTATTTATTACACCATAGGGGGATCTAATCCCTAAATCATTTATAATTAACTTTCCTTGTACAAACAACATGGTCAAGTATGAAGCACTTATTACAAGACTTTGACAAGCAGTGCAGTGGAATATATTTTATCTCTAAGTTTATAGTGATTCTCAGTTAATAATCAATCAGATTACAAATCATTTTTAGACCAAAGATGACAAGTTGGTTCCATATAAAGACATGATCAACACTCTTAAACAACAAATTTCCAACATTCATTTTGATCATATACCGAGGGCTAGTAACAGAATTGCAGATGTCATGGCTACTATTGGTTCTTTGATTCGACAAATAGATAAAGATAAAGAGTATCAATTCTTTGTCAAGAATTTTTTAGCACCAACTCATGAACCTTCAACTATTACCATGATTTGTGATATTATTGGTCCTAATTATATTTCATACTCAGAACTTTATAACTACCTTCATGATCAAGTTATACCACCTAATCTCTCTCAAAAATAAGCCAAAGCCTTCATTCATCATTCTGCTCGTTATACTCTACTTGGATCCACCCTTTACCATCATAGTTTTGATGAAACTCTACTTCGTTGTTTAACTTAGAGTCTACATTAGTGTTAAGAGAAGTTCATGAATGAGTATGTGGATCCCATTCTAATGGGGCAATCCTATCCAAAAATGTCTTGTGTACTAGATATTATTGGCCCACAATGGATGTAGATGCCATTGCATATGTAAAGAAATGTGAGAAATGTCAATGACATGCTAATCTGATTCATGCCAGAAAAAAAATTGAAATTGATGTTGACACCATGGCCATTTTTTACATGGGGACTTGACCTCATTGTGAAGATTAACCCCACTTCATCTGATGTCCATAAACATATCCTTATTGCCATCGAATATTTCACTAAGTGGGTTGAAGCTATACCCCTCACTTATGTGACTAGAAAGCAAATTTCCAAATTCATCTTTAACTATCTCATCTACCACTATGGTATCCCTTTTGAGATTATATCTAATAATGGAGGATCATTTAAGAACAAGGATGTAGACCAACTATGTACTAAATATAACATCACACAACATTTTTCTACAGCATATTACCCTCAAGGTGTTGGCCAGGCTGAGACATCCAACAAAACCATTATCAATATTCTCAAAAATATTGTTAATAATGTTGGTCATTATTGTCACCTCTAGATATTATCCACCCTTTGGGCATACCGTACCAATCATCATACCCCCACAAGAGCCACTCCATACTCACTTGTTTATGGTACTAAAGCCATCCTTCCCATTTAGGGCAAATTGCCTTCACTATGCATCTCTTTCAAGCATGTTTTAGATGATCATGACTATTGAGTATATCGCCTACAAGAACTAGACCTACTTGATGAGAAACACACATCTGCACTCAATAACCTTCAAGTATATCAAAATTGACTCAAAGGCCACTATAATTAGCATGTTAAGTATAAAACATTTGAACTTGGTGTTCTTGTTCTTAAAGAAAACCAAAAGAATACCATGACTGATAAGAAACATAAAGGAAAATTCAAACCAAATTGGATAGGGCCTTTCATCATCACTACAAATTATGGATCAGGAGCATATAGGCTCACCACACTAGATGGAGATGAACTTCTAGAGTTGATGAATATTATTCATCTCAAGTGGTACTATGCTTGAGTGTTAAGGTGTATTGTCTGTAACGACCATTTTAGCTATGCATTTTTGTCACTATTTTTCTTTATATAAATGCCATACTTATCTATCCTCTTTGTCATATCCACTTTCTATTTCTGAACTACAAGCTCGATGTGTTCTAAAGCCTAGCTTGTTTGACTCTGGTTTTTTTGTCATTTATTACACATTTTCAACATAAAGGTATCTGATTAGTTTCATCAATTGGTTTAAGTACTTCAGATAGTGAGCATATTTTGGGATAGTGTGATAGAAGTTTTGACAGTTACATCATTTTTTATTCTTTCTTACCACCGGTCTCACTACTAATTATAACCACCTTTGGACAAATTAATACCTTTGATATGTGTCGTGTCTTAGTTATAACCATCTATAGGCAAACTAGGGGTAACATTAAACTTTGACATACCAATTTTCTACTTATTATGTCATACTATGCCTTTCTACTAACTGTGCCTATTTTGTTTGAATTGACTGCTGCACTAGTTAAATTTCTTTGATGTAAGGGTGGAACTACAATGACTTGATGTCTTACTCTGGGACTATGTAGGCAGGACTCAATACTTATCGAGATCAGCTCAGTCACCCTTTTCCCCACAGTCTCACCATTTTGTGAGCAACCTAAGCCACACTCTCATCATTTTGTGAGCAACCTAAGCCATGCTCTCACCATTTTATGAGAAACCTAATCCACACTCTCATCATTTTGTGAAAAACTTAAGCCATGCTCTCACCATTTTATGAGCAACCTTAGTTTAAATGTTATTGCAATTTTGTGAGCTTAAACCATTTAGTGTCTCATCATTCTCGATTGAGTTTAGACACTCTAAAACAATTCCAAAAACATTTAAAAAATTATTAGAAAAGAACAAAAACATTGACGACTTCTTAGTCTTAAGGATTCTGGGAACCCTTATTAAGTTACAAGCAAATCACTTGTCATTTAGTTTCCCCATATTTTTTGGCCTTTTTATCTCACACACTTGTCATTTTTCAAGACCATTCCTTTTCTTCTCTCACATCCATTTTGTTTGTTTTCATCAATTATCACATTCTTCTCATTCCCTGGGAGAACTACATTTAGCCTAAAGTTTTTCTTATTAGATATTACATCCATGGAACTATGTAGGTAGTGTCCACTTGCCTAGTGCATATGGAGACATCTCAGCCACCCCCTTATTTTTCTTTTATTCCCCCATTTTGTTCATTTATTAAGCTGTCACCAATTTTGTAGGGTAAATGTTCTTAGAGTTTTTATTGCATTGTTTGTTTGTTTGTTTCTGCTTATTTTATTTATCTATATACCTATTTATTTACTTTTATCAATTTTACCTTGAATCAATTTATGTGTGTTGATTAGGTGATTCCTTGCCCACACTTACACTTGAATCCATCCATATTCATATGTTTACATTGTCATCCTAGTTTATATCATTGATGCATTGTTTTCTATTGAGTATTGGATTACGGGAGTTAGTCCTCATGTATATTTTAGCCAAGTCTTTATGTTATATCATAAAGCCTACCATCACATGCTATAATAAACCTTAGCTTCAAGAATTATATTTAGCAATGGTGGCATCTCTTTGGCATCGACATCCTGATTCACTCCCAATCATATCCCAAACAGAGTAATTAATCATGAAAGAATTTCAACCTTTATTAGTTTGGATGATCATATCCCTACTAGTAGGTTGTTCTAATTCACCATTACCCTATGTGTTAAGTTATCATCATCCTCGTCCAAGTTTATCATGTTTTCCATAATCGGGGTCTAATTATTATAACTGCCTATGGGAAAATTATTGCACACCATCCCACCTACATTTCTCAATGATTATAACTGCCTTTGGGCAAAGCATTATGTTGTCACCACTTAAATTTTGTTACCTATACAGGGGCATGTTATTCTCTTGTTTGTCTATTCTAACTAGGGTAGATCCATCTTCTTAATAATTATAACCATCTTTAGGTAAATCATTGTGTTATCATACCACGTTGCCACTATTGGGGTATAATGTTTATAACTACCTTTGGGTAAACTATTGTACACCATCCCACTTGCATTCTCAATGGTTTTGACTAAGTTTTTCAATATCATTGTGTTTTCACCCCATCATCTTTCCTTTCTTTGGTCCCCTTATTTTGTTTCTTTCTTTTCGAGGGACCGTTTGCTGACCTATTTGTGCCAATTGTTCCCTCGAGGGGGCATCATACAATTAGTTTATCATCATTGAAGTTGTAGGCATATAGGATTTTTTCATTATTTGAGAAAATGTTACTGTGATTATAACTTTTAACACCTTCCCAAATAGGGGCAAACTATAGACTTCTAAATTTGGCCACTGCTAACTCCCAATCAGGCTTTTGGCCAATTTCCACCCAAAATGCACAATTTGGCCTAAAAACACTAAAACATACTAAATGATGTGAAACTAACATATTTAAGTTTTTATTTTGGCTAGGATATCCCTAAATGGGGTAATGCAATATATGGGCCAGCTAACTTTGATCAGCTCATTTCAAGTTAAAATGCCAAATTTGCACCTGGGTGCTCTAGATTGCTCTTTCCTATCAAATATTCTGCATAAGACATGTGCCTTTATTATTTTTTGTTGGCAATATCTTAAATGGGAATACAGTTCCAATGCATCTAGAATTGCCTTCTAATTCCAATGTAGTCAAATTTTGGACCAATAACAAGGCATTCTGATCAATTTGAGTAATTTGAACATAAAGTGCTTAATCACGCTTAAGAGATAATTAACCCACATCAAGTCTTAATCAAGAATTCCATGGAAAATTGTTGAATACTTGTTTTTAAAAATAAATATTAAATATCTACATCATCAAATGACCTCATTTCTTGGGAAGACATCCCTAGGCCATAAATGCCACAAATATCAAGATTCATGGCCTCCATGCCTCATCAATGCCTTCCATGATGTCCCCCATGCCTCTTAATTACCCCTTTTTCTAATGCCATGATGAGAATAATTAAAAACTTAATTCTAAATTTTGAATTAATCTTTCACCACACATCTTAATCTTGAGATGGATGGTTCATATTGATTCTGATCAAATCCAAAAATCTATAAATAAGAGGCCTCACAACATCATTTCTAAGATTTTTTAATTCAAAGTTATAATGCCAAATTGGTTCCAAAAGCTTCAATAAAATAGTGTTATAATGCCAAATTGATTTCAAGGCAAGCCAAGCCACAAGCCAAAGGTGCCAAGGAGAGATGGAGGTAACCAAGCTTCCATTGCGAAGGACTTCATGAGCACAAGCCAAGCAAGCTACTACTACAAAGGAATTTTGGAACATCCAAGGAACATGAAGAAATTCTTGTGTTTGATTCCTTGCTTTTTTTTTGTGTGTGTTTGTCATTTGATTTTGTTAACTAAGATCTCCCTAGTGTCTAGGCCTAGAGATGCTATTCTATTAGTGTGTTTATTTCATCTTGTTTTCATTTTGGAACTAACACCATACTAACCATCCTCTCTTGAGTCAAATTCCTAGATCAAAAATCCCACTTTGGTAATAACTATGAGACACATGGAACTTATAAGAAATCACACTTATAAAAAGTTTTACTAATAGAAATAGTGGCTAGATGGTGAGAAGCTCAAAGTGGTTCATTAAATTCATCATTCCCTATTTACTTAAAAGTTCTTATAGTGCTTGTATGCTAAGTAGGTCTCCTTTAAGAACTAAATTTGACGACTAATAATCTCTATCATAAATATTTTTAACGAAAATGTTAATATAATTTTAATAGTTATATATTCAATATTGGCTTTTAATTGATAATATAATTTAAAATAGGAGTGTGTGTGTATATATATATATATATATATATATATATATATATATGAAAATGTTAATATAATTTTGATAGTTATATATTCAACATTGGCTTTCAATTGATAATATAATTTAAAATAAGTATATATATATATATATATATATATATATATATTCTTTTATAGTTTTTGACAACTAGCCTACAATTTCACCTTGTATTTATTACCTTAAAAATTGATTGATAAAAAAGAATATAATTATGACCAAACATACCTCCAAAGTTAAAAAAACTCAAAAAGGAGGGAACATTTAAATATACTTTAATTTGATAAATAAATATAGTGGCATATATATTGTACTTTAGATTGAATATTGGGATAAAAACATTGGTTGTGAGTATAAGTCAAAAATTCTGACATGATAGAATATATATTTTATTTTATTTTAATATGTGAACTAGTGCACAAAATGTTAAGTTTAGATGCGAGGAAACTTTTAGATAAAAAGGTTTGAATCTTTGTGATTTGTATTTTTTATTGTGACACTTTCTCTTTCTCTTTTTCTTTTATTTTCTTTTTGTTTGTTTGTTTGTTTTGTTTTGTTTTGTTTTGTTTTCATTTTTTTTTTGTTTTTGTTTTTTGTTTGGGGGGAGGTTATGATGGCTTGGAGTGGATAGTCTAAATGGTGTAACCATATGGTGAAATGTTTACCTCTACTTAGATTTTTGGAAAGTTATATAATTTGGGTCTTCTTCTAGGCTATGCCATTCTACCCCAGTGCCATTTTATGGTGTTGAAGGTTATTTTTATTATTGACTCCGTGGTTAACCTACATATTTTATGAATTTGATGTGGGAGAAAGAGTATGGCACCATTTCTCAGCATGGATACTAGAGATGGACTGCATTCTTGTTGGGTCATCTTGGAAGGCATGGGTGCTCAATTTAGGAAGAAATATGGAAGGAGGGCATGCCACTAAAGGTAAGAATGTTGGAATTATATCTCCTAACCATGGCCCCATTTCCCCATTGTAACTAGGGTTGCATCCAGGAATGTATTCTTTCTTTAAGCTATAAACTTAATTAGCTTTAAAATGTTTTTTATACTTTGTTTTTCTTGCTCTGATTTAGCCATACATGCATGTGTGTGTATACCTCTTCACATATGTGTACGTATGTGTACAATAATAAATACACCCTTATCCTGCTTGCATTGTACTTTACATAGTGGTGATGAACATGTTACATAGCCTGCCTATCATAAATGTTTTGATTATATTTATTTATCCAACATTTATTTAAAAATGCTAGCATAATTCATTTTAGAAGGAAAAATTATAGACAATATTTAAATTTATTATAATTTGTTATAATTTTGATGGTCTATGTAATGAGTTTTTATTTATTTATTATAAATTTATATGAATTAAGAATGCTAATGTATTTTATGTGTATATATCTTTGTGTGTAAAGTGATGGTATATATATATATATAAAAGGTTAAATAATATTTTTATATTGTTGCATTCTAAATTTAATTGATGGTGACATAACAACATTTTTAAGGTAATTTGATTTGTAATAAGGTTGAAGACATGTTCATATTGTTAGATTTTACATTTGTTTGGTAGTGGGATAATAAGATTTCTAATATAGTTTTATTCGAATAAGATTTCAAACTATATGTATTGGAGAAAACTAATTTCTTTCAAGTATGTAACATTTTACATTATATTAGGAGCTTTATTGGTTTTCATGTAAATTAAAAAGTATGACGATATTACAATTATTAATAAACTAGGGGAAACTAGTTTCAATATATAATATTTTACATTATATTAAAAACATTATTGATTTTTATGTGAATCAAAATACCTAATGATGTTACAACTATTATTGTGTGTTGAAATACTTAAAAATATTTTTTGAAATAGTGAAAGTTTATTATAATTGTATTGTTACTTAGCATGCAATGGAATTTTATTTCTTGTATTGATTACCTTAAACCTATTACACTTTATTTATTTGAGGTAAACAGGAAAAATGCTTATATTTTTTATTACTTGTGACTGTTATTAACAAAATAGTTCAACATTCTTAGATAGAGGTAAATGTTTTAACTTTATTCATTTTTATAGTTGTACCATAACATCTAAACATGAAATCAATTTGTACGTCTAGATTGTTTTATGTTTTTATTAGAAAATGGGATAAATATGTATTGACGGGTAGCATTTGGATGATTTTAATGATATTTTATTACATTTTAACGTATTTTATTTTAATTAAGAAATGTTATTTTGATTATTTATTGTTAGTTATGATTTAAAATATAAAATTGTTGACATGACGTCTAAATTCCAATGAATCCAATATAGAGGTGTATTAAACCCACTTAACCAAGTATCATTTAAAAAAAGAGTTGTAATAGATATATTGTGGTAAGCTATTATTTAATGTTGATATTAGTTTAAAATCCACGTCTGTTTGTGTGTGTGCATGCACGTGCATACTTGAAACCTTTTAAGTTAAAATATTGTGTATCCGACACTTGAGTGATGTTTGTTTTGACGTATAATTATTTTGTAGCTTCTTTTTCATAGGCTCTTATTACTTAATTCCTTTTACATGCTCAATAGATTTGATATTTTATCACTTGTAAAAGTGTCGTGTAAACTCTTAAATACTTTTGTAATATAGTAGTCCTTATTCCTATATGCATCAAATTGGTATTTAAGTATGCTATAGATATGTGGAATGCTTTATCACCATGTAGAATTACAAAATTCAATGTACCACTATTCCATTTAATTTAAATGATGTTCTTGAGTTTTTGGAAGCTTAAGAGTAGTAGTTGTTTAATACTTTGGTTTTTGAATGATGTTAAATTATAGAATACAATGTCCCACTATTTCATTTAATTGATATAATGTTTTTGAGTTTTTTGAATTTTAAGAGTTGTTGTTGTTTGACACTTTAGTGTTGAAATGACATTATTCCACTTTTATGCTGAAGGAACATTTATTTGTATACTTTACCTTGTAGTATGTGAAGGTTTTGATAACCTTATTGAGGTTGATATCTGATGTAGAAGTTCATTATTGTATATTTTATGGTTATAAATTATCTTGCTCTTAAATGTTCTTAGTTTAAGGAGATTTTCCAATGTTCTTAGTTTAAAGAGATTTGTCTTTTCAAATTCACCACCATGAGCTTTTTTTAAGTGCAAATTTGGTAGCATTATAATTTTTTGATAATTTTCTTAATGAGCTTTAGAAGCTTCATTTCAAATTGATATTTTTTCCCTTTATTGAGTTATAACAACATGCTTTAGAAAATGATTTGTAATAAATTTGAATAGTGATATTTTTTTGACTATGATGTATTCTTATCATCTAAATTATTCATTAAGATCAACCCTTATAAATAAGACGCAATCATTATGATCAGAGTTGGCATAACAAATTGGTACCACTATTGAAACTTTTATTTTCAGAAGGAAATTGATGATATTCCTTCTAAAATTTGCATAGGAAGTAATATAAATAAAAACAATTGTTGAAATCTTTTATGACAACTTCCTTGATAATCTTATTACTCAAATGGGTTATTTCTTCTTTTAACTGATGTTGTTACCATTACATAAATACATGCATACATACATACATACATACATACATACATACATAAATACATACATACATACATACATGCACCCCCCCCCCCCCCACACACACACACACACACACACACACACACACACGTACATATTTATATACACACACACACGTATGTATGTATGCATGCATGCATTTGTACATATGTATGTATGTATGCATGCATATGTACATATGTATATATTTATGTATACATACATACATATAATATATACATACATAAATATATATACATATATGTTGATAAGATTTGTAATTGATGTTAAGGTTGATATCATTTATTGTCAAGGTTGATGTCATTGATGTCAAGATGCATGGTGTGTGGGGTATGAGCTTGTATGCCTAATATAACAAGGAAGCTAGGCAACCTAATGTCTCTCTGATGAGAGAGAATTTGAAGGATTGAAGAGTCATCAATAGTTTTTGCAACATATTTTTGGAAATAGTTTTAAATACTCGGTATTTAACATAGTAAGTTATGAAAATCCTTAGTCGAGCTTCAAAGATCTGTGTAACTCTAAATATGCTCCATCAAATCTATGAATATAGTTTATTGAAGCTCCAAACATGAGGTTTTATGAGGTTTTTTGAGCATGATTATGAGGCTTTGGATCACTCAAGTGATTCTTAGGGTAATCATACGTGGGTAAGACCTACAGACCTAGTATGCAACTAAACCATCTCTCATCCTCGCTTGGCCTAATGAAGCAACATGAGTTATTGATAAGATATATGAAAAATAATTGATAGTGGTTAAGTATGAGAGAGGGTTTTTTATTTTATACATGAGGTATTGATAGTTTTGATAGTGGTTAGTAGGCCAACTTCAAGACCTATTGTAACTTATAGGTCAAAGACTTAGAGAGCAAAGAGAGAGATGGTGGCTAGATGGGGTATCAAGATTAGTTTTAAATTTAAGTGTGATTAAGTGTGTATTGATAGAGGTATATCAAGTTTTTTTAGTTGTGTTGACTAAGTTTTGGGTCAAATTTTGCAAGATAAGGCATGAAAATTGGTTTTGAGGTTTCTTGAGTGCACAAAATAAAAGGTTTTCAACCCGAGATGAACTTTCAAGTGTTCATTGACATATGTAACCTTTGAATGGGAACCTGAGATATTGAGGAGAGATAATTCAGGGTCCTATATAACATCTCTAAGGATTATTTTTTTAAATGAGGGGCAATATTCTATGAACAATTGTTAACACTAAAAATAGTGTTAACCCTCTCTAAAACCCTAATAGTGACCCAATGAGAAATATCTTGTTATAAAGTGATAAGAATGGTTTGGAATGACTATTTAAGTGATTTTAGGTTTTAATAAACTCTCCAAATCACCTATATGGGTGATTGGTTTGTCAGGTGAGTAAGTAGACCCTACAAGAAAGGCCTTATTTCTTGGAGATTTATTGTGGCAGTCAGAGTTGACCGAGTCAAAGTTTCTAAATAGATGAAGGTTCAATCTTGAGACTTGTATATTATTTACATGGTTATTTTTCATTAGGTTATAAACATTAGGTGTAATAAATTGGTCATCCAAGATAGCCTATTGCTAACAGACCTAATGGTGTAGACATTAAGAAAACCTAGGCAAAAGTGAGAAGGTGGTTAGGGATGTGTTATAATGTATTAGAGATGGATCCAAATGCAGGGGGGTGTATTAAAAGACCTTTAATACATATACATATTAGATAGAATATTTATATATGATTTTATATAGTGTAAAGTTTCTCTCAAATTGACTTGTCTAAGTCATGAGGTCTGTGTATAGTGAAGTCATGAGATTGGTTCGTAAGACCAATATTGTTATTAAAGCCTATTATCTATTTGTTGGAAGTATTTGTCAAATTTTTTAAAGATTATATACATGAATTTTAATTTATTAATTATTCCCTTTCATGTATCATAAGTTCATGTTTCCATAACTATGTGTTGAAGCTAGTTGGCAATTTTGAGTGGGCTACTTGCAGAAAAGGGGTTGAGTCCTTTTGCCCTATGTGATGAATTATAATGATATTGGTGAATTTTTTAAGGTTATATAGCCTCTATACATGTTATTTTATCATTATTATTTTGAAATTTTCTACTTATGATTCATTTATTCAAGATAGATGTTCTTGGTATGCACAGGTCTAGTATGAACAATGTTTTGAGAAGAGGTTCAAGTGGTGGTTGGACCTCAAAGGTGTTGTAGACATAAATTGAAGTTGGATAAGGTATATTTGAGTATTATTTGATATTTTAATTTTGTGTGAGAATTTTTATATTGTTCTGAATAATTTAAAGAGTAACGCTTGTTAATGAAGGCCTAATTAAATTAGGTCTCCTTAAGGCCTAGAAGGGGGTTTTGGTCCTATACGCTATGACCAAAATATTGAAATGTTTATTTCATGATTTTGGAATGTTATAAGGCCTATTTCATTTAAAATATAATTTATCAAGTGTGTATGTCTGACCAAGTGGTGTATGAGAAAGAGCTTAGTATAAGAACAAGGCCTAATAGGCCTAATTAATTAGTTAGGATAGATGTGAGTTGAAGCAAAAGACATGAATTTTTGAAGAGAAAAATGAGGTCATATAGACCATAATTAGGGTAAAAATAAGCTATCATGAATATATAATATGGGTACTATAGATGAAAATCAAGTTAAAATGACCTAATATGTCTTGAAGAGATGTAGTTAAACAAAGAAGGCTAGAGGCTAGTTTAAGAAGGATAGAAGTTAGTAAAGAGATGAAGAAGGAAATAATCATTTATTATATAAGAAACAAAGGGTTATTAAGGTTATTAAAGGTTTGAGGTGGTTGAGTTTGTCTTGAGTCATCTAGGGGGTTGGTGCATCATCAAGTTGGGGTTGGTGCCCCACATGAAGTTGGTGCTTTACTAAATCTTAATATTTTAGTTATAGGATATTAGTCCATTTGCATCATTAGTGAGTTTTTTTTCCCTTAATGTTTTTTCACTCAAATAAGTTTTGTGAGTGTTATGCTCTTCTCTCATGATCATGGCTCTTAATATGTTGCTAGTTTACTATATTATTTTGATAGCTCATGAATGGTAAGGTAAAGTTGTAAAAGTTTTTGAAGATTAGTTTTACCCCTTCAGTCATTGTGTTTATAATAATTGGTATCAGATCTTGGTATTTTATGACAATTCTAAAAGCTTGAAGGGTATCTTAATAATTACAAGATTTCTTATGATCAATATGGAGAAGACAACATGTATGATGAAGAAGTATATTTTGATAGTGAAGAAGGAAAAGCTGGAGTAGACCTTGAAATTAAGCTCATTATATTCCTTGATGATTTGAAACATAAAAATAAGACTATCAATGATCTCAATAGTTAGTTAGGTGATGTCAACACAAGGTTCAAGTCAAAGAAATTTGAGTATGACAAGTTGAAGGTTGAGCATGTGCAACTAATAGACAAAATGAGCAAGTTTGAGAGAGAGCATGAGAAGTAAAAAAAAAATCAAGAATATCAACATGTCAAAACAAATCAGGTAACCCAATTTAATGAAGGATAAGTCATGTTGGAACCATGGTAAATACAAGAATGGTGCTTTCTACATCTATCCCAATACATGACACATTACAAGATTTTACTCTAATAATGTTGGAAGACCTACATGATTCAATAAGACATATGAAGCTCCTAGAATGCACAAAAGGGATCAAACATTGGTATGGAAGCCAAATCAAGTTAGGATGGATCATATTGAGCTCAAGAGGTAAGATGGACTATTTTCCAAGGAGGAATAAAGGACCAAAGATGATTCTATGCTAGTTCAAACTACCTTTCACATTCAAGATGAAGGCATGAAATGTTATATAGATAGTGGTTACTCAAAACACATGAAAGGAGATAGAAATAAGTTCATCTCATTAAAGAAGAACATTATAGGAATAGTGAGGTTTGGAGACAACACAACTACTAATATAGTTGGTATGGGTGTCTTGAGTTTGGATAATGGAAAGAACAAGACCCAAAATGTATTATATATGGAAGGTTTGAAACATAACCTTTTCAGTGTAAGTCAAATATGCAATCAAGGACACACACTAACCTTTCATGATAGAGGGTGTGAGATAAGTAGAGTCATATTAGGAAGGCTAATTGCCAATGCTAAGAGGACTGAGAACAACCTATATGTATTGAATAATATTAGGAAGGAGAGATGTTTAATGAGCAAAATAGATGAAAGTTGGATATGGAACAGAAGGTTAGATCATCTAAACTTTGACAATTTGGTAAGAATTAGAACTAAGAAGTCTGTGAAGAACATGCCTAAGATAATCAAACCTAAAAATATACTTTGCAAGGCATGTAAACATGGTAAGAATTTTATAAGAAGGTTCAAGTCTAAGGAGTACTTTACCAAAAAAACCTTGGAGTTAATCTACACCAATCTCTGTGGGCCTACAAGAATTCAAAACATTTAAGAAGATAGTTACTTCATGTTACTCATTTATGATACCACAAGAATCACTTGGGTTGTATTCTTGAAAGAGAAATCATAAGCTCTTGACAAGTTCAATGTATTCAAGGCCCATGTTGAGAATCAGATCAATTAGGAAGATCAAGTGCCTAAGATCTGATAGAGGAAGATATTTTTGGTCCAATGAGTTTGATTACTTTTGTGAGGTTCATGGAATAAGGAGACAATTCTCAGTAGTTAGGACACCTCAATAGAATGGGGTTGTGGAAAGGAAGAATATAATAATACAAGAGAGGTCTAGAGCTATGTTGAATTAGTTTATATTATTCGATGGATATTGGAGAGAGGCAATAATAACTACTATCTACATTTTGAATAGAGGATAGATAAGGACTAATGGAAACAAGACTCCTTATGAACTATGGAAGGGTAGACCTACAAATTTTAAAAACTTTAGAGCATTTAGGGAAAATGTTTTGTCAAAAGAGATGATGAAGACTTGGGTAAATTGTATTCTAGATTTGATGAAGGCATATTATTAGGATACTCATAAATGAGCTCATCCTATATATGTTATAACAAGAGACTACAAAATATAGTGGAAAGTATCAATGTGAGGATTGATGAGACAAGTAAATCTCACTCTCAGTCAAAAAACACTTTAAATAATTTGGACTTCAAGAATAATGAGGAGAATATAGAGGTTGATGGGGAAGAATTAGAAGTTGAAGAAAGATAGGAGTCAAAAGGACCCTCAAGATAGATTCAAAGAGATAATCCTGAATCTCAAATCATTGGCAACAAGAATGTAGGTATGAAAACAAATATAAGATTGGTAATTAATCTAAATCAAGAGAATGTTTCTCTATTATCCAATATTGAAGCTAAGAGTCTTATAGAATAAAGCAAAGAATTTTTTTGGATAGGTGATATTAATGAGGAGTTAGATAAAATAAAGAAGAATGAGGCTTGGGAACTAGTTCTTAGGCCTAAAGATAAAAATATCATTGGCATAAAATGGGTGTTTAGGAATAAGTTGAATGAAGATGGAGAAGTCACTAAGAATAAGGTTAGATTGATATTCAATCGATATGAACAAGTTAAAGGGAATAAATTTGAGGATACATTTTCACCATTAGTAAGAATGGAGGTCGTCATATTATTTCTATCTTATGCAAGATTCAAAGGATTCAAGGTATACTAGATGGATGTCAAATCTACCTTTTTGAATGGGAATCTAGAAGAAGTGTATAGTGAAAAACCTGAAGGTTTCTCACTATCAGATGAAAAATAATACGTTTTTAGACTGCAAAAGGGTCTCTATGGTCTAAATCAATCTCGTAGAGATTGGTATGCTAGGTTGGACAAGTATCTATTAGATCAAGGATTCAAAAGAGGAGTTACAAACAATAATCTATACATCAAGACAGAAGATGACCATTGGTTGATAGTAGTTGTCTATGTGGATGACATCATCTTTTGTTTTTCCTTGTCTGATCTAGGCATGTAGCTATGTGTATGTACACATCTTCACATATGTGTAGGTATGTGTATAAAAATAAATACACCCTTATCCTACTTGCATTGCACTTTGAGTAGTGGTGATGAACAAGCTGCACAGCCTACCTAAAACAAAAAAAATTATAATAGTTATTTATCCAGCATTTATTTAAAAATGCTAGCATAATTCATTCTAGAAGAATGAAACATCATAGATAATATATAAATTTATTATAATTTCTTATAATTTTGATGGTTTATTTAATGATTTTTTTAAAATTTATATGAATTAAGAATGCCAATATATTTTATGTGTATATATCTTTGTGTGTAATGTGATGGAATATATATATATATATATATATATATATATATATATATATATATATATATATATATATATATATATATATATGGTTAAATAAAAATATTATATTGTTGCATTCTACATTTAATTGGTGGTGACATAACAACATTTTAAATGTAATTTGATTTGTCATAAGGTTAAAGACATGTTCATATTGTTAGATATTACATTTGTTTGGTAGTGGGATAATAAGATTTCTAATGTAATTTTATTCGACATAAGATTACAAACTATATGTATTGGAGATAACTAATTTATTTCAAGTATGTAACATTTTACATTATATTAGGAACTTTATTGGTTTTTATGTGAATTAAAAAGTATGACGATATTACAATTATTAATATATTGAGGGAAACTAATTTCAATATATAGTATTTTACATTATATTAAAAACTTTATTGATTTTTATGTGAATCGAAAGACTTGATGATGTTACAACTATTAATGTGTGTTGAAATACTAAAAAATAATTGTTGAAATAGCGAAAGTTTATTATAATTGTATTGTTACTTAGCATGTAATGGTATTTTATTTTTTGTATTGATTACCTTAAACCTATTACACTTTATTTATTTGAGGTAAATAGGAAGCATGCTTATATTTTTTATTACTTGTGAGTGTTATTAACAAATAGTTCAACATTCTTGGATAGAGGTAAATGTTTTAACTTTATTCATTTTTATAGTTGTACCATAACATCTAAACATGAAATCAATTTGTACATCTGAATTGTTTTATATTTTTATTGGAAAATTAGATAAATATGTATTGATGGGTAGTGTTTGGATGATTTTAATGATGTTTTATTATATTTTAATGCATTTTATTTTAATTAAAAAATGCTATTTTGGTTATTTATTTTTAGTTATGATTTAAAATTTGAAATTATTGGCATGATGTCTAAGTTCCAATGAATCTAATATAGAGGTGTAGTAAACCCACTTAACCAAGTATCATGAAAAAAAGAGTTATAATAGATATATTGTGGTAATCTATTATTTAATGTTGATATTAGTTTAAATTCCATGTCTAGTTATGTGTGTACATGCACGTGCATACTTGAAACCTTTTAAATTAAAATATTGTGTAGCCCACACTTGAGTGATGTTTGTTTTAACGTATAATTATTTTGTATCTTATTTCTCATAGGCTTTTATTACTTCATTCCTTTTACACGATCAATATACTTGATCTTTATCACTTGTGAAAGTGTTATGTAAAATCTTAAATACTTTTACGATATAGTAGTCCTTATTCCTATATGCATCAAAACTCATTGGTCTTTAAGTATGCTATAGATTTGTGGAATGCTTTATCACCATGTTAAATTATAGAATTCAATGTACCACCATTCCATTTAATTTAAATGATGTTCTTGAGTTTTTGGAAGCTTAAGAGTAGTAGTTGTTTAATACTTTAGTGTTGGAATGATGTTAAAATATATAATTCAATGTCCCACTATTCCATTTAATTTATCTAATGTTTTTGAGTTATTTCAATTTTAAGAGTTGTTGTTTAATACTTTAGTGTTGAAATGACATTATTCCACTTTTATGTTGAAGGAAAATTTATTTGTATACTTTACCTTGTAGAATGTGAAGTTTTTGATAACTTTATTGAGGTTTATATTTGATGTAGAAGTTCATTATTGTATATTTTATGGTTATAAATTATTTTTCTCTTAAATGTTCTTAGTTTAAGGATATTTGTCAATGTTCTTAGTTTAAAGATATTTGTCATGTCAGATTCACCACCATGAATTATTTTTTAAGTGAAAATTTGGTAGCATTATAAATTTTTGATATTTTTCTTGATGAATTTTAGAAGCTTCATTTCGAATTAATTTTTTTTCCTTTATTGAGTTGTAGCAGCGTGCTTTAGAAAATGATTTGTAATTAATTTGAATAGTGATATTTGTTGTGACCATGATGTATTCTTATCATCTAAATTATTCATTAAGATCAACCCTGCTAAATAAGATGCAATCATTATGATTAGAGTCGGCATAAGAAATTGGGACCACAATTGAAACTTTTATTTTCAAAAGGAAATTGATGATATTCCTTCTAAAAGTTGCATAGGAAGTAATATAAAAAAAAAATTGTTGAAATATTTTATGACAACTTCTTTGATAATCTTATAACTCAAATGGGTTATTTCTTCTTTTAATTGATGTTGTTACCATTACATACATACATACATACATACATACAACATACATACATACATACATACATAAATACATACATACTTACACACACACACACACACACACACACACACACACACACACACACACACACACACACACACACACACACACACACACACACACACACAAACACACACACACACACACACACACGTACATATTTGTATATACACACACATGTATGTACGCATGCATGCATGCATATGTACATATGTAATTATGTATGTATGTATATATACATACATATGATACATACATACATATATATATGTTGATAAGAGTTGAAATATATATACACACACACACACACACACACACACACACACACACACACATGTACATATTTGTATATACACACACATGTATGTATGCATGCATGCATATGTACATATGTAATTATGTATGTATATATACATACATATGATATATACATACATACATATATGTTGATAAGAGTTGTAATTTATGTGAATGTTGATATCATTTATTGTCAAGGTTGATGTCATTGACGTCCAGATGCATGGTGTGTGGGGTGTGAGCTTGTATACCTGATACGACAAGGAAGCTAGGCAACCTAATGTCTCTCTGCTGAGACATAATTTGAAGGATTGAAGAGTCATCAACATTTTTTTAAAACCTTTTTGGTAATAGTTTTGAATACTCAGTATATAACACAGTGAACAATGACAATCCTTAGTCAAGCTTCAAAGATTTGTGTAACTCTGAATATGCTCCATCAAAGCTACGAAGATGTTTTATTGAAGCTCCAAAAAAGAGGTTGTATGAGGTTTTTTGAGCATATATATGAGGATTTAGATCACTCATGTGATTCTCAGGGTAATCATACATGGGTAAGACCTACAGACCTAGTATGCAACTAGACCACCTCTAGACCCTGCTTGGCCTAATGAAGCAACATGAGTTGTTGATAAGATATATGAAAAATAATTGATAGTGTTTGAGCATGAGAGAGGTTTCCTTAGTTTATGCATGAGGTGTTGATAGTTTTGATCATGGTTATAAGGCCAACTTCAAGACCTATTGTAACTTATAGGTTAAAGGCTTAGAGAGCAAAGAGATAGATGGTGGTTAAATGGGGTATCAAGATCAGTTTTCAAGGTAAGTGTGATTAAGTGTGCATTGATAGAGGAATATCATGTTTTTTTAGGTGTTTTTACTAAGATTTATGTCAAAGTTTGTAATAAAAGGCATGAAATTTGTTTTGAGGTTTCTTGCGTGCACAGAATAAAAGGTTCTCAACCTGAGATGAGCTTTCAAGTGTTCATTGGCATGTGTAACCTCTGCATGGGAACCTGAGATATTGAGGAGATAAGTAAGGGTCATATATAACATATCTAAGCATCATTTTTTGAAATTGAGGGCAACATTCTATGAACAATCCTTAACACTAAAAATAGTGTTAACCCTCTCTAAAACCCTAATACTGACCCGATGAGAAATATATTGTTATAAAGTGATAAAAATGGTTTTTAATGACTATTTAAGTGATTTTAGGCTTTAATAAACTCTCTAAAGCACCTCTAGGGGTGATTGGTTTATTTGGTGAGTAAGTGGACCCTACAAGAAAGGCCTTATTTTTAGGAGATTTGTTGTGGTAGTTAGAGTTGACTGAGTCAATGTTTTTAAATAGATGAAGGTTTAATATTGATAGTTTTATATTATGTAAATGGTTATTTTTTATTATGTTATAAACCTTATGTTTAAAAAAATGTTCATCCAAGATAGCCTATCACTAACAGACCTAATGGTACAGACATTGAGAAAAACTAGGAAAAAGTGAGAAGGTGATTAGGGATGTGTTATAATAGATTAGGGATGGATCCAAATGCATGGGAATATTATTCAAGACCTTTAATAAATATGAATATTAGATATAATATTTGGATATGATTGTATATAGTATAAATTTGCTCTTAAATTGACTTGTCTAACTCATGAGGTCTGTGTACAGTGAAGTAATGAGATTGGTCTATAATACCAATATTGTTATTAAAGCCTATTATATATTTGTTGGAAGTAGTTATCAGGTTGTTTTAAGATCATATAAATGCATTTTAATTTATTAATTATTCCCTTTAATTTATCATAAGTTCATGTTTCCATAACTATGTGTTGAAGCTAGTTGATAGTTTTGAGTGGGCTACTTGCAGAAAAGGGTTTGAGTCCTTTTGCCCTATGTATTAAATTATAATTAACCTGGTGAAGTTTGTAAGGTCATTTATCATCTATGCATGTCATTATTTTTCATTATTTTTTGAAAATTTTCTCTTATGATTCATTTAATCAAGATAGATTTTCTGGGTATGCAGAGGTCTAATATGAACAATGTTTTGAGAAGAGGTTCAAGTGGTGGTTGGCCCTAAAAGGTGTTGTGGACATAAAGTGAAGTTGTATAAGGTATATTTGATTATTATTTTATATGTTCCTTTTTTGTGATAATTTTTAGAGTGTTCTAAATAATTTAAAGAGTAATGCATGTTAATGAAGGCCTAATTAAATTAGGTCTCCTTAAGGCCTAGAAGGGGGTTTTGGTCTTATACGCTATGAAATAACTATTGAAATATTTATTTCATGATTTTAGAATATTATAAGTTATATTTCATTTAAAATTTAAGTAATCAAGTGTGTATTTCTAACCAACTAGTGTATGAGCAAGATCTTAGTATAAGAACAAGGGCTAATAGGCCTAATTAATTAGTTAGTATAGATGTGAGTTGAAGTAGAAGATATGGATTTTTTAAGAGAAAAAGGAGGTCATATAGACCATAATTCAAGTAAAAATAAATTATCATGAATATATAATAGGGTAATATAGATTAAAATCAAGTTAAAATGACCTAATATGTCTTGAACAAACGTAGTTAAATGAAGAAGGCTAGAGGTTAGCTTAAGAAGGATAGAAGTTAGTGAAGAGATGAAGAAGGAAATAATAATATATTATATGAGAAGCAAAGGTTTATTAAGGTTATCAAATGTTTGAGGTGGCTGAGTTGGTCTTGAGTCATCTAGGGGGTTGTTGCCTCATCAAGTTGGTGTTTGGCTAGTTGGGGTTGGTTTTCCAAATGAAGTTGGTGCTTTACTAAATATTGATTTTTGAATTATAGGATAGTATTCCATTTGCATCATCATTGAGTTGTCTTACCCTTAAGGTTTTTCCACTCAAATAAGTTTTTTATTTTTTATGTTCTTCTCTCATGCTCATGGCTCTTAATGTGTTGCTAGTTTACTATATCATTTTGATAGTTCATGAATGGTAAGGTAAAGTTGTAAAAGTTTTTGAAGATTAATTTTCCCCCTTTTTAACATTGTGTTTCTAATAATTGGTATCAGAGCCTAGTCCTTTATGACAATTTTAAAAGTTTGAAGGTGATCCTAATAATCACAAGATTTCTTATGATCAATATGCAGAAGAAAACATATATGATAAAGAAGTATACTTTGATAGTTGAGAAGGAAAAGTGGGAGTAAACCTTGAAACTAAACTCATTATATTACTTGATGATTTGAAATATAAAAAGAATATAATCAATGATCTCAATAGTCAGTTAGGATATGTCAACACAAGGGTCAAGTCAAAGGAATTTGAGTATGACCAGTTAAAAGTTGAGCATGTGCAGCTAATACACAAAATGAGCAAGTTTGAGAGAGAGCATAAGAAGTCAAAAAAATTCAAGAATATCAACATGAAAAAACCAATCGAGAAACCAAATGTAATGAAGGATAAGTCATCTTGGAACCATGGTAAATACAAGAATGGTGTTTTCTACATCTATCCTAATACATGACACGTTGCAAGATTTTACTCTAATAATGTTGGAAGACTTACACGATTCAGTAAGACATATGAAGCTCCTAGAATGAATAAAAGGGATGAAACATTGGTATGGAAGCCAAATCAAGTTAGGATGGATCATATTGAGCTCAAGAGGTAAGATGGACTATTTTCCAAGGATGAATAAAATACTAAAGAGGATTATATGCTAGCTCAGATTACCTTTCACATTCAAGATGAAGACATGAAATGTTATATAGATAGTGGTTGATCAAGACACACGAAAGGAGATATAAATAATTTCATCTCATTTAATAAAAAGGTTTTAGGAATAGTGAGGTTCAGAGACACCGCAACTAATAATATAGTTGGTAAGGGTGTCTTGAGTTTGTATAATGGAAAGAACAAGACCCAAAATCTATTGTATGTGGAAGGTTTGAAACATAACCTTTTCAGTGTAACTCAAATATGTAATAAAGGAAACACACTAACTTTAATTATAGAGGGTGTGAGATAAGGAGAGTCAAATTAGGAAGGCTAATTGCCAATGCCAAGAGGACTGAGAACAACTTATATGTATTAAATAATATCAGGAAGGAGAAATGCTTCATGAGCAAAATTGATAAAAGTTGGATATGAAACAGAAGGTTAGATCACCTAAACTTTGACAGTTTGGTCAGAATTAGAACTAAGAAGTATATGAAGAACATGCCTAAGATCATCAAACCTAAAAACACACTTTGTAAGGCATGTCAAAATGGTAAGCATATTATAAGAAGGTTCAAGTCTAAGGAGTAATCTACCAAAAAACCCTTGGAGTTAATCTACATTGATCTCTATGGGCCTACAAGAATTCAAATCATTCAAGGAGATATTTGCTTCATGTTAATAATTTATGATCACAAAAGAATGACTTGGGTTGTATTTTTGAAAGATAAATCATAATCTCTTGACAAGTTCAAGGTATTCAAGGCCAATGTTGAAAATGAAAAGAATGGGAAGATCAAGTGCCTAAGATCTGATAGAGGAGAAGATTTTTGGTCCAATGAGTTTGATTAATTTTTTGAGGTTAATGAAATAAGGAGACAATTCTTAGTAGTTATGACACCTTAGTAGATTGGGGTAGTGGAAAGGAAGAATATAACAATACAAGAGAGGGCTAGAACTATATGGAATTAGTTTATATTATCTGATGGATATTGAAGAGAGGTAATAATCACTGGTATCTACATTTTGAATAGAGGACAGATAAGGACTAATGGCAACAAGACTCCTTATGAACTATGAAAGGGTAGACCTACAAATGTAGAAAACTTTAGAGTGTTTAAGAGCAAATGTTTTTTTAAAAGAGATGATGAAGACTTGGGTAAATTTGATTCTAGATTTGATGAAGGCATATTCTTAGGATACTCATAAATGAGCTCAACCTATATATGTTATAACAAGAGACTACAAAATATAGTTGAAAGTATTAATGTGAATATTGATGAGACAAGTAAATCTCACTATCAGTCAAAGAACACTTTAAATAATATGGACTTCAAGAATAATGAGGAGAATATAGAGTTTGATGGGGAAGAATAAGAAGTTAAAGAAAGACATGACTCAAAAGGAACCTCAAGATACATTCAAAGAGATCATCCTGAATCTCAAATCATTGGAAACAAGAATGTAGGTATGCAAACAAAGAGAAGAATGGTAATGAATCTAAATCAAGAGAATGTTTCTCTATTATCCAAGATTGAATCTAAGAGTCTTATAGAAGAAAGCAAAGACAAATTTTGGATAGGTGCTATGAATGAGGAGTTAGATCAAATAAAGAATGATGAGGCTTGGAAACTAGTTCCTAGGCCTAAAAACAAAAATATCATTGGCATAAAATGGGGTTTTAGGAACAAGTTGAGTGAAGATGGAAAAGTCACTAGGAATAAGGCTAGATTGATATGCAATGGATATGAAAAAGTTGAAGGAGATAAATTTGAGGAGATCTTTTCACCATTAACATGATTGGAGGCGATCAGATTGTTTCTAGATTATGCATGATTCAAAGGATTCAAGGCATACTAGATTGATGTAAAATCTACCTTTTTGAATGGGAATCTAGAAGAACTGTACAATGAGATACCTAAATATTTCTCACTATCAAATGAAAAATAATATGTTTTTAGACCAAAAAAGGGTCTCTATGGTCTAAATCAATTTCTTAGAGCTTGGTATGCTAGGTTGGACAAGTATTTATTGGATAAAGGATTCAAAAGAGAAGTTGTAAACAATAATCTATACATCAACATAGAATATGACCATCAGTTGATAATAGTTATCTATGTGGATGTCATCATCTTTGGTGGAAATAATGAGAACATGACAAAGGCCTTTGTAGAGGTGATGAAGAAAGAATTTGAGATGTCCATGCTAAAATAACTATCATTCTTTCTTGGGTTTCAAATCACTCAATTTGAAAAAGGTATATTCATCTCACAAGCCAAGTACATAAGAGATATGTTGAAGAAGTTTGAGATGGAGGATTTCAAGGTAGTTAATATATCCATGATTAGAGAATTTAAGCTACACAAGGAAGATGAGTCTTCAAAGTTAAATTAGACATAATATAGGTAAATGATTGTAAGTTTGTTATATACCACTACCTCTAGACCTGACATCATACAAGCAATAGGTCTTGTGGAAAAGTTTCAAGAAAATCCAAAGGAGAATCATTTTCAAGTAGTCAAAAAGATACTTAGGTGTCTCAAGGGGACTATGGAGTATGGCTTGTGATATCTAAGAATCAAAGAGTTTAATTTTATAGCCTACACATATACAAATTGGGTAAGAAGTATAGATCATACGAAGAGTACCAGTGGAGGAGCCTTCTTCCTATGTGGGTGCCTAGTTTCATGGATAAACAAGAAGCAACCATCAGTAGCCTTGTCCATTTGTGAGGATTATTAATTTACAATATATTCATGTTGAAATCAGATCTTATGGATAAGATAGACCCTAAAATACTACAAGGTTGAGTATGATGGTCCTAGCCCAATTTACTATGACAATAAAAGTGTTATAAGTGTCTCAAAGAACCCTATCATACACTCAAGGAACAAACATATTACTATCAAAAATCATATTCTAAGAGAGAAGGTAAATGAAAAAGTGTAAAAATTGAATATGTTTCTACATAGGATCAGATTGCAAACATCCTGATCAAACCACTTCCATAGGTAAATTTTGAACACCTAAGACAGGAATTGGGTGTAATTCTTCCCCTAACAATCATTGAAAATGTCAAGTACTAAGGGGTAGATAATCATGATCATTAGATACAATAACATGTGAGTTATTCCAAGAAGGTATGAATGAAGATAGGGGGAGTATGTTTTTTTATATCTCATAAACTCATAGTTATGTGTGTTTAGTATTTTGGTTGCTAGGAGTGTGATCCAAGGAAGGGCAATTGTCACTTTTTCATTTATGTCAAAAGGGGGAGAAAGTCCAAGAAGGGAGTTTGACCAAACTAAGGGAGATGAGATTGCTTAGTTTGAATAATGTTTTTCCATCAATGACAAAGGGGGAATTTGTTGAGAAGTTTTTTCATTGATGTCAAGGTTGATGTCATTGATGTCAAGATGAATGGTGTGTGGGGTATGAGCTTGTATGCCTGATATGACAAGGAAGCCAAGAAACCTAATGCCTCTCTGCTAAGATATAATTTGAAGTATTGAAGAGTCATAAATTTTTTTGGCAACACCTTTTTGTCAATAGTTTTGAATACATGGCATAGAGCATAGTGAGCTACAAAGGTCCTTAGTCAAGCTCTAAAGATCTACATAAGCAAATCATCCATCATAGCTACAAAGATGTTATATTGAATATGTGAATAAGAGTATATATAAAAATTTTTTATCATGTTTATGAGGATTTGGATCATTCAATTGAGTGTCAAAGTAAAACATATATGGGTAAGACCTACAAACCTAGTATGTAACTAGACCACCTCTAGACCCGACTTGGCCTAATGAAACAACATGATTTATTGATAAGAAATATGAATGTTAATTAATAGTGTTTGAGAATTAGAGAGGTTGTTTGAATTTTTATATGAGGTTTTTAGAGCTTTGACAATGGTTAGAAGGTTCACTTCAAGACCTATTGTAACTTACAGGGCAAAGGCCTAGAGAGAAAAGAGAGAGATGGTGGCCGAATGGGGTTTCAAGATCAGTTTCCAAGGTAAGTGTGACTATTTTTTCATTGAAAAAGGTATAGAATGTTGTTTCAATTGTGTTGACCAATTATAAGGTCAGAGTTTGCAATAAAAGACATGAAAAGTGGTTTTGAGGTTTCTCGAGTGCACAAAATAAAGGGTTCTCAACCTGAGATGAACTTTAAAGTGTTCATTTTCATGTGTAACATATACATGTTAACTTGAGAAATTAATGAGAGATGAGGAAGGGTAATAAATAATATCTCTAGACATTAGTTTTGGAAATGAGGGGCAATATTTTATGAACAATCGTTAACACTAGAAACATTGTTAACCCTCTCTAAAACCTTAGTAGTGACTCGATGAGAAAAATATTGTTTGAAACTGATAAAAATGGTTTGGAATGATTATTTAAGTGATTGGAGTTTTTATTCAACTCTATCAAACACCTCTAGGGTTGATTGGTTTGTTAGGTGAGTAAGTGGACCTTACAGAAAAGGCCTTAATTCTCAAAGATTTGATGTAGTAGTCAGAGTTGATCAAGTCAAAGTTGATAAATGGATGAAGGTTAAATATTAATAATTGTATATTATTTACATGGTGGTTTTTTATAAGGTTATATCCCTCATGTGTAATAAACAGGTCATCCAAGATAACTTATTGCTAATAGACCTAATGGTGTAGACAATGAGAAAACCTAGGTAGAAATGAGAAGGTGATTAGGGATGTGTTATCATAGATTAGGGATGGATCGAAATGATTGGGGATGTTTTTAATGACCTATAATACTTATCAATATTATATATAATATTTGGATATGATTTTATATAGAATAATGTTTCTCTCAAATTGATTTGTCTAACTTAGTGAGGTTTATATTTAGAAGTCATGAGATTGGTCTGTAAGATCGATATTGCTATTAGAGATTACGATATATTTTTAGAATTTATTATGAGGTTGTTTTAAGATAATATCTATGAATTTAAAGTTTTTAATTATGCCCTTTAAATTATCATAATTACATGTTTCCATAACTGTGTTTTGAAGCTAGTTGGCAGTTTTGAGTGGGCTACTTGTAGAAAAGGGTTTGAGTCCTTTCACCCTATGTAATGGATTCTAATGAACTAGTTTTATTTTTTGAGGTCATGTATCCTATGAATGTGTGATTTTTTACAAGTTTATTTTTAAAAATTGTGCTTAGAATTCATTTTTTCAAGACATATTTTTAGGTATGCACTAACTTAGTATGAATAGTGTTTTAAGAAGAGGTTCAAGTGGTAGTTGGACCTAAAAGGTGTTGTGGACCTAAATTAAATTTGGATATGGTATATTTGAGTATTATTTGATATTTTATTTATATTTTATAATTTTGATAGTGTTATAAATAGTTTAAAGTATAACATGTGTTAATGAAGGCCTAATTGAATTAGGTCTCCTTAAGGCCTAAAAGGGGGTTTTGGTCCTATACACTATGACTGACCTATTTTAATGTTTGTTTCATGTTTGTGGCATCTTATAAGGCCTATTTAATTGAAAATATACTGGATAAAGTGTTTATATACAACAAAGAGGTGTATGAGTAAGAGCTTAGTATAAGAACAAGGCCTAATAGGCCTAATTAGCTAGTTAATATGGATGAGAGTTGAAGCAGAAGAGATAGATTTTTGAAGAGAAAAAGGAGGTCAAATATACCATCATCAGGGTATAGATAAAATACAATGAATTTATAATTGGGGTAATGTATATGAAATTCTATATCAAATGACCTAATCTATCTTGAACAGACCTAGTTGAGCAAAGAAGGCTATATACTAGTTTGAGAAGGATAAAAGTGAGTGAAGAGATG
>JARHVA010001366.1:1750000-1860000 GCA_037957365.1 Torreya grandis
AACCCCTAACTATGACCTGATATGTAAGTTCTTGTTGGAAATGGCTCATAATGGATTGGTTGACCTAGTTTGATGATTGGATCATGTATAGGGATATCCTAGATACCTCTATGTGGCATTGGTCTATTATACGAATGAGTGAAAACTATATAAAAACTGTTGTTTCTCATATTTTTGATGTAGTAGGTAGGATTGACCAAGTCAAATCATGAAATTTATTGAAGATTTAATATTGAAATATATATATTATGAACATGGTGGTTTATTGTTATTTTTATGACATTAATTATGCTAAACTAGTCATATAAGTTGGCCTATCACTAAAAAGGCCTAGTGAGGAAGATAGTAAGAAAACCAGGTAGAAGTGAAAATGAGATTAAGGATGGGTTGTAGTGGATTAGTGTTGGATCCAAATGACTGGGGTTAATTTTGGGGTTGGTGCCTCAATAAATATTAATTCATTGATTATATCACAATAGTCCAATCTATATTAGTGGTTTTTATCCCCCATGATGGTTTCTCTCATATCTCTTGTGTTTATATGTTGTTTGTCTTTGTAGATGCTTGTTTATGCATTGGTTAATGTATGCATATGATAAATGCTTCATGGATGATAAGTGAAATTGAATTAATATTTTAGGGTAAATTATTCACTCTCACACTTCTTATTGGTTATAATTCCAACATTTATTATCATATCAAGTCCTTTGAAGTAGGCCTAATAGCCTGAAGGAGATCTTAAGCAAGTGAAGATGGTTAGTCAATCACAAGGTGGTTTATCTATAAGCATGTCTCCATTGTTAAATGAATATAATTATTATTTTTTGAGTGTTAATATGATAACATATTTTATGTCTCAAGGTCATGAAGTTTGACAATCATTTTTGGATGGATATACTACACCCCCTAAACATGCAATGGGTAAGAAGGCTAGTGACAACAATTCAAAAACAATGAATGGTATTCTTTATGGCCTATCAAAGGCAAAGATTGTTAAGTTGATGTGTTTTATGTCTACCAAAGAGCTGTGGGACAAGTTGAATATTATCCATGAGGGATATTCCAAGATCAAGTTATCTAAATTGTAAACCCATAAAAGATAGTTTGAAATCTTAAGGATGAATGAAGATGAAACTATTGCAACCTACTATTAAGGGTTGATGAGGTATTCAGCATCATAAGAGGCCTAGGTGAAGAATTAAATGAGTCTAATATTATTCAAAAGGTATTAAGATCTCTGAATCCTAAGTTTGATTTAAAAGTATTTATGGTTTAAGAGATGCAAGATCTAGATAAGCTAGATATGGATGGACTTCATGGCACCCTAACATCCTATGAGATGAGTACAAGTGTAGGAAGACTTACAAAGAAGGAATCTAAATTCAAGGTAGAAAAAAGTCAAATGAGAATAAGACACAAGGTAAAAAATTCAAATACAATGATGATTGTGATATTGATGATGATGAGTTGATATCAATGTTTGCAAGAAAGTTGAAAATTGGTTCAGGTAAATACAAGGGTAAGCTGCCTTCAAGTGATTTAATTATGGATAAATTTGACACTTTACTAACAAGTACCCTCATAAGAACAAGACAAAGGATGTTGAAGAGCATGATGAAGGTCATGATGATGACAAGAAGTCCTATAGGTTTGATAAGAGAAAGAAACATTTCAGAAAGTATGATGACAAGAAGAAGTTTTTGAAGAACAAAAGAAGCTTTTACACTAGGGAAGATTGTAGCTCATTTGATGAGAGTGAGAGAAGTGTTTTTGAGAGTGACCATGAAGGTTATGGTCTTAATTTTAATAAATTTATCTTTATGATTGAGGAATCAAACTGTTCAAATAAAAAAGAACCCATGTGGTTTGGAAGTACTATTGGTGATTCATATGAAGAAAGAGATGAGGTAGACTTTGAGGCTAAGTTGATGAATGCTTTAGAAGAACTAAAGATGGTGAAGAAGAAGAATAAGGTGATGAGGTCTCCTGTAAATTATTGTTAGGAGAAAATTAGTTTGTTTGAAGAGAGATTGAGCAACAACTCCAAGGAACAAGAAGAGATAGTCAAATAGATGGAGACACATATTGAGTTTGTGATTACAAGCCTAAATTCTAAAGAAGAAGAATGTGGCAGTTATGTAGCTGAAGTGGATTTCTTGAGAGCTGAGTTGGATTAGGCATCAATTAAGGTGAATTCCTTTGAAAATTTTGAAAAGACTACCAATGATCTAGATAACATTTTGAGTAGTCAAAAGACTGCTAATGAAAAAATAGGTCTTGGTTTCAATAGATACCAAAAGTAAAATACTAGTGAGATCAAGGAGAATCTAACCTTTAAGGTCAATGGTCAATCAAGGATTGATGGTGCTGGAAAAATTAAGAATAATCCTATCAATCATCTTAATTTTATAAGGTATGTTAATCCTTTCAATGGTTATTGTTATTCATGTAGCCAATTTGGTCATAGATCAAGGCATTTTAGAAGAGCCTCCAAGAATGAATACACATAAAACTATGAGGAGATTCATCAGTCAAGGGGTATGAGTAATGGTATGTTTCCATCAAGAGGAATAGTGTGTTTAAATTGTCAAAAGCTTGGTCATATTTTAAAGTTTTGTAAACATGGATTATAAAGTCAAAACAAGAACTTTGAGATCCATACAACGCAATAGAGAAGATAAAACAGTGAATGGAAACCAAAGGTAGCTAAGGTAAATGATGATTAGTATACAATTCCAAGTGGACTACTTACCATGGTACAACATAGTTTATATGTAAAGGAGAGACAAGAATTCTCCATATCAACTCAAGTTATGGATGAAGGAGTCAAGACAAATAGACCAAGTCAAAATTTTGTTCAAATGGAAATTGAAGAATTCAAGCCTAAGAAGATCATGAAGAAAGTTTAGTCTAGTAAGGACATGGAAATCTAGGAATCTCTTGAGTTTATTTTATTTTATTACCCTAGATAAGAGGTGACTCCATTAGGATTCATGGAGGCACTCAACTAGTGATCAAAAGCATGAAGGATGTTTGGTATTAGGGGGAGCTTTATATTATTTATTTCAGATCCAAAGTTTTTTCAATAATTTTTTGAAGGTATGATTGTAAGAAATGGGTTATAAAGAATTTATATGATGACTTAATCTAATTTGTTTGAGTGTTTACCATCTATGACAAAGAGGGAAATTATTGAGGTATGTTCCTATTGTTGGTGTTGTGGCATTAATGTTTTCATTGATGTCAAAGGCTTTTGAGTATCATTAATGTCCTAGAGATGTTATTAAAAATATGCATGGTAAATGATCTTGATAGATTAAGAATGGTCTATTAGGTCCTTGAGTTATTCATAAGGTCTTGACACAATGTTGTGTTATGAGACAAGGAAACCAAGTGACAAAGTAACATGAGATAGAATTTGAAGGAAACCTGGTAATTATTCTAAGGTTGATGACATGTCAAGGTCAAGATCAAAACACAAGGTAATCATACTTTTGAGCACTAGTCTTAAGGAGAAATGACATATCATCAGCACATATATGAAGCTGGTGGTATAATAAGATGGACACACATAGGTATGAGTGGATGTTTAAGGATGTCAAAGCATGCATATAAAGTGTTGAAACACTCAGCAAAGTTTCAAGGTAAACCTTCAAGGGCAAGGTCTTAATCCTAAGCATGCAACTGGACTAGTCCTAGACTCTACCTAACTTAATTCTTGAGATGTTATCAATATATATGAAGGATTAAAATTAGTGGTATATTAGGTGATAATATGTTTGATACTACCTAATTGTCTTAGCCTTTGCATGAAGAGACTAGTGAGAAAGCATAGGCTCGGTAACATGATTAGGATAATAGTTTGATACTTTTGAGGCGAATTTTGGTAGTATATGAACAAGGTATGAGTTTATATGACATAATTATGAGGCGTTGAGAGAAGTGCAAGTAGTTTTAAGGTATATTCAAGGTATAAGTGTGATTGGCAGTTCAAGGCCTAATATGCAAAGAGACTTAGTGTGAAATAATGAGGGGTCAAGATTAATTTATAAGGTGAAAAATATCATGAGATCATTTTTAGAGGAGAAATAGGTTGTTTCAAGTGTTTTTATAAAGTCTAAGGTCAAATTATAAAGGATAAATAATGAAATTTGGTTTTAAGGTTTTTTGTGTACACAAAATGAGGTATTGTAGACTCAAGAAGGATTTTCTCATGATCATTGGTATATGAAACCTTTGAATTAGATCATAATAAGTTAATATAAGTTATGGAAGATTCCTAGATCAAATTTACTCACATTAGTTTTGGTATTAAGGGGAAATACTTTATGAATGATTGATAATAATAGAAGCTGCTTTTTAGTGCTTTAAAACCTTAACTATGACCCAATATGAAAGATCTTGTTTGAAATGTATTATAATGGGTTGGTTGGCCTAGTTTTATTATTGTATCATGTATAGGGATCTCCCAAGTACTTATATTTTCCATTGGTCTATTATAAAAGTGAGTGAAATCTACCAAAAAACTCTTGTTTCTTAAATTTTTGATGTAGTAGGCAGGGTTGACCAGGTCAAAGTATGAAAGTTTTTGGAGGTTGAAGCTTGAGACATATATATTATGAACATAGTGGTTTTTGAGTATTTTTTAGACACAAATATGCTAAAATTTTCATAGAAGTTGGCTTATTTCTAAAAAGGCCTAGTGAGGAAGATAGTGAGAAAACTAGATAGAAGTGAGAATGAGATTAGGTATGGGTTGCAGTGGATTAAGGATGGATACAAATTCATGTGGTTATTTTTCAATACCTATAACATATTTCCCTTATGAAGATAATTTTTGGAGAAGCTTGTGTATGGCATAAAGTTGATCTCAATTTGACTTGTTTAATATAGTGTAGTTTGTGTATAGTAAAGCCATGAGATTAGTCTATAAGACCAATATTTATATTATAAATTATAATATATCTATTTAAATATTTTATTAATATTCTTAAGGATCATATAAAATAATTTTAAGTTTGTAAAAGTGTTCACACAAGTGTTCTAAGTCTTAGTTTCCATGATTATGTTTTGGAGCATTCAGATATTGTTTTGTGTGTTAGTGAGAATGATGTTCCTTAGTCATTATGCATAGATTTGAAGAATATAATTCCTATAAAGGTGCAAAAATTCAAAGGTTCTTGACTACGTAGTTTATTCCGATTTGTAGTTCTGAGTGAGCATATGGAAGTGGTCTATTTGAGGTCTTCCACCATGTATGGTGAAGTCTAATGGACATGGTGATGAACCTTAGGTAATTAAGGTTATATCCATGTGATTATTTGATATGTTTATATATAAAATTTTACTATATTATTGAGATATTCAAAGTACAATTTTTGGTAGTGAGAAGGCCTAATTGCGAGTAGATCTAATGATGTGGTTCAAAGAGTGAAATGAGCTAAATGGTGTAGGGGATCTAAGGTGAGATTAGTATGGGTATAATTGAATATTGTTTAAAGTTTTTCATCAATTTATGGAAGCAAAATATATTCCAAGGTGTTCAAGATGAAATATGGGCCTTGAGAAGGCCTAATTGCATTAGGTCTCTATCAGGCCTAATGATGATTTTTGTCCTTATGAGTGGTGACCGCCCTATGTAGTGGTTTTTTTACTTGTGAAATGTGTTTTTTGATATATTAAAAGGGTTACCAAGGTATTTATAGTTTTATGTCCAACCAAGGTTTTTAAAATCAAGAGTCAAGTATAAAAAGAATGTCTAATAGGCCTAATTGACTAGTTAAAATATTAAGGATATGAGTGAGTGAAATAGAAGTTTGGAAACTAGGTAGAGGACTTGAAGACCATCATATAAGTTTGTTGAATATTTCATTAAGTTATGAATAATGATTTTTTAGATGATAAGTAAGGTAATTTGACCTAATTATGTCAAAGAGAGGGTTAGTTGAGTGAAGAGGCATAATAGGCTGTTTGACAGAGATGTAAGAGTGTGAAGAGCAAAATAAGGGGATCATCATCAAAAGAGTAAGAAATAGGTGTCCAAATGATATCAAATCTTATAGGTGGCTGAGTTGGTGATGATTCACCTATGGGTTGGTTATTTATTACAAGTTGGTGCTTGTTAAAGGCCTAGTTAAGTTGGTGCTTGACTAGTGAGGGGTTGGTGCTCCTTGTGGGCTTGGTGCCTCACTAAATATTGATTCATTACTTATAGGTATTTATTACAAGATGTGTGTCAATTATCTATACCCCCCATGAGGTTTTATCACATATATCTTGTGTTCATATGTTGTATGCTTTTGTATATCCTTGTTTATGCATTGGTTAATGTATATATATGAATGAATGCTTCATGGATGATAAGTGAAATTGAATTAATGTTTTAAGGGAATTGATTCACCCCCTCTCTCATTGGATGTAATTATAATATAAACCCATTTGTTTTAGTATGAAAATATATTTTAGAGATTATGAAGATGATTTAAATAAGATTCAGAGTCCCAGTGTTTAGTGTGTGTGGTGTGCATGATCTTTAGTGGAGTTGTGTGAAGAATTGTGAGTGTGGCTAGTATTTGTAAGTGTGTATTGTATATTTTTTTAGTATTTAATTATATGTAAGTGTTTATTAGGATATAATTATTTTAATATATCGATTTGAGAGTTGTTGTGTATAGATATTATCTCCAACAATATCTTATCTAAGTTATTTATTTGTATTAGAAAATAATAAATTATAGTGTTATTGGTTTTTATGAAAGTATTACAATAGTAATTTATTGTGTTGTTCATGGGTGATTCCAATATTTTATGTGCATGTATTTTATAATTAGTATAAATCAATTATTTTCCAAAATGTCCCACTTGGGGATATTTTAGTGGTAGAAATCAAAGCTTCAAAACCAAAGCTTTGATATCAGATGTTAGGAATAAAACTATGATACTACATGCTACATTAATGAGATATATTCTATAGTGTATGTAATTAAAATGTGAAATAATAAGCTACAAAAATAAAGAGACAAAGAGGGAACATATTACATATAGATTACATGGAAACCCTACAATGTATGATGAAAAACCATGGGCAAAATAACATCTTATAGACTTGATATTAACACAACATCTCTCTTCTAGAATAACTCATCTAATAACTCCTTTTAGTGATAAAATTCAAGTTATCAATATTCCACCTAAAACATTTAGGTTGTGAACCAAGCATAACAATGCCTCCAAGATTCAACCTCCAATCATGTAAGCACAAGCTTTAATGGATCCTCTAACATGATGAGTTATAAAGAGAAATCATGATATTAATAGCATTTACAATGAGAAGAGAGAGGGTAGAGATAAACATCATAGGTAACCCAATAAATTCACCAAATTTGATGTGGGCACAAGTGATCAATAATAAAATGTCTATTTTCATGTGCAAGGGTCAAAAAAGTGGACCATCCACTCAAGATAGGATAGAATAAAATCCAATTCCATGTGACACCAAACATTATCTCCCACTACACATGTGAGGACAATTAACAACAATAAACTCTTTCCTTCTTCTTCCATGTGCACACCAAAGCCTAAAAGGTGTTACAATCATCTTTTTGACTTTAACCACACATGTGAACCATTGGGTCCCTTATAAATTTGACCCATACCTAACTCTTTATATTTTTCACCACATGACAAACCCATGTGACTACCAAGGATAAAATCCATGTGCCTTGGTGGAATTATATGCGCCACTCCCATCACATCAACCTGATCACATGTGAAAGGCCCTCTATGGGCCTTTCTACATCACAATCAGATACATCAACAACCATTCACATCACCAACATGTCACATCACCATGAATAGTGACTTCACACCTAACATATTCCCACTTGAATTAAATATACAAAGGATTTTACTACACCTGAGTAATCTATAGCTAGTTATCCATCTATGCCCATTACTACCTTGACACAAACGCAATAGAATTTTTCTTTCACTACTAAAAATTCTCTTCCCTAACTATATTTATCAACATTTGCTCCTCCATAGTAGATTACAAAAATAAAGTGACAATTCACTTCTCCATAAACCAATATTACATTAAGGAGTCTACAATGAATCACTCACAACTCCCACTACTTTAATATATCTAATTTAGTGCTCACCATTGCATTATGAGGCTTCCTATTCCAGATGAATCCAATACACAGGACACAACATGTCTTTTCCTATATTATAAGATGCTCCTAGGAAGAAAACTCAATAATGTAATAAGTGGGGTACTTTATTTATTTCTAATCCTTTTTCATCTTCATCCTTGGTTTGATCCTCTTACAACTTTCATTGTGTCCTTGTCACATGAGCCATCACAACAGTGATCATGTTGGGGCTTGCATCCAACATGTCAATAACACAACAAGAAATTTTTCTAAACACTTTGGCTCTCCATAAAGGTAATGAATATCATATAATCCCTTTACACATATATTGGAAAAATGTATAATTATTTATTCAAAATTCAAACTAAAAACTCTTTACTTCATCTTTGTATCTATCTCTCCCTAAGAGCGATCACCATATAGGAATCATGTTGTGCCAACTCCTTCAATAACAACTAGTGCACAAAACAATCTTGACAGTAGTTAGGATAAAATATATCATAAAATCCAAAAGCATACTTCTCCATATATCCTTCTAGATATCAACATGACACAAGTTCACTAGATCAATCACAACTCCTAGGACATCATTGTGCTAATCGGTGCACTACTACACCTACTGAGTTTTTGATCATTCAAAATTCATCTAAAATATATCATGCTCTACTACATGTCTAAACACATGACCTTATCCTTTTTAGAACACCAAGTCTCATTTTATCTTCTTCATGTATCCTTCAGCTACCAATCATGAGAGATATGACACAAGTTAACCAACCATATCTCCAAGGAATTTATTACACTAATCGGTGCACCAATGTACCTATCAATTTTTTGAGCCTATAAAATGCATCACTACTCTATCACATGTCTAAACACATGGAATTATCCTTATAGTAACTATAGGTCTCACTTTCTCATTAACATCTTCATCTTCCTCATCCTCAACTACTTTAAAATTGGTAAATCTTCAGGTTTATCTATACCTCCTTCCTTTGCATGGATTTGTATTCTTCTGCATCTTGGCTAACAGCATGTGGTTAGTAGGATACCATATATTACATCGTTTTATTTGTTACCAAGAACCACAACAAGGTCATGACTTATCCTCAACCTCCTCCAAAGGAGACCATCTTTCCCCATAAGCTATAGAGTTACTTCTCTAGCAGGAATATTGTGTAGGTTACTGACTATCTCACAAATCTTGTTAAGCTTTTTATTTAAACTCTCATGTAGGATTATCCTTAGAAACATGAAGAGAATAATATATTCATCGAGAGATCATCCACATTGATCCACAAAGAGATACCTACCAAAACAAAGAAAAAATCTTCTTTAATCTCCAACTTGGTCTCTCCTCTTTTCACGGTAGCTTCAACTTTCACACAACCAACCAACAAAAAAAACACTCACACATGGATATTTTCACTGTGGATATGATACCATATGTTATAAATAAAATTAATATGAGCATTATATTTATTGATTACATTTAAAATTATGTTATTCCTCCCTCTCTTCCTCTACCCTATTATATCTCAATAATGTGATATGATTTGAGATATAGAGATAGTTATTGAGGATTGAAAAATATCAATGATTAGTCATGATCTAGTTGGATGTATTATGATTAATATACATAGTTATTGTTCATAATTTATTGAATATGGTGCATGATTATGAGTTATCTTAAATATTATGTCTAAATTTGTAGGACTAACCATGTGATTGTTTGAGTTGAATCTGAATGATTCATGGACCTCTCTTTGGTAAGTTACACTATCAAATCCACATGAATTATTGATCTCTAGTCTAATGACATATCAAATTCTCATAACAGGTGTACTACTATGATTCTTAGGAGTATCTAAGGGTTTTGATGCTCATTGGTTATCATAGGATCTAGAAGGGAGTAGAGGTCTATGGGGCCATTACTAACCCTTATCTTCTTTTTTCAAGATCAATATGGATATTTAAATCCTCCTCCAATGAAATGGGTATCTTTCTTAGAAGAAGAGTAGACACTAACTCTAGTAGATGGGTATCCTACAAAAAGTTTTATTTAATTCTTACACTTACTGGAGACTATGCATTATTACAAGTAGAAAAAAGTTAGTTCTAGAAAACATGTATTATGTTATGAGTTTTATTTTAAGTTTTAATTACTAATATTGAATGGCATCCTAAGTAGAAAATATACTACCTATAAAATATGAGTATCCTAAAATGAGTTATATTTTGTGTTTTACTTGTTGATAGTGAATGGAGTCCCACGTGGAATAGATATTAACTATATCATATGGTTATAGTACTAAGTTATCTTCCTTGTCCTATTAATAATAGAGATTGAAATCCTATGTAAGCAGAGATTGGTGTTTTTCTTCTGCAACAAAATTGGAGATATTATCAATTTTCTTTCCATGAATCACTATAGAGTATTGCACCATATTATTAAAGGACAATGTACATGGTTGATATCTTTTATCTAGTTCCACAATATGGATTGTCTATGGATATATTAAAATAATTGGTATAACATGCTTACTTGATTTATAGAGTTAGTTCATTATTATTTTGTCTCTCTCTCTCTCTCTCTCTCTCTCTCTCTCTCTCTCTCTCTCTCTCTCTCTCTCTCTCTCTCTCTCTCTCTCTCTCTCTCTCTCTCTCTCTCTCTCTCACACACACACACACACACACACACACACACACACACACACACACACACACACACACACACACACACACACACACACACACACACACACACACACACACACACACACACACACACACACACACACACACATTCTTGGATATTATTTATTCTCTAATGAATGAAGTAATGTGATAGTATATTTTGAAGACATGATATTTCTAACCCCTCATGCAACTGTTGACTTGATAATTTTGAGGATTATGGACATGACTGATATATTTTATCATAGTTTAGACATATGAATTGGCTATAGACATGTTCAAATATTTGGTATAGAATGCTTAGTTGATTTACAATGTTACCTCATTATTATTTTATTGTTATCATATATGCATTTAGATATTTGTTATCTAACCATGAATGTAACTATGTGGTAGTAGATTTATAGAAATGTTATTTCTAACCCATCATTAAGTGATTAAATTGGGATATACCTATATGTGGTTATAACCATGTCATGTCTCACAACTTTAAATTAGGGATATAATCACAACTAAGGAGAGACATTTAGATATGGATTGTGGTAGATTTTATCAAACTATTTGGCTATATCTTGAGATGGGTTAACTTGGATTATTTCTATATCAATTTAATGTGTGTAGACATTATGATGGGTAAATTGAAGGTGTAAATGATAGATGTGAAGATATAATGGAGGAAAAGAGGTAGACCAAAGACCCATTGACCACTCCCAACCTAGACATCATACAAGCACCATGAACCATAACCTTAGCATTGTTAGCTAAATTTATGTGTATATGGTTAATATTAAACCTTGAGAACATATTACCTTCACAACTTTGTGCCTAGAGACTGTTATACTTTGAGTATAGGATCTATTTTAAGTTAAATATTGTATTTTTTCCTATGAATGATCCTAGATCCATTCTATGAAATGTGGAATTTGAATTTCCCTTGAGAGACAAAATTTGCTAAATTTAAAATTGATTTCTTTATTTTCCATTAGTTATAAATTAAGTATTTTTGGGTGTGTATCTTTTTATGACATTCTAGGAAGCCCTTATACCAAGGTTGATGCCTTCTATGTTGATTGGATGGGTGGAGATGCATACCTAGGATTGGACACATGTCTCCCTACAGTTTGTTGTAACTAAAAACAACCTTATCCCCTTTTGTAGATAATCATTTTATCATTACTTACTTATACTGGGTAGTAGAGAGGAGTTATAGAGAAATCATAGGATTTTAGAGATAAATGGGCCAAGCTGAAGAAAATGAATTTCTAAAAAAATAATTTAGGTGTTATATTTGTCACTAATTTTATAAAAATATGTGTAAGTGATCTTAAAATAAATATTAAACTTAGTGTCAATAATGGGAAGGGATTTAGTGAAATTGTAACCCTATTTATGGTTAATTATCTAAGTGATAATATGATAGTTGAATTCCTACCAATTTTTAGTTGTTGAAAGTGATATGCAAAAGTGTTTTCCCCTCTATTTTTCTCACACTTAGTTTGCCTTGAGTTTGTGTTCACTATTCCTAAATGGATGTTTGGCTAGTTCTAAGCATTAAATATCTATTATATTTTCTACCTTATGTGTAAAACCATTTTGGGTCTTTTATGAAACCTTCTGGGTTTGAGTGTTGATGAGGGCCATGGATGCCTAATGATATCACATGGTTGGGAAGTGAGCTTTCCCACTCTTAATGTTTTCTAAGTAACTATAATTGAAGCAATTCTATTATGAATTAATGTGTTTGAAACAAGATGTTGTTATGGAAGTCATAAGACCTTCTATTATTATCAAAAGAAAAGCCAGAATTTTTATTTTTAGAGAAGAAAATAATTGTAGATAGGTGTTTTCTTGAAGGAATTATTGTTTTATACCTAATAGTTGATTGATTGTGCTGAAGTAAAATTTATAAGAATGTATTGGGAATAAATGATCAAAATAATTAATTTTATATACCTTTTAATGAGGATGGGATCCCATAATATATGCTTTTAATTATGCATTTCTCTGCATATTAAAGAAGAAACTTAAATTGTTAAGAAATAAGTGCTTTGGGTTTTAAGAAGCTTAAGAGTTTGTAAAGTTGATGTGGAAGATGTATTATATATTATTTACACAAATTTATGGTTAAAATGAATTGTTAATCCCATAAAATTTTGTTTATTATGAATATTACAATTAAAAATAAGTAATCCATTCATTCAAATTATTGTGAGTAAATTCTATTAAGCAATGACTATAACAAATGTGGTGCTCTATTATTGTTTGTGTTCAAATAGTTTATGTACTCTATATCTATGTATTGAAGACATTGTTATGTTGATGGGACCAAAATGCAAAGGTAAATAGATGATTGCAGAAAGTATAATTTTGAGAATATATTACTCAAAGGTAAAAATGTTTATTGTAGATTATTTTACAAAGGAGAAAAGCCTTTAAAAAATATTTCTCAAGGTGGTTACTCTATGGGACACCCCAACTAATTCAACCACCTAAAACTAACATTTTTTTACTAGAATTGATGATATCACTAACACTATTATTAATACATAAACATAAAGTAAATGAGATTGGATCAACCAACCCATCAAACCCCCTTGATCCAACTAGGGGTATAAAATATGATATAGAGATATGACTATAAATTCATCATAAGTATTCACCACACCTGCAATTGATACATTGTACATCTTGGTACTGACTAAAATTGATGTCATTTCATATAGAATCCCACCCCATGATTTATGGCATAAAAGTTGAACATGATGAAGGCCTATTCATCCCTTGTGATTATTATATCATACTGTAGTAGAACATGATTAAGGCTTATTCAACCACATCGATCCATATAAGGTCTCACATAAAAACCCATCCAAGTGACTATTCAATAATGTGTATGGCATATCTCTATGATGTATAACAAACACTGATAATCTTTGCTCAATACTGAAGATGCTAACAACCCCTATAAAATCATATAATTATCAATGATTGATCAAAGGACATACAATATCTTCCCCCTATTAGGTGAGAGGTGAGAATCCTATGTAATAAAAACTAAATCAAAACTACTTTGTCTGCTCCTCATCATGAATATCAATGAAGTGAAAAAAACCAAAATTGAAATTAAAATAAATAAAATACTATTACCAAAATTTTCATTTAAACATTTGACTCAAACTTCAAAGACTTGAGAAAGGGAATTGTCCTCTATCTTCCAATGGATCCTCCAACCTATAGTGTGACACGTATACCATGTCAATCATAAGGAACTTGAGGGACCTGTAAATGATGTGATGATTATTGATAACAGAAATATGAGGTGTCATGAAAATTGTCATTTTGAAGTGTTAGTTTCTATCAAAAATACACCTTTATACATATATTTTAACACATTTGTTGAAAAAATCATCTAAGAAAGATTCAAAACATAAAATTCACCATTTTTATGTGACAATAATGGCCAAAAAACTATAAATCTAATGATCACATGAGCCCCTATGAATAAAACACTGAATTGTCAAAATAAGTATCGCAATACAAACTAATCAATGACGAATGCGACAAAATTATGACCAAAAGAAAACTTGAGCAAAAATATGCTTTGGAGGTTTGAACTCTTGACCTCTATACTTACATGTGTCTTCCAAAAATTAACACTACCAACTACTCTACAAGAATTTACAAAATATAAATAAAATATTTGCTAATTAAACTTATTTTTTATGTGTAGGAAAAAATAAAATAAAAAAAGAATTTGCATGTAATTTATTTTCACACGTGAATTGTTTTCTACAAAGGGAAAAAAGGCGTTGTTTTAACTTTGTGTGGGCCCCATGTAACACTAATGCTTTTTATACTTGAGACAAATAATATTTTGTTTTTAAGGCTCCTCTCAAATATTCTATGCCATTTTCATACCTAGGTGCCACACTTTTGCAAATCTACTTAGATCAACTTACATGCACTCTCATAAATATGTAAAAAAGCCATAGATCAAGGTTGAGGCTATACAAGGCTGTACAATAGAGATTTATCTGAGGTTTATGGTTACCAATAGTGAATAAAAATATTTAAACCAGATTGGGATGCCATTACTGTATATAAATGATCATACAACTGCATTTCTTACTTTAGTGCACACACAAGGAAAGGAGAAGGTCATATAACCTGGGTTGTTGTTGTTTTAAGCTTGTCAAATAAGATTGAAAATGTTCAAATTAGATTTGTTTGCCATGGGGATGCAATTTCAAGATGTGGAGGCTGCACATGTTCATTTTTAGGCTGTAAATATCAAATAGGGGTTTCAAATGATACTCATATCAATTTTTAGGAGATTTAATGTTGATTAAAGCTCAGAAAACACATCAAAAATGCTACAACTACTTTTATGTAGGCTTAGAAGGTTTTACTATTCAAAAGCATGGGTTTGGGGATTTTTTGGCTTTAGAAAGGTCGTACAACTAAGATTATATGATAAATAACTAGTAGATTGAAGGCTTGGATTGATTAAAATCATGTCATTACATGTTTTAGATGAGGAAAGCCATACAAGCCTATTTCTAGGCACAATAAATAATTTTGGAATTTTGTAAAATGCTTCCTAAGAATTATCTTGGGTTATACAAGTATGATGTGGGCTGGTTTTCACGACATATGAAAGCACACAGAAACCATACATATATAATATTTTATACTTATAAGGATTAGAAACAGAAAAGTGAATGCAATGTATTACGACTTACTCTTTTGAATAATTTCAGCTAAGATAAAATATTTCCTAAATAATATGTTTCCTATAGTTACAAGTGCCCTAACAAACATGTGTAAAACACAGAAGCATTCAAAAGGTTTAATATCATTGCATTTTTTTTTAATGAACTAACCACATTATCATAAAAGCTTGTTATATAGGTTAAAAATATTAAGAAATATTTATTTAAAAAATAAATAAGTAAATAAATAAAATCTTATATAAATATAAGAAAAATTATTCCCTAAATTATAGCTCATTAAATTTCTAGGCTCTATTATATGCAACTTACTAGACAAAACCAAGGTGTCGGCTTTAGATATACCATATCATGAGTCATCTTTATCATTTATTAAAAAACCAAAAACCAAAATTCTTTAGAACTGCAAAATGTTTCAATGAAGAGAACGTTAACAAAAATCCATGACAAGTGAGTTATTACATTAGTGTAAATGGTGCATTAAAAAGAAGATGCAGAGCAGATACAAGAATATATGTACCATTATCCTATTTGGAGAAAAACACTTCTTATAAAACAACCGTAATAGGGAATTCTGAGTTATATTGTGCTAAACATGTTGTGATTTATAGTCTGATATAATAAAATCTATTACTCTATATAGTTCAAAATAATTAAAAATATTTTAATTGGCTAAAATCCAAAGAACATCTGTTCACTTCATTTTTAATTTTTAATTAATATATTTATTTTTATTTTAAATTTTTTATTATGTTTGATGACATTACATAGAATTATTAAAGTATGTATATTGTTGATATCTTTGTTCATATTTTGGAAATAAATATATAGCGGATTTACAATATTGATTAAGAATACATCTAAATCAGTAGCTTTTTTTGACTAAGCAGCTAAAAGTAAAAAACATTCATGTCAAAATTACTGAAGGCATGATTTTAATTTTAACTACTTGGTAAATATAAGCAACCATCATTCTCACTAGTCTAGCTACAACCTTTTCAATCACATACCAATTTTAAATATAATTAAAAACAAAAAAACTCGAATATACAAAGCAAGTACAAAGAGGCATCTGTGTAGGCATAAAAAAACATAAATCATAAACCACTACCTAACTCCCAGACTGCGTACATCTATGGCCTCCCTTAAAATAAAGCGCAACAGGAAGAGTTTTCAATACTGAAACACCATGCCTCTCCTCATTATTCGCACTACCTTTCTTTAAATGTGACAACTAATATAGACATACGAAAATAATGACACTATAACCTTAATCTATCACCTTAAACCAACTCAGCCATCACAACATCAAAGGTCTTTGGTCCCTTCTGTGATGCTATGTAGGAATGTAAGGATCAGAGACTGCCTTGCATAAACATCATCAAAAGGAAGATGTTTATAAATTAAGAGATGGAGGCATTTCCATTAAATCCAAATCTATATAATATTAAAAACTTATAAATTAACGTTCAAATGGAAGAAATCAAAAGAATAAACAAATATTCGCTTCATGCAAAGAAGAGGTTGGAACATGTAAGGCATGTATGGGAGGAGTAACGGCATGGGTTTCCCTCTTCCATCTCCCTCCACGTTTTGAGAAACAAAGCCCAATAGTCTCGTATGGAAATGAAGCCAAACAAGTTCTTTTATAGGTTTTATGATGGGTAGTAAATATTATCATCATTCAAAGGCTAAAATGTAATTTTATGTTAACTTTACCTTACTACATTTATTCTAAGTGGGTTTTGAGAAATGAAAATTTTGAGAAATATATTTGACATCATGCAATTAACCAAAATCTATTCAAAATATCAATTTATTATTAAAATTTAGAGTCAAAAGTATTATAATGCATAAAAAAATAAAATGAAACATTCATACTTGTATTCACAATCTTTTAATCAAATGCTCCAAATCAAGATTCAATAGAAGAAGAATTCAATGTTTAATTGATTTCTTGATTGTAGACTCAGATTTTCTTGGACAGCATGTGATTAGATTTACAATAGACTCAATTTAGAGTTAATAGATTTAGTTGATAGAAAATTATAGCATGAAGGATCATGGATTTTCTATTTAGTCTAGCCAAGAGCTTTGCATGGATATTTATAAGGTTGGTGGAGGGAATAAAAATGAATTTAAAATTCCTAAGAATCCTCTAGATTTAAAGGTTTATAGAGGAGTGGAGAGGTTGGAGGAATTTTCTAGAGTTAGAGAACTTTAGACTTCATTAAGAGTTAATTAGGATTAGATAGGGGTTTAGATTAGTGATTAGACAAGTGTTATGTGATTAAGGAATAGGCTTGTAGGAAAGGCTAATCCTAAGCTACAGTAGGTGGAAGGGAATTTAAAATTCCAAAATATTAGATAAGACAAGATTTGTTAGTGGATAATAGAGATTTTGGTAAATTAATTAGGCATGGGATGTTATAAGGTTAGTATAAGATGGCGGATATATTAGAATTATTAGACTATGACTAGGATTTTACGATATTAGGATAATTAGATGGAAATAGATAAAATTAGTGATGTTAGTGATGAAATGAGTAAATTTATATGCTTACATTTTGTTCCTCTTTGAAATGGAATTGTAACTAAATAAGGGGAAAGGAGTAATGGTCTTTAAAATAAGAAATCCACTCATGGATGAATGTTAGTAAATGATGTTAGAGTACATGATGCCCCCTCTAAGGTCCATGTAGGAAGGAAGGAGGTAGATGCTCACTCGACAAAGGAAATGAGGGGTGGGATGGCTACACAAATATAAGGGGTTGGGATGCTAGATGGTGGACTAATATTGAAGAACATGAAATTAACAGGAGCAGTGAGCTAAAAAATTGTGATGCCCCTATAAAATACCTATGCACATGGAGTGGAAATGATTATGTCATGGTTATCAACACATCTCAAGGTGGAATCAATAATAATAGGATGATGAAAAAAGATCACAACTTTTGATAAATCCAAGACAAGGACACATGCCAAGGATATTTGTATACTGGGATGATATGGGTCATAAGATTTTAACTTATTCTAGGCAAGGACACATGCTTGAGAGAGTTGTAGAATAATAGGATAAAGGCCATTATATTTAGACATATCCAAAGTAAGGACACATGTATGGGAGAGAATCTAGACAAAATAAGATAATTATTTTATAATATTAACAATGAGTGTCTCTTAAATCTGAAATCAAGCGATATGATGAAGGAGATGAGAAAGAAGAAACAATATGATCAAGTGACCAAAAGATGAAGGGGAATAATTGCACTATAATGCACCAAATTAATGAGCCACAATGTGATTAATAGTGACGATGCCCCTAAGAAGGACACATGCAAGGGAGAGAGAGATAATAATAAAGTTATAGTCCTAATCATGCCCCAATTGGAAGAAATTATAAATTTTAAAAGATGAATTTAACAATTAGTGATAATAGATGACTGACGGAAGAAAAGATGGATGTTGTGATTTATCAGGGCCAATCAATAGGTACAAGTGATTAACAAAAAGGTTAGGGAGATGATTGCAAGGATGGTGATTTATCAATAGACTGATTGATTAATGATTGATATTATAGCTCAAGGATTTTATTGATGCAACACTTGAGGATGATGTGATGATACATGTTGGGGAAAGAGGAGAGAGTGGCTGAGCTAACCTCAATCACACCATGTGATTGAGTGTTGCCTACATAGTCTGAAAAGATCTTAGGCCAATGTAGTTTAGTCTAGATGATAGATGATAAGATAGTCTATAGGATGATGCAAATGATGGATATTAGACATGTTAGTTTTTAGATAGAGGATAATTTAACTTAGATGTTAGACATGATGATATAATACTAGGAAAAGTGATTGGATATAAGATGTTAGATGTTATAACATGTGGTTGGGATAAATAATTGCCTAGATGACCAAATTGATGATGAGATGAGGATGATTAAACAAGTGATAGAGGATAAGACAAATGATGATTGTAGTCCATTATCAAGACATAATTATTGCAATAGGTCTCATCATAGTCTAAGAAATCTAATGAAAATATAACACTAAGTAGTATTCCTAGTGATATAAGTATGATCAAGAGGACATTGCGCCAAAGTGTATGATTATAAAAGGGGAAAATGATCAACTCTACATAGGGCACCCAAAATAATTATTATAGATTTTTGGCTTCATCACAACATCCTCATTTATTGCACCCTTAATTAAAGAGACATGATGAAATACTAATTAAAATACTAATAAAATAAGATCAACATAGACAAGAAAACACACACATACAGATATATACATTATAAAAGACATGCAAACAAGTCAAACAACATAGAGCATACAAGTAACATACACAAGTATCTACAATGAGATATGTTGTGATTAGTATCTTGTTTTTTTATCTTGATGAGAGTCAATGGGTTGATTAATCAGGTTATGAGTTGGACTAAGTTAGTCATGATTATCATGATGTGAATCTAGATTAAGGATATAAACTTGGACAAGGTATGGACTTAGAGTGGACTAGTGATTTGGATTAGAATAAGGCTGTGGAAGACATAAGACAAGACAACTAGGATGTTGAGACAAGGTAAGCTGAAAAAATGATGACAATGAGATATACAACTTAGGACATAGGATAAGATGTTAGGGATACTCAAGACATGAGATAAGACACCTTAGAGTTTTTTGGGACTTTGTGGATTTTCTAAATTTTATGTTTTTTTTGGAATGTGTATGTATACTATACAAAGGGGTTTACTAGCAAATGGAATACCAAACCTATCAATCAAGATGAGGATAGATATAATTTTAGATAGGATAATAAAATATATAAGGGTGATATAGAAAAGGGTATGAGGATCAAGGAAGAATGGAATATGGATCGCCATCAACCACATTGTGAAAGAACTAGATATCTAGTTTCCTAAATGTCCATTAGAGGATATGCCAAGATGATTACAAAACATTTCTCAAGACCTCTTCCACTCCCTTATGAAATTTAAGACTAGAATAAATTATGGACATAATAGGATGCACGATATGATGTCATATGATGGGTAGAAACAATGGATATAGCGATAAGATAGACAAGGATGACATGGAGGGGATTGAAAAGGAATATTATGTGGATGGATTTGCCTCCAATTATTGAGGTATAATGTGGATAATATATTATTTTACCATGATGCTAGAAACTAGATTTCATCATGGTACTTACCCAAGGCAACAAAACACTATTTTTCACCATTGGATAAATAATAATTTTATTTATTTATTATTTATTTTGACAAATTTAATAGCATATCAATTTATTTAGAGGTGCATAAGATGTAAGATGCAATTAATTTCTTGATCTTCAACCAACACTTATTCTGGGGAGGTGTGATACTAGGACCATGTTATCGATGTTATATTCACTGATATCCTTTTGACCATTTATTCTTGATTTAGCATCCTCAAGATGTCTCAATTAGGTGTATTTATAACCCTTATGAGAGAAAATGTTTCCCAAGAAATTGATGTATGGTAGGTATGAAATTGGATGGTTTTGATAATGACGTAAGGGATGTGGATGAGTGATATGATGATTAATGGTATGATTAGGAGAAGAGAGAAAATTGGGTTCAATAATTATATACATAGTTGGATATGATGGAGGGGACATTTTTGATTTGTGTCATATGCAAAATGATGTTAAAGGATCCAAGACTTTCTAACTTATTTTATCTTTGATCCATCTATTAGGATTATTGTTAGACATATTGATATTACTTTTGAAATATTTTTGACTTATTGATATTTGAATTAGATTTTGATTACCCCATGGTGCCTGAATTTGGGCTTCACCATAGGAATTTGATCTTTGACTTGATAGATGATGATTATTTCAACTTTAATGGTCCCCTATCACCTCAAGGATATTTTTACTAGGGGATAACACTTTTTGACTTGGCCAATTACAAAACTATTCTTGACTTTGATTGATTTTTTTGGATCATAATTGACTTTATTATTTGGCTTGATTAATTAATTATTGGCTTGGATCCTTGTAGATTTGGCACACAAGATTGCATGTTGAGGGGAATCTAATGATGTGTGATATTTTTTGTCTTATTCAAGGAGTGGGATGGAGGGATTGTTAACATGAGGTATATGATTATAAATGTGTGTTTAAAAGGGTGTATTAAGGGGATGATGGTCAACATAATCCTTATAAAAGCTACTAGGAGACCCAACCTCAATGTCAGAGGAACGTATCTGCAACAATTTCAAAAGGATGAATAAGACTCTTTATAGAATTAACATCTAAAGTCGATTCATATCCATATTGATGATCTATACTTGATGAATCATCTAAAAATTATGTTAATATTTCATCATCTTAAGATGGATCAAAATTCATGCCTTTTGACTAGTCAACATTCAAATTAGAGATATCCTCAAAGAGATAAGTACCAGCATGAGTATCATTATCTATAGGGGATGATGATTCTAATTTGTATTTTGATTCATATGTTGATATTGGATATGATCCTAATGTAGATAAACATTCTGATGCTAACTCCAACATGGATCTTGATGAGGTGATGTCACCAATAGATGATTTTTTTATAGTAGACATATTATTGTCCATAAGTGCCTTCTTGCCCTTGGGTTTGTGAATGGATGTTTTAGGCTTAATATATTTATTAAAATGGGGCATTTTATGTGAATAGGATATAGGGATGGTTCAATATGGGATGGTTGTGGTATGGTGAGGATTGGGGTCATGACCTTAATTGAATAGGGAAGAATCTTGATATATTTAGGAAGAAATTATTGGCATACCATTTCTTGCACACTCCTAGGTGTAGATGTATTAGATTTAACCTCAATTTTAATGTCTCCATTATCAATTTATTTTTGGACATAATCTCTAAAAGGGTGACATCTATTAACAAAATTCCTAAGGACTTTATGATATAAATAAAAATGTCTTGCTTGATATTATAAGGGTGTATGTTTGGACAAATATAGAGGTCTTACTTTTGGGTAAACAATCATGCCTATAGCCTCTAGTTTCCAAATAGGGCTTCTACGGATATTTGGAGAGGGGTATATTGCTTGGCTATAGTGTTGGATGTGGAAGTGTTAGATTTAGAAGTGGAAGAATGCGATGGTGATGTCATGATATTGGGAGATGGTGATGTGTGTGATTTTTTAGGTATGAATGGGAATTAGATGAGGTTGACAAACTAGGCTTCCATTTTCTAGTAGGATGGGGGATTTGTGATGGACTATGACTGATAAATGGAGGATTCGATTGTGGATGGCTGTGAATTCGATGTAAGATTAGTTAAATAGGGTATAACCCTATGGGAATTTGGGTACCCATTTATAAAAATGATAAGAGGACCTAATACTTATTGGTATAATATATTTATTAAATTAGGAAATCTCTTTATGAGTATATTGACTAAAAAGGTCATGACCAGGACTAGGATTGTTGATGGGGGATCAGAATAGGATTGGCTATCATAAGAATTAGATGTGAATAAGGGTTAATGAGGTACTTGTTTGTCAGGTGAACTTAGATATAGGGGTTAAAAATCATTTAAAAGGTAAGAACCTATCTATAATAACTATAAATGGTACTCATCCCTATTGGCAAAGATATATTTGTGAAATAGGGTGACCTCATCACTTATATATTAGTGTATGTTATAACTATGGTTATGATAAATGGATAATGAGAATGAGTGATGTGTTATCATGTGAGATATGTTTATATGGGGATTAATGATGGGGAAGGGCAAGGGATGTTACTTTAGGCCTGATTAGATCAAGGTCTACAGGTAGGTAGGCACACATTTCTAGGACCCATAAAAGGATCTTGTCCTTGTTGGAAAATAGGTATTATTTTACAATAAATAGGTTCAAATGCATGTGGGTAGATGATAAAAGGGTAATGGATGAAATTTAGTCATATGAAAAAGGGGGATGATGTGAAGGTAGAGTAGGGCTTGGATAAAAATATGGTCCTTAGACAAAGTAAGTCTAAGTGATTGAGCTAGTATGATAGGTGATAGTGAGGATGATACATACTAAATGGATTATGATATCAGACTAGGATCATATTTCAAACTAATAATATGATAGGTTCTAATGATCTATTGATTATGCCTAGTGTTTTAGCTAGCAAAAAGGATGCAAATTTGACTAGTGCCTCAATTTTAACTAAAAATATGATGATTAGATGGGTGTTGATGATAAATAGGAAATATAAATAGATTAGACATGATTTGATTGAGGATGATTGGATGCTAGATTGAAATTGACAAAGTGATAGGTTGTTAATAGGGTATAGACTAAATATGAATTTAATAAAGTGATGGGTGGTGAATTAAATCATGAACAAAGTGATAAGATGATATGGATGGACAACAAAAGGCATAGCTCAAACCTTAAAATAATTTATTCAAAGTGGGATGGATAATAAGATTATGTGATAAAGGGTAAATGGGAATAAATGAAGGGATCAAAGATGATGAGATTGAGATCAAGACAATCATATAAGGGTGGTGATGAAATGATGATTAGGGGTAAGATTAATGATGTGGGAAGGGTGGTATGCCATGAGATGAGATAATGATGGGACAATATGTGATTATGGATAAGGTAATATTATACTAGATGATAAGACTAAAAACAGGTTAATGAGGGTATGACTAAAAAGGTGTAAAAGATAAAATAAACAAGAATATACAAGATAAGATAATATATAGAAATATGATTAGGGATGTACAAGATAAGGATGGTTATACAAGATGATCAAGAAAAAAATTAGGATATATGAATAATTTAAGATTGTATAAGTAGGACAAGATAAGATAAAATTATGATTAGGATGAAGGATTAGGATTTATGATAAGATGCCATATAGGGGTGACTGGGGATGGGTATGACTATGATTGGTTAAGACTAAAATATCATATGACCAAAATGTGATAGGCAATGGAAAGTTATGGTATAAATAAGATGGGATAAAAGTAGATGATAAGACTAACTATGGGGGAAATAAGGTTATGACTAAGACTAGATAGACAAAGGTGAGAGGGGTGATGAGGTCAAGATGAGATAATAATAGTCAAGGAAAGAATGTATAAAATGATAAGGATGTACAAGATAAAATTCAAGGATATATAAGATGCTGATATAAGTCCTAGATAGCCATGTATAGGCTTGGGTGAAAGGATAAATCAGCTCACAAACAACACTAGTCTATCACAACACACACCAAATCAATCAAACCATAAACCTAAGATTAGTAAACTAATAGGAGAGTGTAACTCAATGACTACACCATATAATAAATTTAGAAGTGATGTTTTAGGCTATTGACTCATCATGGAATCTCCCAAACCCTCTCAAACCCATTTACACTTAACATTCACTTGGGATATGATACTAACTCTAATAGAAAATCAACCTATCATAGTCAATAGTCCTATTCTAGGTTATACAGGATCTTTAAGGGTGCCCCTAATGTATATTAGGTATGTGGGGATTGACTCCATATAGGGTGTTGTCTAATGATTGGGTCAGAGAATTAACTCTTTCCCTTCACAAAATACCTTTATGGGATTAACCTCTTGGGCTAATGATAACTGTCACTAATTTTTATACCCTACCAGAACACAAAATATGGATTTGTGAGTGGTGGTGAAATCAATGGTCAAAATACCCCTAATACTATGTAAAGTGTGTGGGTATCACTTCCACATCATGTTTCCCTCTAAAAAATAAAAATATGAGGTTTTTGAGTGGTTTTTAGATCCTTTGAGACTCACTGGTAGGATGCAAATAGGAGAACATACACCAATGTAGACCTCAGGTATAGACAAGTAAACAAAAATTTGATTAATTGATTAAGTGTGATATATATACAAATATATACAAGATTATTTTAAAAATATACTAATCTTTAACAGGTCTAATTCAAAGAAAGTGATTAGTAGTTTTAATTTAGCAATCTCAAGGGGCAGCCTACAAGAAAAGACATTAAACAAAAAATATGACTTTTAAGACAAGATCTTAGACAAAGACCTACAAGATAAGATGTTAGTAGTCTTAATCATGACAACATTTCCACTAGTTTCACCTTTATTAAAATATGAATAAAATGTTAGCCTAATAATCCCTAATAAAAACACTAGAAAAATTACAAGTTTTACACTATAATTTTTTTACATGAGGGGCCAATACGTAGGGGTCTGGGGGTGGCATCCCCCAGAGGGGTCAATGAGAAGTTTCCCTTGTGGAGTCAATGGATATCACCCTTTACAGGGTCAAGGGGTATCACCCCTTGTAGGGTACAGGGCAGGGTCAAGGGGTAGCACACCTGATGGCAAATATAGTTTGAGATTTACAAAACCCTTAGAATGACTAAAAATTCACTAAAAATAATCCTAAAAAATGCACTCAAAAAGAACAATTTGAAGGCAAAAAATAAGGTAATTTTAAATGCAAAATTGCTATTAAAGTAATCAAAATCACTTATGCATAGTCAATGTCAACCAAAATCACATACAAAGAGTAAAAATTATAGATAGCAAATCAAAATCATAGATGCCAATAATTGATTTTGAAAACACTTAGTAATCAATTACGATAACCATGTAGTTAAACAAAATTGCTTATAATATGTGTAAAATCGTGACTAAGAATCAAAAATGCAATTGAGATAATTGAGTTTGTAAATTACGAGTAGATCAAGATAGTAACCATGTGGTTAGGTAGGAAAAATCACCTATGAGATGTGTAAAATCACAAATGAAATCAAGATCTCAACTATGTAAAAGTGATTTTGAAAACTATATAAAAAATGAGATATTTAAAGTTTTTAAATAAATTAAATGTTCTTAAAAAAGATTATATGATATTATTTATAGATATTTATTTTATTTACATAAAGTTTTAAGACTTAAATAGGATGAAGTTATTTTGTTTTCAAATTTACAACTAAGAGAGTTGTGGATTTGCTTGATGTGATATTTCTAATTTATCCCTATAAAATATAAGTTAGAATTAATTGGAAAATATTTTCAAATAGCAAGTGATTATTACAAACACAAACAAAACCAATTACAAATTAATAAATATGTAAAACTAATATTAGTTAAAATTATAATTGAGATGTCAAAATTATGACTACCAGTTAAAATTGCAATTGTGTATAGGAGATATTGAATTAGAGACAAGAATTGATGATTTTGATTTGATAAAGTTCTTTCTTTGTTTCATGCAATGAGATAAGTCAGATAAAACACAAAAATCATAGATTTAGGATTTTTAACAACCATATTGAAGTTTGTTTATGAGTTAATTCAAAATCACATATAGTAGTGTCAAAATTGTAGATAAGAAAAAAAAGCATAACTGACATGTTTAAAATCGCAAATGGAAATCAAAATCACAACTGGGATCATCAATATCATTGATGATAATCAAAACCGTAACTAACAATAAGCAATTCTGCAAAATTATAAGAAAAACATCAAGTGACCTAATGACTAATGGTTAACTTCTATGGTTTAAGTCCAAATTACAATTATCGAGAGAAAAATCGCAAGTGCAAAATCACCTTTTATAGAATAAAGTTACTTTTCACCTAGAACATGAGATTTTTGAAATTTTAAACCTAAATTCTACTTGAACCCGACCTGCAAGCTGAATTCATACACTTTACAAACACAAGGTTGGTCCAAAAATAGGGCTCCCATTATGGTCACAAAATGTGAGATGGGAATTTTGAGTAATAGATCTAAAATCATTTAATTAACCAAAATCTACTCAAAACATCATTCTATTACTAAAATTTAGAGCCAAAATGATCATAGTGCACCAAAAAAATATGAAACATTCATACATGTATCACAATCCTTCAACCAAATGCACCAAATCGAGATCTAACAGAAGAAGGATTCAATTCTTAATTGATTGTTTTATTTTACACTCATATTTTCCTAGACAACATGTGATTATCTTGATAATAGATTAAGTTGATATTTTGATAGATTTAGTTGATATAAGATTTTAACATGGAGGCTCATGGATTTTCTAGTTAGTCTAGCTAAGAGTTTTTCATGGCTATTTATAAGGTTTGTGGAGGGAATAAAAAGGAATTTAAAATTCCTAAGAATCCTCTAGATTTAGAGGGTTCTAGAGGAGTAGAGAGGATGGAGGAAGTTTCTAGAGTTAGAGAACTCTAGACTTCATTAGGAGTTAATGAGGATTAGATAGGGGTTTAGGTTAGTGATTATACAAGTGTTAGGTGATTAGGGAGTGGGCTTGTAGGAAAGTATACTCCTATGCTAGGGTAGGTGGAATGGAATTTAAAATTCCCAAATATTAGATAAGACAAGATTTGTTAGTGGATAATGGGGATTTAGGTAAACTAATTAGGCATGAGATGTTATAAGTTTAGTATAAGATGAGGCATATATCATAAATATTATATTATGACTAGGATATGGTGATATTAGGAAAAATTATATGGAAATAGATGAAATTAGTGATGTTAGTGATGAAGCAAACAAATTTAGATGGATATAGTTTTATTCTATTTATAAAATTCTTTATGCATTATTTTATTAATATTGAAACTTTAATCATGTTAATTTCTTATAATTGGTTAGTTAAATGAACAACCTCATTTAAATTAATTTTAAATGCCTTTATTTTAATAAATAAAATTTATAAATTAAAATTAGAAAATAAAGACCTAAATACATTAGGTGATGTTGGAAAACCTTTTAAGATGAATTAAATAATTATTTATCTAGAAATTTTTATATTTGTCACCTTCGATCAAATGATTATAAGCTAGATGAGCTCAGGTGAAATATTATTATTCTAAATAAATAAATAAAATTTTAAACTTGGGTATGAATGTCATAAATTTTTTATTGGGATAACCTTTTTGTAACCTTTTCTTACATACAAATAGGATGGTGCATGAAAATTAGGTTGTTAACTTCATGGATTATAGACTTGATCCCCCACCTAATGTTAATGGTGTACCATCTAATAGAGATAATCCCCAATGAAACAATCACTAATATTGAGCTAAGAGTCCTAAAACCAAATCCCCATGAATTTTTAATAGATTCAAGACTACTAATTCTACAAACCTTGTAGATGTTCCTCACCATTGTCCAGGGCAAGTTACCCCTAGTTAGAGAGAAATCTAGGAATTGAGTTAGTCAACTACCTCCTATAAGAGGCTTCAAATAATCTAACTTAGTGCACAAAACTCCTCAATGGCAAAAAAAATTATACCATGACCAAGGATGACTTCCCCCATAATGGTTTCAACACAATCATGGTTGGTTCTAGGTATAGGGGTACTATCAACAAAGATGGGGGTACACACCCTCTCCAATGCAACCATCTAGATCAAGGGGTGATAAGATGATGCAAGAAATGTTAGGATACATCTCTATTTTAGTACCTTTGTAAGGTGGATGTTTTGTTTACATAGGGACCCATTGGAGAAGGGTGTACCCACAAAAGGCCTCTATACCACAAGATACGAATCTATAGGCTCGAGGTCAATATCAAGTTAACCCATGAGTTATAATGCCCATTTGAGAATTCTATTTTGTGATGTAATCTTCTGTGAAATCTCTATGTAGAAAAATATTTTGTATACCTTCATGGTGATCTAATCTATAGATCTACAAAATTGGTTCACTCTGATAATGTTTCAAGACTCATAGATACTTACTATGATTGTGTTAATTTGAAATTAAATTAGTCTCATGTAAAGGACTAAAATATTTTTTGTGGGTATATTGGTTTTGTATATTGTGAATTAGTTTTGATAACATCAACTTTTACCTTATTAGTAAGAAATTTTCTAAAAATTAGTCGAGATCATTACATATTTTGTGGCGTGGGTATTTATTAATAGACATGTTCAATTGAGCCATGTTGTTTTATCTTGAATCAAACTATTTTGTCTCAAATAAAATGCCTATTTAAGTAATGGACCATGTTTATATGCCTACATATGGACATTTTATGAGTTAATTATTAGTGATAACCTTGTATTAAAGGAATCACAATGTTATTTCTGGGTATTTGGTATAATTAATGAGGGTTTGACCTTGATCACATACTAAAATTCATCATAAATGTTTTTCCTTGTCTCTCTTTTAACCTTACCATTAAATGAATGTTGTCCTTTCTTATTGATAATTTACAGATTCTTATTTGGGAAACTTTTGGATCACATTTTAGGGTTTAATCATGGTGCATTAATAAACTTACCATTAGCCCTATAACCTTGAAAACCTTGTTGTGTTAGTGTCACTTGGAGGACCAAATCTTTGAAACCTTCTCCTTTCCTTACTACATCTTGAGCCTCTATGCTAGTAACAATAATTGAATGGTTTCATAAGGGGTCTTTTGAAAATGTGTCCTTGTATTTTCCAAATCTCTTACACCTTAGAGCATGTTTCAATATCAGATGAAGGGATCCTACATCCCATGTTTTTTTGAACTTATCTAGTACCCTATTTTATTTTATAAGCTACCAAATTAACATGAATGTTTTAGTAAAAATCAGATAGTATGGATCAATTCAAAGTGTGTTATTCTTCTACAAAAAAATTTATTATCTCTCTTGATGACTTCTAAGTGGAAGTATATATAATTACAGGTGTATGCCATGCCTCATTGTATATGTTTCCTTTTCCTGGTAGTATTTTTAGGCATGTATGGTCTTTACACATGTTGATTTCATCCCTTGAGTAGCCCTATATAGGTAGCCCTTTAAAATTCATGTATGTTTCCATACTTATAGAAATGCCAATTGTAACTATGATATGCACTTAACAACATATCTAGTGCACAATGTATTTTATGTATCCTTAGACATTTTTTGATTCGAATATCTATCCATGTTAATTATATAGAGAGTTGGATATGTTTCATAGTTGCTTACATTACAATGGACCTTGATGTGCTTATGTTATACATTGTCATATAATGAGATATTAAGCATAGGTGTTAGTAATTATCATTTGCCTCGTGGAAATATATCATTATTATCTTTATATTTTTAGACACATAAATTAAAATTTAAGCTAAAATAGTACACTTGTGACCACCCTTTTTACACACTTAGCTCATGACCTATTTTAGAGCCTTTTGACCACTTTCATTCACTTTATGCATGGAATACTCACTTTTATAAGACAACTAATGATCCATGAATGTACCTATTTATTTTTAAAATGGTCCAAAATAAACACTCACATTATCCTAGACTCTTATCACCATTGTTTGTCCCCAATGGACAACCACACCCCATTAAACAAGAGTGTTACACTATATTATCTATCCCACCACTACTTTCTTCCCACTAAATAATGACTATTTTTTCAAATTTAAAGTTATGAAAAGGTCAACCTATGAGTTTTGGTTTGGAGTGGTAAAGGCATTCCAACCCAAGAATTTGAAGTGTTAGTAACAAAACATCACACAAGGAAGCTACAGATATGATCTGTAAAAAATAAGACAGATCATATATTATTCAAAATGAAATATGCTAGTATAATAGGAAAGCTCTTACATAAATAGGCAAGGTAAGACATAGAACTGTCCTCATTGGCAAATGTGGGATAAATCCTCACATAGGAAAAACTCATAAAAAATTAAAAATCTACCTAATACACTAGAAAATGTGAGAAAATACATTAAATACATACTCTAAACCTCCCCCCCCCCTCCCCTCCCCTCAAGTTAAGTTAGGGGAGAAAAAAAGACAAAAATGAAATAGTGGCATAACCACAATAGGAGTCCCAGAAACTAAGCCTCATAAGGTACTTATAAACAATATGTATCCATGAAATGAAGAATATGTCCTCACGAACACCCTCAAGGACAACTTCTAAAACCCCAAGAATTCCATAAAACTTAAGGAAACAAGGTGATGCAAAAGTTTTCGTGAATATGTCTACAACCTAATGCTGAGTCAAAATGTACTTGAAGCTAAGAATGCCATTCTAAATATAATGATAAATTAAGTACATATGTACCTCAACATTATTGGTATGTTGATGCTCAATTAAGTTGAGATATATATAAATTTCACTCTAGTTATCACACCAAAGTACAATGGGTGAATCCTGCATGAATCTAAACTTTGCCAACAACTGATGAAGCCAAAGAATCTACTGAATCATTGTAACTGCTTTCCTATACTCAACCTCTATAGATGATAGTGTAATAACCTATTGATTCTTGCACAACCAAGTAATAGGTGAAGAACCAAGGAAACATATGAAGCAATGAGTGGAACATATATCATCAAAAAAACCTGTTGATGTTTAAAATTTGTGCTTGATTATAATCAACAACAATGGGAAGTTTCAAGCTGTGGGATATTGCGGCTTGAAACAACCTCCAGATTTTAGAGAAGCTAGTCTCTTCTTTTGTATTGGGTGTGGGGGAAAAGGATAGAAAATTAAGCAAAAATGCAAATGCAGGAATTGAAACCTAACTATGGCAATGCGCCTGAGTGTAATTTGATCCTAATCATAAGCACAGTGAGACTATATGTAGGATTCATTTACATTTAAGAGCAAACAAGTGCATGATCAATGTAAAAGTTTGAAATAATAGAAACAGAGGCTCATAATAGAGGCTTCGTTTGCTGAGATATAGAAAATGTCAACAAAAGCATAGTGTTCAATCTTCTTGTAAGAATCTTCCAATCACATAAGAGGCACATAAACACATACAGTTATGTATAACTTCTGACTCAAGAAAATGAGACAAAAGCAAATGGCATTCCTAATCACAACTCTAGAAAATATACAGTATAGAATACTTTTGCAAATGACATAGATAACATCAACAAAGGCATAGAGTTCAATCTTCTTAATTCATTTAGCCACATAAAAGGCATAGAATCATGCACAGTTACATCAACTTTACAACTCAAGAAAATGAGACAAAAGCAAATGATATTACTTGGTCAAAAAACTCTAGCAAGTCTAAACTATATAATCCTCCTTTTTATTGATCCTCTTCTTTTATAGCCTCGAATGTCTCCTTCCATCATCCCCTTTCTCACGCAATTCTACTCCACCCTTAACTCACAAGGGACAAACAGATGGCACTTTCAATGCCTTGGATGTATCCTGGTCTTATCAAGAAGGGCCATGCTGGAGCGGGGTGGCTATTCTGACTGTGGTGTGTTGATTCATGTCTAGTACCTCCTCCCACACATGAATTTCCTCATTCCATTACCTGCTTAGCCACGTAACTGTCCATTCTCCTTCGATTATAGGGGACAAATAGACGGCCCTTTTAAAGTTTGCAAGCCCTAAAAATCTACCCAGTGATCTACTCCATCTACCAAAAATAACTCCCACCGAGTTTCCCTCCATCTCGATTTGTGGCAAAAAATACATGGAACACTCTATTGTGTTGAAATGGAAGAGGTCACTTAGTCAATTTCCTAAAATTCTCCTTATTACTTAGGAGGCATCAGAGAATGACACTTGGCACTTTCTGCCTAATTTATCGAAGACACACAGCTCTCTCTACTTCTCTTTAGCTATGCTATAGAATTATTCGGGGCACATATTAGGCTCTTACAGATGGTGACACTTGGTAGCTTTTGTAGACCTTTGAAATAACACCCAAGACCCACTACAATCTTTATTCAGCAATGAATCTTGAAGATGATCTCTCTAAAGTTAACACATGGTAGCCTTCGCCATTCTTGGGAAGATACGTCGCATCTTCCGCTTTTCTTACTAGGGGCATGTGGCATCTTCTACTTCTTTCGAGAATGGAGTAGAAAGGAGCTTGAAAAGTGACACTTGGTGGTCTCCACTACTCTTTGGCACTTAAACAAAATGAAACGATGCTTCCCTACCCTCTGAATAGGTACTTGACCCCTTTGGTTTTTGGGACACTCCCTTGAACTACTTGATGAACCAAAATGGTTCAATGGTTCAACAGTTCAATATTGCATGCCATTTACACGTTAACTGAGGTATTAAACCAAAAAATGTTAAACCAAGGTGTTGAACCCAGGTGTTGAACCAAGGCATTGAACCCACTATCTCTCAGATATCAACACGTGGTGACTTCCACTTTCCTATGAAAAAGTAGTCTAGGGCCTTTCGCAACTGCCACCTGGCACTTTTCATATGATCCTACTACTTAGCTTATTAAAACCCTTTCACCAAAAAATAGATGAAATGTGGGTGCTGATATGAGATGTAGATGCCAACATATGGTGCATTCCACTTAGCTAATATTGGATATGTGGCACATTCCACAGCCCTCCTGAAAGTTATCAAAAGTGTCTCGGATGACACCAGTTGGTTGGCTCCATGTTTTAGAAAGTGACACTTGGTAGATTCCACTTGAATTTAATCAATTATGCCAAAATGAAATGAAAGAAACAAAAAAGGGGGAAAGAGAACCCGTACTCAAAAAATACCACTTGGCAGCTTCTACTGCACTTCGATACTTAGGCGAAAATGAATCAAAAGAAACAAACTCACGCTCTGTTTCAAAACTTATACTGCCATGACCAAGGTATATGGGAACAAAACTGTAGTGTGTGACTAAAAATCAAAATACAATGTAGAGTAAAATTTTTACTCTACAGAACCTTCCCAATATGAATCATTAAATCTAACCAATTGAGTAGAACCCCTAGTGTAGTGTAATCCAAAATGAGTAGTGCCTCATAGGTATCATAAAATACTCTTGGGAGCCTACCAATGACTATCTTGAGGGTCATGTAAAAACCTAGATACAAGCTCAACTACAAATGAAATGTCAGGGTGAGTATGGGTTAAATACATAGGATTCAAAACCATCTACCTATACAATGTAGGATCACAAAGTGGAGTAGTACAAGAGGTAGTGAGAGTCACTCTATATTGAAAAAGAGGACTTGGATTGTAATCATCCATTCTAAAACATTGAATAATATCAAGGGTATACGTCTACTGGCTCAAATAGATCCCTGTATCTGACTATGAAATCTATAAACCAAAGAAGAAATACAAAAGACAAAGATCTATCATGTCAAACTATGCCAAAAGTGCATATTCAATATCCAAAATTTGAGATTAGGATTTGTCTATGAGAAAAATATCATCAACATACAAGACTAGAATAATAATGTCCTCCCCAATACATTATATATACACTATGGGATTAGAGAGGTAGCAAAAAAGATAGTGGAGAGAAGAAATGAATCCATCTTCTCATACCAATTCTAAGGGGCCTATTTGAGACCGTAAAGAGACTTCCTAAGTTCAAAAACAAGATAAGAATCATGAAAAAACCCAATAGGCTTCCCCATATAGATTTCCTCATACAAGTATCTATTCATGAAAACACTCTTAATGTCCATCTGATATACTAGCCAACCCTATGATGTAGCAAGAGAATGTATAAGGAAAATAAAATCCATCTTGGCAATAGGTGTAAAAGTCTAAGAGTAGTAAATACCTTCGACCTATGAGAATATCTTTACAACAACACATGCCTTATACTTTTCAATGGACCCATCAACTACATACTTAGTGTTGTAAAAGTAGATTGGTGGTGACATTTAGAACATATAATGCATCATTGATGCAACCACCATATTGTCAGATGTCATCTTTATCCTTAACAAAAATGTAGGAATAATTTCGAACCTCAATGTTAGAATTAAGACTCATATCGAGAGATATAAAAGAGTCATTGGTATAAGTCATATGGTGTGAAGCACTAGAATCTACAACCCAACTATCTCAACTAGGTAACTATGATTTCTTGACAACATTAAGTTTTTTCCATGCTCATGAGATGGAGTGGAGATATAAATATTTTGTTTCCTAATGACATCCTCTAAGACTTGCATTCTCTTGAAATACCTAAATTCTTCATGACTAGTCTCCCGACAATAAGAGTAAGATAGGTTAGACTTATTCTTGTATTTGGAAGATGGTTTAGGTTTAGATGAATTAGTGTTGGTCTTAGGTGCATTTTGAGATGGAGGAGGAGTGTTCTTATTCTTACCATTAGTTTTTCCCTTACTCTTAAGATGTGATACAACTAATGCTTTTTGAGAGGTGGAAGACTCAAAGTGAGATAATTTGGATTCCTCCCTAGTAAGTCTCTCACAAAATAACTCTAGATCTAGAATTTTGAATTTGGCACCTAAGGCATCCATACTTTAGGAAAAGTTAGAAGAAAATGTTTGGAAAGGCCCACTCAAATTAGATAAGATCAAGTACATACGCTCTTCGTCATTTTCATCTTATTCAATCCCCTTTAACTGTGTTAACAAATTCTTAAACTTAGTGAGGTAGTCTACAATGAAAGGAAAAAAATCATCTAGATTTAGTGAAGTAAGCTCCACTTCAAGATGCATGGCTCTCAATTGATACACTTTCCAAAATAACCCCTTTAACTTAGCCCACATTTTGAATCAAGAATCACATCCTTCAAAATGAAATAAAAGACTATCACTCACATATCCCCAATCAATCCCATACACTCTTCAAACTTACATTGATGCTGACATTTTTCAAATTCATGCATAAATTATGATTGTGTTTCATTAATTAGGGAGCATAATCCCTTGTACTTTATGATAGTTTCTATTTGAGGTATCTATGTATGGTAATTATGTGTTGTCAAAGGCTCATAATGGTCAATACCAAAATTATAATCCATGCTAATTAATCATCAAAGAGTAAAATGAATTCAAAAATGGTAAACAAAATTGACACCGAGACAAACCCCTAAAAGATTGTATTATAGAACCCCCCTAGTTTAGCACTTTATAAAATTATTTATTTTTTAAAAATTAATGATACCGATGGATATAGAATAAAAAACCATGAACTTTTAAAAAAATATATATAACCCAAATCTGAGTTATGGTTCAAAAGTTATCGGTATTACAATTTCCCATAAAATGGGTCAAAACATTAAAAATCCACTACAAAGTAGAATTTGTGAGCAAACCAGAAAAGAATATAGTCATCCAACGACTCATTAGAACCATAATTTAAAAAAAAATCCTCATAAATGCCAACCAACATAAAAAAATATCCTCCTAGTTACCACTATGCTTGTCTAAGCGAACAGTGCTTCCTCTTGAAGCAAAAAATTAGCTTGGTAATAGCAAAAATGAATAAAACCCAGAGAAAAAATATTTTGTTGTTGATTTTAGCTCCAGATTCAAATAAGGATGCTGCAAGAAGATCCAGATTGATCAAAGGATAAAAAACTCCAACGCCAAGTTTGATCTTCAAAACTAGTCAAATCTTGGAAAAAAAGAAGGCACTAATGTAGAAAAGGGCACCCAACTCTACTCAATTTATAGATGCCAATAAATATGTTGCCTTTTTCAATATATATTGTAGTAACAAATCAAGATGCCTCTCTTTCTGATTTGTTGGATGGTGGAGCTTGATCTTATTATAATGCCTAGTTCCTGATAGGGGGGTGTGGGGGGCAACTCCCCCCCATTATGGTTGTCAAGGGCAGTACCTTTGAAGCAAAATTTTGTTAAAAATGCATTTTAAAAAATTGCAATTTTATAGTAAATTTGGACAGTTCACTATTAGGTCATAAATTTAATGGTAAAAATTATGTTTATGAATTTCTGCCATAATATGTAACCCTCTTTTGATATGAGGGCATGGTAATCATGGCAAAACACAGTGTGTGAGTGAAGATCATATTTAAATGGCTGTATTGTAATTTTTTCCCTTCATTTATTGGACTAAATAATAAGGACTGGTTGTTTCTATGTGGATGTAGCCTATATTGGGTGAACCACATCAAATCTATGTCTCTATTGTGTTATGTTTTATGCATTTTATTTCCGTCTTTAATTCATTTATATTACTCTATGTTCTATATTCCTAACATGATTGACTCCAATGCCTTGACAGATAATGAGTAATGGAAATGTTTTGTAACTTTGTCTACGCATCTAAGAAAATGATGCCAATGAGCAAATTTCAATGTTTTTGTCTTCAAATTTAAAATCCAATACCGCTGTCAAAAATCACAATGCCTATACTTTTCTAGTACCAATCTTCAAATTTTAGTTCCACATTTGGTGGTTTGCTATCAAATCTAAAAAACTGGGATGCCAAATATAAGAGTTTCAATGCATTAAATGCATAATAGCAAAAAATGCCTTAAAATGATGCCAAACACCAAAAAATGACACCAAGCTTAATATCTTATCAAATAAAGTAGTTAATGTAAAAAATTATGTCTTTCTTAAGAAACAAAGATGCCTAACTAACTTCTTTCAATGCCAAGATAAGAATACTCAATGCTTTAGATCAAAAAAAGAGCCAATATCTCCATATTAAATCTCTGCAACAAAAAAAGGATCTGAAACAACAATAACACCTTAGATCAAAAGTAACTCTAGCCTCTTCTACGACCTAGCTTATTGAGGACACTAAGATCTCCACCAATTTCACTACCTCAGAAGTAACAAAAGCTTGAAAAATAATAAAACCTTCAAAACATCTTGAAAAAATGGCACCAAGATCTCCTCACATGCCTCTCTTATGTCCTTCCTCTCCATAACAAGGGAAAAAACAATGATAAAGAAAGTACAATAAAACTATCTAAAAATTTCAAGTTAATGGATGGTTACAACTTCTTCAGGGCTCTGATACCATGTTAGGAATGGTAAAGGCATTCCAACCCAAGAATCTAAAGTGTTAGAAATAAAACATCACATAAGGAAGTTGGAGATATGATATGCAAAAAGTAAGGCAAATCATATATTATTCATAATGAAGCATGCTAGTACAATAGGAAAGATCTTGCATAAATAGGAAAGATGAAACATATAACTAGCCTAACTGGATAATACGAGATAAAACCTCATATAAGACAAACTCACTAAAATACATAATAGCTAGTTAATATACTAATAAACATGATAAAATTCATTAAATACATGCTCTAATAGTTTTATAAGCGCCATCTAATATAATTCCAAATATACTACTATAAATGCACATTTCAAACTATCTTTTACACAAGATGCTTCCACACTATAAAACACCAAATTCTAATTGTACATTGAGATATAAAAAAATATATTTCTCTCAATTTTGATTACATATAACCCTAATATCCCTAGGCTAAAGTCTAAATACATCTCCAAAGTCATAAATATTTGTTGAAGCATTTAATCACACCAAGATTACACCACAATATTGCACCAACATTTATCATTCCATGATATTTTTTCACTCCACCATAGGATGGATTAATTATATAATGAAATTTGGTCCCTCTTTAGAGTATTAGTGTGTAGATAGTGATCAAAATAGGGGGTATTGAAGTCATGCCCAAATTCAGCCACAGAGCCATTTTTAGTCCATGATTTATATTTTTCTTCACATGTTATTGGGATAGGTTTTTGAAGAGAAAAGAAGCTACACAATGGTATTTTCATCATATCAAAATTTCCCACACATGATACAAAATATATAAGAAAATTTGAACATAACCTAGAAATCCTAGATATTAGTTACCTTCTAGACAAATCCTGAAGCCTTGCAAGCTCCTATTCTAGATTCACGCTCACGAAATACAATCTTCCTTCTAGTCATAGTCTAAGAAACATCCGACAACTCTTTTTTCAAAATAAGTTCTTTTTTTTAATTATATCTTTTTAGCATCTTTCCAAAATTAGTGAGTTTCAAATTAGTGAATTTTTATTTTATTGCAATATTATACTTCCTAATTTTATACATCATTTTGTATAATTAGGGTAATCTAAATAACTATGTTTCCCAAATTGGATAAAATATATTGGTTAACCAACTTATTATTGAACATTGCATGCCATGGTTTTGACTAGGGTTTCAAATTTAATTAAGGTTTCCTTATTAAGTTGGAGTGTTCTCTAACAATCATGTGTATCTCTTTTATTTTTCTCATCTTAGCCTTTGGAAAATTCAAAATGGATATAAAGGAGTTTTTTCCCCTCAAGGGGGTGATAACTATTTTCCGTCTAACAATGTTTATGTTATCCCTACTTCAAGGGGTAAGGTATTCCATACTATATTTCTAAATGAATGTAACCACCATATCCTTCCTCAAACCCCTCCACATCCCATATATCTTATTAATGGTGTGTGTATGAATTTTAAATCTGATGAACCTAGTGTTTTTTATGTGAAGCCTTCAATGATCAAATCATCATTGTGAATAAGCTAATATAAGAGTTTCAAATGTAAAATCAATATTTCAGATCAAAGATCACACTATTAGAAAATTAAATCACATATGCCAAGAATCTAGAATGTGTTAGTGTTAATCATGTAATTGCATCTACATCTATAAATCTTGTGCCTAATATGACTTCATATCAAAATGGGAAGCTACAAAAAAATGCATATACAATAAGTGATTCAAAAATTATTAAAATTGATAATAAGAGTTCAAGTGAGAGTTTAATGGAAATGCTTTGAAAAATTTTGATCAAACTACCTCCTCTACATCCTCTACATCCTCTAAGGAGATCAAAATACTTTTATGCATATCATAGAATGCATAAACATCATATAAATAGTTGTTTGGATTTAAATAAGATAATACGAAAGATAAATTATGGTTTTGATCCTATAATTGATACCTCAATCAAGTAACCCAAAATGGAACAAGTGCAAGTAGAACAAGTGGTAAAATTAGAACTAGTACAAAAATGGATACCAAAGGATAATTCAAAGCAAGGAAAGGATTAAAAGATAAAATTAAAGCAAGAAAGATTATAAAAGGTACAGGATGAAAAAAAACAATTACAAAAGGAATAGTTTGAAAATTAAAGGTTACAAAAGTTATAACAAGGAAAAATGAAATTACTAAAATAAAAGTTTCCAAATCAAATTCAAGATAAGAAAAAAAAACGTTCTTCAAAGAGGGTTTTTAACAAAATATCTTCCAAAACAAGAGATGCCTAAAAATGCCAATTTTACAATTGTGTTTTCAAAGGATTCAAATTATAAGACTTCATCATATCTGAAGCCTTTGATTCTTAATACTCTCATAGTTGATAATAAATCTACCAATGTTGTGATCAATAACACTATTGAAATGAATATTTTTAACATGACACTCTTAAAATTTCCTAGATATGATAATGAACACTTGACTAAAAATAATGTATGTAAATTATTTATTGGATCCATTGAGTTACCTTTCATAATTGGTCCAAAAACATGTTGAATAGTATTTCATGTATGTCCTAGTTTAGCCCAATATAACATTCAATTAGGAAAATCCTGGAAATATAAATGGGGGTAGAAATGGGTAAAGATCATAACCATGTCACATTTAAACACCAAAGTGTAATGATTATAATTTTAAGAAAATATGGAAGAGCTTTAGAGAAAAAAATAGAAATAAAGCATATTATCAACTAGTAAACGAATCAATATAAGTAATGGCTATCAATAGAAGCATGTGACAAAATAAACATTGCAAAAGAGAAATTAGAAAGTTCAATACCACAATATGGGGTAGTTGGTTTTACATATCCAGATATAAAAGTGGATAAGAGTGGCATTTCACAAGTTAAAAATACAAATGATGATGATTATAAAATAATAAATTAGTATGATCTGGATGATACCGATTTTACAAAATATGAATATGGAAATAATACAGAACTAACACAGTTTCATTATCCTTTTCATTCACCAGAGATCACATTTAATTTTTTCAATGCATGATTTATTGATGGTAATAATCTTAAGGGATTCATTAGTTAGTATCCTTATTTCTATTTATTAGTTCATATATATGTAAAATTACAAAAATAATAAAATATTCTAGAAAATACCAAAAATTAAGACCTATGCATGCTTATGTTTAGTTTCGCATACATCAATTAATTTGTCATAGTTATTTGGTATTTGTTTTATCCTATTTTTATCATACATGCTTCACAAGTGTAGATGAGTGGTTGCATACCATACAAGATACCATTTCTATACCCCATTTTAGCTTATTTCATTATCATAGACTCAAAAATTGTAATCAAATAACAACACACCATTAGATAGGAGAAACCTACTCTATTTTCTAGTTCACCCATTGTTGTCCCAATGAGATTAGACTATCATTAATCAATTACAAACCACACATAGGCTTTATAGAACATGTACATAAACCAATTATCTCATTGGGGGTATCCTATACATAGTTTTTATCCTTCTTTGACTTCTTACTCACAACTCATTTATTTTAATAGTATTAAACCTATTGATATATGTCACTCACTAACACCTTGATATTTTAAAAGTTATCTCATTTGATGAATCTACTAATGTTATAAATTTGCTTATGTTGATCAATGACATATTATCATGCATTTTTTTCATGCTTGATTTATTTTTTCATGTATTATGTGTATTTTATGTTTGGCCTAAGGACATTTGAATGTGTATTTAGTACTTGGATTTAAGCCTTCATTATATTGTTATGCTTGTGAATGACATTTGAACATGTGCTTTGTATGTGACCCCTTAGCCTACTATTGTGTGTTTTGCGTGTAATCTTTGATTGTGTGTGCCATGGACATGATAGTCGCTTGATTTTTTTCTTAGTTTTTGATGCCATGGTGGACATCATGAATACCTCACCCCTTTTTATGCCATGATGGATATCATTCATCCTTTCACAAGTAGTTTTATTTAAATTTCCATACTCAATTTTATCACCTATCTATGTGCCTTTTTAATAACATTTATCTCAACATTCTCATTGTGTATGATTGTCCCTACATGCATCTCACATTATTACTATGATCATTTTATCTATATTATGATGTCATGCTTTTCCACATTATCACTACACCCATATTTACATCTTTATATCATAAAAATATTTCACATAACTTATTTTTTGAAGTTAAGTTATTTTGTAGCTTCAACAACTCACCTCAAAAGAGGGGGAATACACAGTGGCTTTTCATAGAGACTAAGCTCTATAATGCATCACACAATAAGAAATATACAAGTATTACACACTTAGCATAGTTAAAATCTCAAAAAATACTCAAAAAGTATTTTTAGAATAGAGCACCCTATCAAATAGGAGCACACCGCTATGTTGTCTAAACATGGCATTATTTTCTATATACCCAAAAAATAGTCAATTCTATAATCTCTTAGAATCCCAAATAGTCCAGGATAGTTTGTAGTAGTTTAAAAATTTTAGTTTTCAAAAATATTTAGATTTGTCTCAAATTTTCTTAGTTTGGGGCTATCATGCATGACATGTTATAGATTTAGCACATATTGTTTCTCATAATCATAGTTATTATTACCCAGTCTTATAATATATATACACCACATATCATATTGGAGGCATGTGCATGACACATGGATTCCTTATTTCTTAATTTTACACCAATTCTACACATGGAATGGCAAACCATGTCAATCTCTACGTTGTATACACTAAATCCATACTATACTAACTTTTTTCACTAGTTTTGTACCAAAAATGAACCTTAATATATATACAGTGGTTCGTTCACCTTTTTCACTAGTTTTGCATTAGTTTTTATATTATAATAATCTATTAGGATTCATACATGGATTCCAAAATACTTCACTATTATGGGTATGAAATGATGTAGTTAAGCATACTCGCCTATTGATGAGGATTATGACAAGCATAGTCCAATCCAAGGTATTTAATACAAATGAAAATTCTAAATTTCATACCATCTATAATCAGAATTTTTTTACCATGTAAGCACAATGACTCATGTACCAATCAAGTTTACATGGACCATAGTTTAGTGTTATGTCCTAAGTTCAATACTACACTTCATAGGTAAGTTAATGGATGAAATTTTATTTTTACTCTAATACTTTCACTTCAGTACATTACTATAATCAAATCGAGGGGCGGGGGGATGTAGACATAAAAAATAACATTTAAATTAAAATAATTCGGTTGTGACCACCTTTTTTATACACTTAGCTCATGACCTAATTTAGGGCCCTTTGACCACTTTATTTCAATTTATGCATGGAAGACTTGCTCTTATAAGATGACTAATGATCCTTTAATGCACCTATTTATTATGAAAATGGTCCACAATAAACACTCAAACTATCCCAGACCCTTACTATTGCTATTTTTTCCCATTGGAAAATAGCGCCCCATTAGATAGGAGTGCTTTACTCTATGAATTAAAAGTTAATAAAAGGTCATCCTATGAATTTTATAATCCCCATATGAAGGAATTCTAAAGATAATACTATAAAATCACATTTCAAACCGTTTTGTATGAAAGAGGCTTACACATTGAAAATGCTACAATTCTAATCTTACATTGAGATAAAATTCCATGTTTATACCAACTCTGATTACATATAACCATATTATCCCTAAAATAATGTCTAAATACATCTCCAAAGTCACAAGTCATAGATTAAGTAGCTAATCACACTAGGATTACACAAGAATTTATTATTTCACCAAAGATTCACACACACAATTGTAGTATGACAAAAATATATGAATTTTGATCCCTCTTCAAAGTATTGGTACGTAGGGAATTCTCAACATAGGGGGTGATGAGGTCACACCAAAATTGGGTTTCTTACCTTTTTTATTCCATAGTTTCTATTTATATTCACATGTCTTTGAGCTAGGGGTTTGAAGACAAAAGACATTACATAGTGGTATCTACATGAGATCAAAATCTCTTGCATAGGATATAGAATACACATGCAAAGGTGAACATATCCAATAAATACCATACCTCAGTTATTTTCCAAGTAAGGCCAACTTAATCCTAGATAGGAGAGGACCCAAATCATTGTCCAGATTAGGGTGTTGTTGTCTTAGAAACATGTAGGCTCATATTCTAGATTCATACTCAGGAAATATAGTCTCCCTATTAGTTAGAATGCTAGAAACATTTCACAACTCTATTTTCTAGATAATTTCATATTTCTTCTTTAATTTTACCTATTTAACATATTTCTAAATTTAACATGCTTCAAATTAGTGAGTACTTAATTTATTGAAATATTATACTTTCTAATTTTACATAATAGATCATCTAATTAAGGTAATCCCAATAGCTATGTTTCCCATATTTGATAAAACATTATTCTATTGACATGATTCTTTGCTTTTATTAGTATATAAACATTTGACATCTATAAAATAACCTTATTATATGTGATATGTGTACATGTTAATTTAATTCATTCTGATTAACTTGTTATAGATAGTTTACTAGCATTCTAACTATAATTATGAATTATACTTGCATTGATTAATTACATTGAAAATTTTATTATGTCCCCCTCTCTTAATCTAATATTTTATCTCTCATCTTGATCTGATATGATTTGAGAAACAAAGATAGCTATTGAGGACTGAGAAATATCAATGACTAATCATGATCTAGAGGACTGAGAAATATAAATGACTAATCATGATCTAGTTGGATGTATTATGATCAACATACATGGTTATCATCCATGCTTCATTGAATACAATAGATGATCATGAGTAATCTTGAATATGATGTCTAACTTTGTACAGACTAACCATGTAAATTATTGGAGTTGACTCTAAATTTTTCATGCATCTTTGTATGGTAAGTTACATTGTCACATCCACGTGTGTTATTGATTTCTACTCTATTGACATTATAAATGCTAACAAGAGGTGTACTAATATGATGCATAGTAGTAACTAAGGGTTGTGATTTTATTAGTTGTGCTATGATCCAACATGGAGTAAATGGTTATGGGGTCATTATTACCTCTCCTCTCACATTTTTAAATATTAACATGCATATTGAAATCCTCATCTGAGAAAATGGGTATCATAATTAGGAGAAGATAAAACATTAACTATAAAATATGGGTAACTTTTTATGAGTTTTATTCTACTTTAAATTGCTAAAGACCATGTGAGATTTCTAAGTAAAACATATGTTATCTCTAGTACACAAGTATCTTATTATTAGTTTTATTTTATTTTTTACTTATTGATAGTGACTGGCATCTTAGGTAGAATATATGTTATCTTGGTCAAATATTATTCATGCTATGAGTTTTATTTATTATTTGACTCACTGATAGTAAATGGTATCCTAGGTTTAACAAATGATAGATTTAGATGATGGGTATCATACTAAGAGTTCTATTTCTTGTCCTAATTGATGATAACAATTGGAATCCCATCTAATAAGAGATGGGTGTTCTAATTTTTAAATAATGTTGGAGACCTTCCTAGTTTTCTTCCCATGACTTAAAAGTACATGCGTACACACATAGACACACATGCAAACACAATCATAAAGGCAAGACAAATCATTCCTCACTACTCTAATAGCTAAGCTATGGGTTGTTTCCATGTATGCACTCACATCTGCTTGTAAAAATTTATGATTGCACTCCTTGTCTTATCTTATGTTAAATGGGCTTAATAAATGAACACACTAAGCTAATAAAATAATTTGAATGTAAGATGCCAATATTCAAATGTAGGAAATATAATATAGTATTAAGATAATAAATTCATTTAAGTATGTGTAATAAATATATCAATGAGTATACATCTACATAACTAAGGGATAAGATATATCATATCTCTTTTTTTGTTCTATTCTATAATTTTAATATTTCACATATCCCTCTTATTCTTGTAACCTAGCTCTATGTTTTATTAATTTAGTAAATTAACTATTTTTATTCCTCAAACATTTTTGGCAAATCCAACCACTTACATCAATGATATTGTCCTCTTAAAAATGTTAGTGTACCTATAAAAATACAAACACTTTTTTGGATCTATCAATTATGATTTTTGGAGTTTTTTCACCTTTTATTTGACGTGTTCATATCTACCACACAAGTTTTTACTCCTTGTCAAATGATTTAAACCCTAATTATTCATATTTATAGTGATTGAGGAAAAAATGGGTTAGTGGGCACATGGTGTTGAGCTACACCAAGGACCCCTTTATCAATGGGCATTACCTACATAGTCAATATTAACCAATTTTAACCCCCAAGATTAAAATGTCAACCCCCATAGGTGAAAACTTTATTATCATTATTTATCAACCTTTTTCATAGCTTTTTCATATCCTATTAGGTCTTATAATAGTCTTTCTAAAACTTTGTTAGCAAAAATTAAGGTTTATTTGATAAGATTAAAGTATTGTCTTATATTGGTCTTGTAGTAGTATAACCATGTCATGGAGTGATGAGATATATTCAAATTGTGTCAAAGGGTTCCTATTTTCCTATTAAATTAATTTCATGGCTTAATCAACTTTTATAAACATTGCATTTTGGATTGGAAATTTTAAGGTTATTTTGTAGACATTAAGGTAAGTTTAATGAAGGAAAATGATGTTTTCAACTACTTCCAACATGTGTCAAAGCCTCCAAATTGAATTATTAGTAATAAAAATCTTTTCAAGGTTTATATAGGAGTTACATAATGGCCATATATGCCATAAAATTACAAAGCAGTCAAACTATTGAATTTCAACACTTAAGGGGCAGTTTTATGCACTTGTATGGACTTGGAAGCTCATATTTAGGTGTAAATGGTTTTTAAAGTGTCATTTAAGCTTATATAGGTCATATACATGTTTATTTTATAGGTACAAGTTTAAAGAGTTCAAAACATGCTACTTCTTCTCCATCACTCTCTTCATAAGCTCATGAGGGCAGCTTTCAAATGCATAGTATAGACAAGAGAGAGAAATTTGGAGGTTAAAATTATGGGAAATGTTAGGGTCATATTAAGATTAATTTTTTTGGAATTATTTTTAATATTCATCCCCTATCCTTTATGAACAATTTTTATTATTGCAAAGAGGTCACTACTTCTTGTTCATTCAAGCAGGGTTTAGTTTTACTCTTATTTCTTATTTTTAGAGTTTGATGTAGGATAATATATTTTGTGGGATATTTATAGAGATAAAAGGAGGCCTTGTGATGTTATTTTTACCAATAAATTAAACTATATGAGGTGTCTTGATAAAATTAACTAATGTCTCAAGTATATGGAACATACCACTTTGTTATAAGTGTTTTGGTTGATTTGAATTACTACCACCTTGATAAGTCTCTAATAAACTCATTTTTCATGGAAAATAACTAACTCTCAATGATTCATATGTTATTTATATGAAAATATGCTCTTTAGGTAATCTCTCAAGTGTTTTCATGTTCTCATTCTTTGGTGATAAGGTATAGTGCATGAACAGTATTTTGTAGGTCTGACTACTAAATCTAGCTTGAATGGTAATGAAAATCCAACGGTAGTATGATATCACCTTTTAAACATTATAGGTATAATAAAGTGATAAAAAATTCCAACATATACTCTCAACAAGGGTTGGAAAGTGTTTTAGTTACTCACAAGTCTGCAGACTTATAAGTTAGATTTCATGGGTCTAGGTTTCATATTGAAGGTGCTTTGGCCATGGAAAAATGTGATATATATTAATAAAAACTAATTTTATATTGAATGAACCCACTTCAGATCATCAAAAGCATGAATGAATTAAAATACTCCAAATTCTATGCATAAACATTGTACATGAACTAACTTGCTACAGGCTTGCATATACAAATGAGAAAATTTGAGATTATATAGTGTTTATTTGAGGCTTACATGGCTATTGAAGTAGATGACATGAAAATTGATAACGATTTGATAAAAAATTTAAGTTTTAAAGACCCAGTAATAGGTTTTTAGTGGTCTATCAATGTAAAAAAGGTAGACCAATAGGTTACAGACCTGTAGGTCCTCATTTTGGGCAAAAGATACTTGTTCATACAAATATGATTGAGTGTACATGAAACATGAATAGATATAGGAATTTGAGAAGACATGTATCAATGAATATACCTTAGCTATTGGTGAGTCAAATGAAGGTTAAGAGGTTTAATTTCATCAACCTAAATACTTATACATAGGTTTGTGTATGAAGATAAGGGGAAGGTTTGTAGAAAACTATGAAATGGTGAATGAAAATTGGAGTGAAATGAGAATAATCTTCCAATGAAGATTAGTTATTTTCATGTTATTAATAACTTGATTTAGGAATGTCACATTACAGGGCTTAACACTTCAATTTCACCAAATAGTCACCTAAAACCAAGTCTAGATAGGTGCAGGGAATAGATTGTATGTTTGTGGAGTATGATGTCTTGAAATAGCTCATAGGGTTAAGAGGATATTAACTAGGTTCTTAACATAATGCATAAATTTATTGTTTTTTTCATTAGTTTACATTGTGACCCTAAGACTCAAAATTGTAGTCAACCTTCATGACCACCTATAGGTTGGTCTAGGCAATTCATGTTGGTTTCAAGTTCGAAGAGAAGATAGAGTGAACATGAAAAGCATTGGAGTATAGCTCAAGTGGATAAAAAAGTGAAGGGGTTAATTTTAAGATAAAATTAAACATGAAAGATTTACCAAAGAGACTAGTCATGATAAATTCCATTTAAACCTTGTTCACATAGTCAATTATCATCTACAGGTTTACTTAGAAGTGAAGAAATGTTTGTTTTATGTGGTAAGGATTAGGACAATATGAAATAATTAAGGTCATATTGGATGATATTATAATTCCAATATGATTTAATATAGGCCTCAAACCCATCTAAAGTAGTGCTAATGTTGATAAACATTGTTTAGGCCTATAGATCTTAAAACCAAGAACACTACACAGGCATACCTACAAGTACATTAATGAGAAAGGAGGTTTAATGAATATAACATGAGAAACTAAGGACATTGGTAATTATGATAATATATCATAGAACCTACAAGACCATTCATGGGAAGGGAAAGATAATGAAATTATCAATTTTACCTTTAAGACCTCCTAAAGCTTCACTAGGTACAAGGCTGCTATCCAAAGACCAGGTTTATCTTGATTTTTGAGGCCTTGACCTTAAGAATGGATAAAAATGGTTTTAATATATGGTACATAGTCCATACATTTCAAACTTTTTCCATTATTTGTTAGTTTAGGCATCCAACCTTCATGAACAATGCCTAAAAGCTCAAACCACTCTCGAATGGCCTATTTACAACTTGAAGACCAACTTCTTGCACTTGTATTTGTATAGATAGGATGCATACGATCCTATTATCCTATGGAAATTTTAGGGGGATAATTCAATTGAAAATTTTGATATTGGTTTAGGGATTAAGGGCCCATTATTTATGAACAATCGCTAAGAGTCTAAACCATAGTAAGGAATTAATGTGTAAGATTGGCTCCAAAAAAAATATTACTTAGAGTTCTCATAAAACCTATTTTATATCTTTTTATACTCCCTAAAGGTCCTCACCATGTACTTTTTAAGTACTTGAAACTATACAAACTACATTTAATTCCCTATTTTATATGTATTTTAGGTGTTTTTTAGGGTTTTGAGAAATGGAGAACTTGAAAACTATTATAAGAGGTTATTTGGTATGTGTTACACCTTTAACAGCTTAAAAATACATACAATCCAACCTGGAGATGCTTAATTAACCTAGATTTTCAAGGCAACCTTAAACAAGATTAAAAGAGATTAGGTTTTGAGACCATTTCATGGTTCTCACACTTCCACTGGGTCTTAAGACCTCAAATTTTGTATGGAGGTTTTTGATGGGCTAGGGAAAGTTAATCACACATTTTTTGGTGGTTTCACAACTATGCGAGATATATAGAGTAGAAAATTAGTCTTCTAGGTAATGAGGCATAATTGAGGCCTAATTGGGGGAAGATAATAGAAAAATAAACACCCTTTCACTCACTCTCAGGACCTAAACTTTTTCATGGAGTTGAAAATTCATACTGGGTCATAAAATATATCTTCATTTTCTAAGGATCATTTTTAAAATGTCCTACACAAGGAGGTTTACATAATTTTAGGGATATAAGGAAAAGCGGCCTAATGAGAGCAAAAGGTGCAAGATGGAGTCTTGGAAGTTGTTCCATGAACCTAAATGAGATTATTCAAGTATGTTAAAGTATGTGAATGACTTTTATGAAAATATATTGTCTTTATTAAGTTTTAAGTCAATTTTTGAGCCATTTGGACAATGTTAGGTGTGGAAGATGAATGAGTTTCAAGACACCTAAGGAGATGGATGATGATTACCATTAAAATGTCAGAGCAAGGAAGTTTATAAATGTAGGTAAGGTGTCAAATGAGAAGGTATAAATAAATTCATGGATAAATGATGATGAAAAAGACCATTTTTCACTCTTATTATGCAAAGAAGGGCAGTTTTGAAAAGTAGTACTAGGTGTCAAGCTGAGTTTGAAACTCCTATGCCACTTGTATAATGTAATGAAATTACTTCAACAATAAAGGAGAATAATAGAAATAGATCATAATATGACTGAAATATTGTATAATATATGAAAAAAGACAAGCCACTTTGAGGGGGCAACCTCCACAATATTCAATAAGAGCAGAATTCACCCTATGATGATAAAAAACTACCCATTACCTCCTATATATAGTTTACCAAGGCCATGGTTACTCCATAGGATAACCTAATAACCCAATGAAAGTATATATAAATGTGATATAACATCAAAGAGGAATAAATAAGCTACAAGTCAGCTATTCCTATACTAATACATGTAATAGGTTAGGAGCATAACATGCCCTTTCGATTCAAACCAATGTTGTCCTCAACATTGAATAACTCTAAATGTTATTATACAAAATATTCACCCTTCCAAGTTGTATCCTCACTACTTAGGTTATTTCACTTGATTAGATATTCCTTAATCTCTCTGGTTCTCAACCTCTTAATATGTGTTTGTAGGATCTTCTTTGGTTCCAAAATGACTTGTCCTTCTTCATCTATTTTTGATAGATATATCTAGGCTAAAACTTTCTATTCAATGACCTTTGAGTAGGCAACATGAAATACTAGGTGTATGCGAGATGAATCAGGCAACTATAGCTTGTAATCCACACTTCAAATTTTTTGAAGAACCTAATAAGGGCCATAATAATTAGGATCAAGTTTGTTTTCCTTTTTTTGTTGCTTCAATGAAATCTACTTATAAGGTTGAAAATGTACAAAGACGCAGTCACTCACATACAAATGTCACTCACTATAGTGTTAATCTATTTTTTGCTTCATCCTATATTTTCCAATGCTAAATTCTCTCTCAAACCATCCAAAACCTCTTGTTGATGTTGAATGTTATCCTCGACATCTTGAACCTTGTTTTACACCTTTAAAAAATAAGTGATTGAAGGTGGATGGTAACCATATAGTGCTAGAAATGAGGACATTTTAGAAGAGGTATGGAAATATGTGTTATACCACCATTCTGCAAGTGGTAGCCATTTAACCCAATATTCTTGATTGTCTAATACAAAACAATAGAGATAGCCCTCTAAACATTTATTTACCATTTTTATTTGTCCATCAGATTGGGGGTGGTAATATGAGATATGAGATAGATGAGTACCCAAATAAGAAAATAGTTTAGTCTAAAAATTACTAGTGAAAATAAGATCAAGATAATTTACAATTATTTTTGGGGTTCCATGTAATTTTAGAACTACCTCCAAGAAAATAGTTGATATAATACTTGTGATATCACATAAACCACTTAGGTTAAATCTTGTGCCCAATGAGTGTGGGTCCACAAGTATTTTATTAATTTAAAAAAAACCATGTACATAGAAAGGGTGGCAATATGCTATTAACCCTTTTTACAAAACCATAGGTGATTTTATAGTTTTCACCTCATGATTGATAAAAACCAACTAACTTCTACAACCAATTATTTACAAGAATGCAACTCATAAGGAAGTTTTATTTATTATCTCAAATATAAAACTAAGTAAATAAATATAACTCAATTTATTTAAGGGGGTGTATTTATAAAAAGAAACATGCCCCATTTACATTTATTTAAATTAACATACCAAAATCCTAAACTAAGTTAAGACTTTAGAACAAATCCTAACAAATCCCCTATCATCCAAAGTCATTTTTTTGGACACATGCCAAGCACTTTTATAAATTTTTGAAATTTGATTCTATCAAGGAGTTTTGTGAAAGTGTCAGTTGTCTGATCAGTAGCTAGGAAATATATTGGATCAAGTTTTTTCTTCACCACAAACATTCATAGATAATTATATTTGACATCCATATGTTTTGTTTTTAAAAATTTTGGACATATTGATTGTATTTTTATTATCAATGTATAACTATGTAGGAGCAATCTAAGAAATATGAAGATCTTTAAAAATACATTACAATAAAAAACTTCTAAGCAAGCACCCCATGTTGCAATGTATTCTAATTCTACTAATGAATTTTTCATGGTATCCTGAATCTTACAACACCAAACAATGGCAACTGAACCCATATACATAGTGTATCATGTTGTGGATACTCTATCATCCATGCATCTGGAAAAATTTACATCACAATACCCAACAAGTTTTAAGTTCTTATTTTGATGGTACTTAAGACCATATGTTTTCATTCCCTAAAGGAAATGAAGTACTCTTTTTTGCTTCATGCCAATGAAATTCTCTAGGCTCATGCATAAACCTAGACAAAATTCCAACTAAAAATGATATATTGATTCAGGTGGTCATCAAATATATAAAACCTCCCACTAACTTTCTATATTTGGTGCCATCAAAAAAGGCACTACCATCATCCTTAGACGATTTCAAGTTACTTTCCATGGGAGTGAGGGAAGGTTTGCAATCACTCATGCCAAACCTATTTAATAACTCAAAAATATACTTAGTTTGTGAAATGAAAATACTATGCTCTTTTTGAGTTCTTCTATGCCTAGATAATAGTGAAGAAGTCCAAGATCTGTCATCTCAAACCCATATTTTAATTCCTTCTTCATAAAATTGTTATGGTTTTCATCATTTCCTGTGATAAGTAAGTCATCGACATAGAGAAAAAGAATCACCAATTTCTTACCTTATACTCAAAAAAAGAGAGTATCACTAGATTCACTAAATTGAAAGCCAATTGTCTTCAAGTATGAATCCATTTTTTCATACTAAGCCCTAGGTGCCTATATGATCCCATATATAACTTTGATCAATTTTCACACTTTGTGCTCTGCACCCACTTTCTCAAAACCTTAGGGTTGTTTCATATATGCTTCTTCCTATAAATAACCATTCAAAAAAGCACTTTTAACATCTATCTGATGTACTTTCCAATTATTTTATGTTACTAAGGCAAAACCATATGAATAGTGTGCCATTTGGTAGTTGGTACAAATGTTTCCTCAGAGTCAATACCTTCTTGTTGTGTGTAACCTTTCTCAACAAGTATTGCCTTATGTTTATCAATGGATCTATCCAATTTATACTTAGTCCTATAAACCCATTTGTAACCTATGGGTTAAACATGTGGAGGAGGATCAACCAAAACCCAAGTATTATTGTTAAGTATTGAATTATACTCACTTTTCATGGTTTGTTGCCAAACTTGTTTAGTAGAAGCCTCCTCAAAAGTAGATGGATCAGTAGAATAAGTATTAACAACAATTTCATAGTTTGCCTATTTAAGAGAACTCCTAGGACTTGTTAAACCAACTTCATATGCTTTCAAGTTAGAAAAAGTACTTTGAGCCCATTTTAGATACTTAGCTAAATTGTTCAAATTAGGAACACCAAAATTATCATCATGTACACCATTTAAAAGAAGACTTAGAGACTTTTCAAAATTTTCTAAGTCATCAACCTGTTAAATAATAGAGGAAATAAAAGGGATACTATTCCCATACCATAACCTATAAGAGTTGTCCTCATTATTCAATCCCTTATCACATTTTGCAATATTTTTCTCTAACTTGTCAAATTGAAAATCAATCTTTGTAGTGTTCATAGTACAAAATTCATCAAATACTACATCCCTACTCACTATAAATTTGCATGTACCCTATGCAAGCAAAAAATATGACTTTTTATTTTTTGAATATCAAAGAAAGATGCATTTTTGACTTTGTGGTTCCAACCTAGTTTTATATTTAGTGGGACTAAAGAAAAATAAAGGCATCCAGAAAATTTCAAGTATTTAACTTTTGGTTTAAACCCATACGAAGCCTCATATGGAGTTTGTCCCAAAAGTGTAGATGTAGGGGACCTGCTTCTCAAATACACTATAGTACCAATGGATTTAGTTCAAAACTTATTGTCAAGGTATTTATAGTGCAACATAGCTCATGATGTGCCCTCTAAATTCCTATTCATTCATTCATTCATTCATTCATTCATATACTCCATTTTACAGTGGAGTGTAGGAATTACTATATCGTCCATCAATGTCATGTTCCTAACAATAATCTAAAAAATCATTTGAATTATACTCTCCATCATTAACTTAATGAAAAGTGGTTAAGTGTGAACCTATTTATTTTTCAAGTGTAACTAATCAACAAACATAGTGAAAACTTCTAATTTGTTTTTCATGAAAAACACCCAAGTCATCCTAGAAAAATCACTGATAAAAAACACAAAATACCTACACCCTCTAATGGATGACTTCTTAATGTCACATACATCACTATGTACTAAATCTAAACATATGTTAGTTATCCATGAAGAATTCTTAGGAAAATTTTCCTAATTTTGTTTGTCTAAAACATGTGATTCACAAATAATACTATCTTTGTGAAAAGTGAGCAACCTACTCACCATACCATATCTCTACAAGTCCACTAAAGAGTGAACATTCAAATTTCCATAGTGGAGATGCCACAACCACTATGTATACATAGTACCTATACGTATATCAATAATAGATGCAAGTTCCACTATGGGAAGAAGCACTTTATAATGTAATTTAACCAATTTTTCATCTTCATATCTAGTATACATGGTTTAGAATCCATCCTTCACTAAATTGATATAAATGATCCCATTTTCAAGTATAATCTGATAACCTTTCATTCAAATAGCTACCAAGTAATTAAGATGTTTTTGCAATGTGGGAACATACCAAACATTCTCCAAGTATTTGATAGATCCATTAGGAAGGAGAATCTGAATTGACCCAAGACCTTGTGGAGTATGCATAGATATATTTTCCAAGGATATAGGAGAGAAATAAGCTTCTTTTAAATTCTAAAATAAGTATCACCTAAACTTCCTATGTTTGGTTTCTCCTGTATCTAAAACCCATACATCTATGAGCTCATCTCTAGCCTCATATTCCATATAAGCATTGTTCCTTAATGTAGTGAATGTAGGCTTGTGAGGAAAACTTCTAGATTCATCATAATCATGGTTAACATATTTAGTATAATTAGACTTAGTCACTTTTTTTGGGATCTAAATTTTTTCAAAAGGAATCCTACATTGAGAGGTAATGTGACCAAATTTCCCACATCTATGACACTAAATATCTAATCTACCTCAACCTCTACATCTATAGTAATTGTGACCACATCCTCTATCACTCATCTTATTTGAATGAGAATGGATATATTTTTGATTTTAATAACCTCTACCTCAATTTTAAAATCTACCTCCTTCATAACCTTAATCCCTTTATAATTGTTCCCTCTATGGTTTTGTTGACTAGAAGAAGATGAACTAGGCTTGGATTCTAAAACATGGGCATCCTTATTTTTCTTGGATTTATTAGGTAGAGAGAGGTAATTTTGAATAATAAACTTAGCCAATTTATCAAAAGTGATGCCTATGATCTTTTTAGATCCATGCAACATTTATACAAAGTTCCTATAGGATGTAGGTAGTCCTTTCAATACAAAAGTAACTATGAGATTATCATCTAGTTTTCTAAACCCAACTTTAGTGTACTCAGTAGAAATATTCTTCAACTTTGACATTTAATCTAACATATCCCAATATTATTCTAATTACAAAGTAAATAACTGTATATGGATATCTATCTTCTCATGCTTAGGTTTCTTATCATACAAATCAGATAAGGTTTTCCATGGAGTGTAACTATGAGGAGAGTTTTCAATATGTACGTAAGTATCCTAAGTATAATAACACTTGATTGAATATAGGGCCTTAGAATCATAAATATTAAAAACATCAATTTTGGCTTGTTCTATAGGTAATGTAGGACTTTCATTCTTTACAATATCCCATATCTCATTGAAACTAATGAAGCTTCCATCAAACGTTTCCAATTAGAATAAATAGAAATCATTAATCTATCACCATATAAAAGTGAATTCTAAATCTTTGGCATCTTGAAATGAAATCAAGTGCGATAAAAGGAAGTGTGACAAAAATCAAAATAAGTGTGATAAGTGAAAAAAAACAACACACTCACAAATATCACTTTGCACAAGACAATGCTTCTATGGGGTTTTTCACTTAACCACCATGTAGAGAAAAAAAGAGACTTTTTATGAATTTTACACTTAACCTCATCAAAAAATCAAATAATTACACCCTTATTTCACCAAAAAAATACACCCTTATTTCACCAAAATACAACCTTATTTCACCAAAAGCAAAAGAAACAAACTTCTATTGCATTTTTCTAACTAGTATTAATGCTTTTACAACATGTATGTTTTTTACAACTTGTAAAGCATTAAAAAAAGAATTCAAAAAAGGAATATTCCCTTCAAAAAGAATATACTAAATAAAAAATATTCTTCCAAAAAGGATATTGAAACCCTTGACCTCCTTTCAAATTTTTCTACAAAATTAGCCGTTCCAAGTACTCTAAGAGTGTTTACAAGTCATACAAACATAAATTTATATATAAACCTATTTTTTTTCTCTATGTGAATAATTTTATTTTACTTGGATGCATAAACTTGATTTATTCGTGGTTGATTTATCCATGATATATTTTCAAGCAAATAAAAACTCTTTTTATAGATTATGTGGGACCCACTCAAACCCTAGTTTTCAAAATGAAATATTTTATTTTCCTCAAAATTTCAATGCTTTTCTTAGATGTCCTATGACATGGTTACTTTGAAAAAAAATTATAAATTGATCTTCCACTGCTTTGGTCATACAATTCTATACCAGGTCATACAACTTCAGATTTACCTCTGTTTAAGACTGATAGGAAGGAATTAGATGAGGTATATCCAGTTTTTGAGGAGTTGGGAACTTAGGAGGCCGTACTAATGTAGATATGGGTGGTAAAATTCAAAAAACCATTTTTTCTAACATTTTAAGGGCATTTGGATACTAGATTTGATTTTTTAGCAACTTAAACATAACAAAAACTAACTAGATGGATTTTAACAACAAAAGAAGACGTATTATATGAACACAAAAGTTTCTAGATTTTTTTAATTTTTAGGTATAATACAATGTTTTCAAATCACATATGATTATACTACAGCCTTCAAAACTAGATCAAAGTATTTGAAAATCAAGGATGTGAGTTCTAATGAAAAAAGAACTGCTTCAGGCACATGGCAGTAAAACACAGGCTTACCACTTAGATTTACTCATAATACAATGTAAAATATTTTAAAATTTTAATATTTTCATAATTTTTAAAAACATTAACCTTGTACCAAAGTCACAAAGGTCATACCTTATACCACATGCATTTTTCCAAAATTGACTTCACGTACATGAATAAATCTTTCACCTGAATTCACCGTGCTCCTGATAACCACACTCTGATACCAATTATATCACATAAACCACTTAGGTTGAATATTGTGTCCACTAAGTGTGGGTCCACAAGTATTTTTTTTAATTTTAAAAAACCAAGTACAAATAAAGGGTCACAATATGTCATTAACCCTTTTTACAAAGCCAAACATGATTGTATAGTTTTCACCTCATAACAAGTAAAAACCAACTAACTCCCACAACCAACTATTTATGGGAATGAAACCTGTAATAAAGTTTTATTTATTAATTCAAATATAAAACTAAATAAATAAATCTAACTTAATTTATTTACTGGGGTGTCTTTTATAAAATGAAGCATTCCCCATTTACATTTATTTAGATTAACTTACCAAAATCCTAAACTAAGTTAAGACTTTGGAATAAGTCCTAACAACTTGCTATAAATGGTTTTGAGTGGGCACAAAAATGGGAATATTTTTTAAGCCTATCCACAATTACCAATATACCATTATTAACTTCAAAACAAGGCAACCTTGTGATGAAATCCATAGAAACCTCCTCCCACCTTTGACTATGAATTGTTAAATGTTGTAACATACCTAGGGTCTTCACTTTCTCACATTTGTTATGTTGGCATATCAAGCATTCTAACACACCAATTTTTACATATCCCTTGATTTCTTCCCAAAATACTTATCTATTGATTATGTGATAAGTTTAAAAGAACCCATAGTGTCCCCCAATTGGATATGCATGCAACTCTGCAAGAATCTTATGCTTCAACTATGAATATTTACACAAGTATAACCTATCCTTATAACATAGGAAATTAAATTTCTATTCAAATTTATCAAAGTCTATATAACCTTGACGGATATTCTAAATTATAACTTTTATATCCTTGTCCTATCACCACTTTGACCTAGCTTCATCTACCCAATCTACTTACACCATAGACATTGCACAAAGTAATGCTTCTATAGATGTATCCCATCTGGATAGTGCATCTACTACTACATTATCTTTACCCTTATTTTATATGATTTAAAAATCATAACCTAAAATTTTTGTTTCCTAATTTTTTTTGTTCCTCAGATGTTAATATTTTCTCTAAAAATTATTTGAGACTATTATGATCCATTTTCACCTTAAAATGTCTACCATCAGATAGGGCCTCCATTGTTATACTGCATGAAGAAGAGCCATCATTTATTTCTCATAGATAGGTTTTTAGAGATTTTGACCTTTGAATTGATGAATATAAAATGCAAGGGTCTTTTGATTTGAAAACTAAAAATGCAAGTGTAGTACATTTGAATAACACACTGTTGCATTTAAAATATCCTTCTATTTCTCAACTTTTCCATTTAATTTTGTATAAAGAAATTAAAACCAGAATTAAAATAAATAGTAGAGAAAATCAGAAGAATTCAATAGAAAATTGATAATGGAGTTTTGCTTCATTAGCCTATGTCTCTAGGTCCATTCGAAGTGAGGACCATTTTCATTAATTTTTTGCAACAAATGGTTTAAAAAATCAATATAAGTCTTCAATTCACCTTCTCTAGTTTTTGATTGCCTATAAAAATATCTCTCAGACTTGTCATTAATGACCCAAGGCTGTACAAGGCATAAATAAATTTTTAACCTTCGTAATTATCTTACACAATCGGCTGAATAATACCCTTCAAATGGAAGTTCACTCCCTTTATACTACTTCCAAGCCTGTGGCTCAAGCGGTCAAAGCTTATAAATTTTGCACAATAGGTGCAAAGGTTGAGTCCTTCAACCTTCCCTTTGGTACTTTAGCACTTATCTTAATCCCACATTTTTTATGGGAGAAGAGATTGTATACTTTATAAAGGTTGGCGGCCTCCTTTATGAGTGTCGACATCCCTTTTGAATGAGAATTAGGTGCAAGGCTTAGCAAGATTCCTAACTTAGGCTGCCGTTGGAGATTTCATGGTCTTTACATGGTGCGTGGGGCAAAGGTGGATGGCATGGTAGTTTAGCTTGGTGGTTTGTGGCTCTACCATGTGTTGGTTTGGGATCCTTATTAAAAAGTGCAAAACAATTATCCCATATTGGTGGGGTTTCTACAGACTTTGTAAGTTAAATACAATGTTGCATACAATAACAAATGAAGAATAGAAGGCTAAGTCACCCCTCCACAAGAGTGTGTTGAACCTTGTTGAGGGCCCCCAACAAGTAAATAATGGGGCCCATAGATCCTCATATGACCGCTTGTCAAAGACCAGAGGCTAAAACCAAACACCAAACAAATTTTTGTTGCACAAATTTAGATTTCCACGTGTCAAATTATTATTACACCACTTGGAGTATTTGAACAATGCCACATCACTTTTTGACACTCATTATTCTCGTGTTGCAAGAAAACTTTAGCAAGCTATATCTCAAGCATCCAGACTCCATTTTGCATTCCAAAAGAAGCATCATAAATCTCTCTATGAATTCTTCGATGTGCAAGTGATTTGACCAAAAATTGAAGACTTGAAAAATGGAATGATACATAGATCCACTTGGATCACTCCTCCCATTGGGAATGTTTGAACCTCTAAAGTTGAAATTAATTGGTAATGAGGTGAGAGTATTTCTCCCTCACCCTTTTGGATTCCATCCATTTGGCCTTGTTTGGGTGCATCCCTTTAGATGAACATGAAGCTACTCAACATCACCTCTTCGTGAAGTCCACAAATTCCTGTCAAGAATAGTATCTTCCTATAATCTGTTAGATATTCAGGAGCAAAATCATCAACATAAGTAATGGATACACTTTAATCATGATCAATTATCATTGGAGGCTCATACAATTTCAGATTTTCCACATTTACAACTGAATAAATCTACATGTAAGATGGTAAATCTAATCGGAAAGCATTTGTGCCAATTTTTTTTGTAATCTAAAAAGGACCATACCAGATTGGTTTCAACATTTTACCTTCACCTGTCAGTGTTTCCTTACTGATGTGAAGCCATACCATATCACCTACAACAAATTGGTGATCAATACGATGTTTGTCATGTCTAGCTTTATACTTGGCTTGACTTTTCTCCAATTGAGTACAAACAGTCTGATGTATGAGTTGTATTTTTTCAATGAACTTATTATCTTGAATGGCTTCTTTTCATTCACCAACAACTGTATCCTATCCATAGAAAATATCTAGAGGAGATTTAGGCAAGTATCCATAACAAACTTCAAATGGAGATTTCATAGTAGAAGAATGAAGTGCCCAATTATATGCATGATGTATGTAACACAATTGTTCATCCCATAAATTTGGATGTTTATTGCTATAACCCCTAACCAAATGTACCACAATGCGGTTTACAACCTCTATTTATCCATCAGTTTGAAGATGAAATGCAGTGTTATTTTTTAATTTAGTGTCCATTAGTCCCCACAAAGTTGACCAAAACTCCCCAATGAACTGAGAATCTTGATTAGAAATTATTGAAGTAGGCAACCCAAAATGAACCCATACATGTTTAAAGAACAAGTGTACAGTGCCTTCAAAATTAATTTTCCTAGTACAAGGAATCAAAACACACATCTTACTAAATCTATCCACAACCACATATAAATAATCATGTTTTCTTTGTGTCATAGGCAAACCCCCCACAAAATCCATGGAGATACTTTCCCATGGGCGAGTAGGAACAGGTAGAGGAGTATAAATTCCTAGTTTCCTATTACTAGGTTTGCTTGTGGCACAAAGAGTACATCCCTTAATATATTTGGCAACATGTTCTTGCATATGGGGCCAATAACAATACATTTTCAAATGTGCAACTGTTTTAGCAACTCCAAAATGACCAAAAATAAGAGAAGTATGTGCTTCTCGAATCAAGTGTACCCTCTCATTTTGAGGAATACAAAGTTTACCCAAATAATATAAAATATCATTATGTACATGGTAGTCTAATTCTTCTACTTGTCTACTACTCCTCAAGTCTTTATAGACATCCTGAAAATCAAGATCATTAACATATTTTTCTTTATAGGTTTCATGAGACAAAGAACCATGTTATAAAAGAATAGATGCACCAACCATAGGGGGCCAAGATAGCATATCTACAACCTTATTCTAAATACCTTTTTTATACTTAATCACAAGATGAAATTGTTGTAAGAAACCCATCCAATGAAAATTTCTAGACTATTGTAGCTTGGTTTTTGATTGGAGGTATTGTAAGGGCTGATGATCTGTATGTATTATTGTTTCTTTTCCCATTAAATAATGTTTCCATTTTTTAACACTTTGAACCAATGCATACAATTCCTTATCATAAGTTGGATATTTTCTTACTGCACTTGTGAAGATTTTAGAATGATAACAGATTGGTTTCTTACCTTACATTAAAATAGTTCCCATAGCATATTAACTTGCATCCGTCTTGATCTCAAATGGTTGTTGTATATTAGGAAGTGCCAAGACTGGAATAGTATTTATCTTTTTTTTCAAAGTGTCGAAGGACTTTTGATGCTTGCCTCCCCGCTTGTCAAAGAATGCAAAGGGGATGCAATTTATGAAAATTGAGCAATAAACTTTCTCCAAAATTGTACTGCACCAAGAAAAATTCTAACCTCAGTTGTATTAGTGGGTGTAGGCTAGTTAACAATGACTGCCACTTTTGCAGGATCAATTTTCAATGTGCCATGTCCTACAAAGTAACCCAAATATATCAAAGAGGTTTTGCCAAACTCACATTTTGACAAATTTAAATAAAGTTTTTCCCTTCGTAATGCATCCATGACTTTCTTAATGTGGATCACATGATCTTCCCAAGAATTTTTGAAAATCAATATATCATCTAAGTAAACTATGACAAAATCATCAAGGAATTATCTAAAAACATCATTCATTAATCTCATGAATGTAGCCAGGGCATTACACAACCCAAAAGGTATAACAAGCCATTCAAACAATCCCTATTTTGTTTTGAAGGTAGTTTTCCTCACATCACCTTCATTAATTCTTACTTGATGATATCCACTTCTCAAATATAGCTTAGTGAAATAAATAGCATATTTTAATTGATCAAATAAATCATCAATACGAGGAAGAGGGTAATGATTATTAATAGTAATTTTGTTTAAAGCATGAAAATCAACACACATTCACCAAGTGCCATCTTTCTTTGGCACCAAAATAATTGGGGAACCAACAGGAGATGAACTTGGATGAATAATACCTCTATCCAATAGATCCATTACCTATTTTTTAATTTCCTCATTTCCCACCACTGATAACATGTACATGCCAATGTTAGGGAGAGGAGAGTCCTACAATAGCTGAATTTCATGTTGAACTCCCCTTTTAGGGGGCAAACCCTTAGGATCCTAAAATACATCATCATAAGTAGAAATGATTTCAACTAATTCATTCTTGTGTTTAGGATCACAATTTTCCAAATCTTGAGAATATTCTTTTTCCTTAGACTTAATCAACATGAGACAAAAATTCTTGCTTGAATTAACTAGTATTTTCATTAACCCTATTGTAACCAAGGAAAGACTTGTTTTAATGTGATGTGCTCTGACTATATATTCAATGCCATCTTTAACAAGCAAGTACTTATTCTCCTCTCTATAAAAGATTGCTTTTATATCATAAAGATATGGGCTTCCCAAAACAATCCCACATATGTCCAAAGGTACAACATCCAGCTCAACCTCATCTACAAACTTAGATGTGATGGTAAACCTTAGTCTACAAGTTTGTGAGACTTGTACCTTCACATTATCACACACCCAACCTAGTGGATAAGGCTTTGGATGGGGATTGGTTTGTAAGCCTAACTTCTTAACAACCTCTTCAAAAATTAAATTTGCTTGTGAACCACTATCAAATAGAGTGCCAATCTTAGTATGTTTTGAAACAACTCTAATGTGAAACAATTCATTTCTTTTCTTATCAGCATGCACAGAATTTTGTTTAGAAGAAGATGCATCATTTGATGACTTAGTGCTAGAAACTGAAAGAGGAGAATCATTATGTAATCCCATGGATATGATCTTAATTTCATCACCTGAATCTGAACCTAAATCCTGAACCATAACATTAGTCTTCTTTTCCTTCTTTTGAAACCTTTTAGGCCTTAACTCAAGGTGTAGTTTCCAACACTTAGACTCATCATGATTTTTCTTGCAATGATGACAAAATGGTTTTCCTTATTCTTTTTTAACAGTAAAAGTGGCTTTTTGTTTACCTTTTCTTGATGAACTTTCCCCTTTGGATTGCTTAACATTAGATTGTTTACTTTTAACTTTAGGAAAAGATTCTTTTGATTGTTTTCCTCTAGCCTCTAAATGAGTGGCTTGAACACATACTGCATCTAAATTAGAGGGATTGAACATAAGAATCATGTCTTAAGTAACTATGTAGCCGACCTATATATTTTAGCAATTTTTCTTGTGTGTAAAGTGGAACATTCAAAAGTAAAGCTTTTCTCTTAAATTTTTGAGTATAATCTTGAACATTTTGGCCTTTTCCTTGTTTGAAACTTTTCCAATCCATCATGGCTTGTTGCATATAGCCTAAATGATAAAATTGCTTTCTAAGTTCTTCAACAAATTCATTCTAATTAGAAATTGAGTTACCTTTTTGAAGCTCAGCTTCCTTCAACTTACTCTCCCACCAGATGAGAGTTGTGCCTCCCATATGAAGAGTAGCCAAATGAATTTTTGACTCATCCCCTACAATCTTTTGGACCCTGCAATAAAATTTAATCTACTTGACCCAATTATCAAACTTTTTGGCAATAAATTTGCCATTAAACATTGGTAATTCAAACTTAATATCCAATTTTAGTGAAGGGAGAGATTCCATAGTTTTTTTACCATCATCTGATGAAGAAGGTTTTTTGGTTTCTTTACCTTTCTATTCTTGTGAATCACCTTTCTCATTCTCAGATTTCCTTGTTTATCATGGTATAGCTCCTCAACCATGCTTCTCATCTCCATGAAGACTCAGCGAAAAGCTTGTTCAGATTCCATCTCTTCTTTGGCCATCCCTAAAGCATGCCTTGAGCTAATCTCTGGATTATACTCAATGAGTTTTCCTTCGCCCTTTTGGGGTTTAGACCTTGTCAACATACACTAGCAACCACTATTAAATAACAACTGCTATGATACCAAAAATTTGATCTAAAAACTAAAAATGCAAGTGTAGTACATTCGAATAACACATTATTACATTTAAAATATCCTTCTATTTCTCAACTTTTCTATTTAATTTTGTATAAAGAAATTAAAACTACAATTAAAATGAAGATCAGAATTAAAATAAATAGTAGAGAAAAATAGCAGAATTCACCATCAAATTGATAATGGAGTTTGGCTTCATTAGTCTACGTCTCTGAGTCTGTTCAAAGTGAGGACCATTTCCATTAATTTTGTGCAATAAATGGCTTACAAAATCAATATAAGTCTTCAATTCACCTTCTCTGGTCTCTGCTTGCCTATAAAAATATCTCTCAGACCTATCATTAATGGCCCAAGGCCGTACAAGGCATAAATAAATTTCTAACCTTCTTAATTATCTTACATAGTCGGCTGAATAATACCCTTCAAATGAAAGTTTGCTCCCTTTATACTACTTCCAAGCCCATGGCTCAAGCAGTCAAAGATTATCAATTTTTCACCATAGGTGCAAAGTTTGAGTCCTTTGACCTTACCTTTGGCACTTTAGCACTTATCTTTATCCCACATTTGTTGTGGGAAAGGAGATTGCATACTTTAAAAGGGTTGGCGGCCTCCATTATGAGTGCCAACGTCCCTTTTGAAGGAGACTTAAGTGTAAGGCTTGGAAAGATTCCTTACTTAGGCTGCCATTAGAGATTCCATGGTCTTTACATAGTGTATGTGGTGAAGGTGGAAGACATGGTAGTTTATCTTGGTGGTTTTAGGCTCTGCTACATGTTGGTTTGGGATCCTTATTACAAAGTGCAAAACAATTATCCCACATTGGTGGGGTTTCTATGGACTTTGTAAGTTAAATAAAATGTTTCATACAATAACAAATGAATAATAGGAAGCCAAGGCACCCCTCCAAAAGAGTGTGTTGACCCTCACTGAGGGCCCCTAGTGAGCAATTAGTGAGGCCCACAAATCCTCATAAGATCACCTGTCAAAGACTGGGGGCTAAAACCAAACACCAAACTAGTTTTTTTTGCACAAATTTAGATTTCCACATGTCAAATGATTATTGCACCACTTGGCGTATTTGAACAATGCCACATCACTTTTTGACACTTGTTATTCCCCTATCACAAGAAAACTTTGGCAAGCTATATCTCGAGCATCTAGACTCTATATTGTATTCTGGAAGACGCTCTGAAAAGCTCTTGATGAATTCTTCGATGTTAAAGTGGTTTGACCAAAAATTAAAGAATTGAAAAATGGAATGGTAGATGGATCCACCTAGATCATCTTTCTTCTTTCATTTGTATTATTCCCAACCCTAATCCATAAGAATCAAATTCAATAATGAACATCTTTGAGAAGTCTAGATTAGCCAAAACTAGGGTGGTGCACATAGTTGATTTCAATTAATTAAATGCTTTAGTGTTTGCATCATTCCAATAGAAGACATAATTATTTAATAATACAGTGAGTGCATATATTATGCTTACATAACCTTTCACAAATCTTTGGTAGTAACCTATTAGTCTTAGGAACCCTTAGAGGTTTTTGAGATTTTTGGGCATTGGCCAATCCACCATAGATTTGATCTTATGAGGATCAACTTCAACACCTTAATGGGATACAATGTGGCTCAAGTAATCTACCTCCTATAGTCCAAAATCACATTTGGATGCCTTCACATAAAGCTGATGTTGTCCCAAAACTATCAACACCTGTTTCACATGTTGTAACTATTCTTCCCATGTCTTATTGTAAATCAATATGTTGTCAAATAAAACCAACACAAAGTTAATAAGAAAAGTCTTAAAAATAATGTTTATCAAGATCTAAAATGTATATGGTGAATATGTAATACCAAAGGGCATTACCAAAAACTCATAATTGACATCATGAGTTCTAAAAGTAGTTCTATGAACATCTTCATCCCCGATTCTAATTTAATGGTACACTGAATGAAGATCCAATTTCATGAAATAAACATCACCATGCAAATCATCAAGTAAGTAATCAATTACTAGAATATAAACTTATCTTTGATGGTGTATTTATTGAGTTCCCTATAATCTAGGCACATCCTCCATGTGTCATCCTTTTTATGTACCATGACCATTGGCAATGAATATACACTTTGGTTATGCGTGATGATCCCTACCTCCAGCATCTCTTGGACCATATTTTTTATTTCACTCTTTTGCACATATGGATATCTATATGGTCTAATATTTGGTGTTTGACTCCATAGAAGTAGTTTAATGGCAAGATCATGTTCTTTTTTGGTGATAGTCTTCTTGGCATGGCCTAAAAAATAGATGGGTGGTCATCAAGAATCATCTATAGATTAGGATGTAGAGTTGCCTTTATGGGTTGAAATTCTATGGAACATACCCATGCTATAAATAATTCTACCCCATTTTTTTTATCATTTTTTTCATCTGATGTGAACTAATCAATTTTGGATATTTTCATCATAATCCCCATAGTTAATTTTTCTACCTTCAGAATGAATATGCATGAATAGTTATTGGAAGTTCATCTCAATTAAACCCAAGGTTGTGAGCCATTGGAATCCATAGAAAAGGTTTACACCACCCATGGTAATAACATAGGAGAATATAAATTATACTCACCCATAATAATCTTAATACTATGGCATTTCCAAAAATAATTAATTGTGCCAACATTTGCAATCATGACATAAAATCTTGATGTTGGGTAAATGAAACAATTCAATCGAGAGGAAAAATTATGGTTGATGAAATTATGTGTGCTCCCTAAGTCAATCAACATTTTAACATTCTATTTCTTAGGGAAACCCACCACCTTAAATGTTTGAGGAGTGTTAATACCCTAAAGTGCATGACAAGAGACTATAGGTTTGGAATCTTTAGGTACCTCTATCTCTTCCTATCATCATTGGAGGCATCATATTCTTCATCATTTTCATTGTATCCCTCAATTTAGAATAATTTTTTCTCATCACATCTATGTCCTTTGATCCACTTGCTATCACAATTGAAACATAATCCTTTTTCATGATTTTGTTAAATCTTTTGAGGGGTCATTTTGGTAGGTGGAGGAAATGATGGTGTCGATATGCTATGATCTCTAAAGTGAGTGTATAGATGCTTATTATTGGCTATGAATTTTTTCTCAACCCTATGTGCCATGATAATAGAATCAAAAACCTTAAGTGGATTAAACATGCATACCTCATGTTGAATGTGGTCCTTGAAGCCTCCCAAAAATAGGTCATTTAGGTTCTCATTAGAAATTATCTCAACACATAAATATAGGTTCTAAAAACTATGAATATAATCCATGACTAAACTAGTCTTGAAATTTTGCCTACTAGTTGAAGTAATTCTCTATCACACTATTACTATAGTGTAATTTTAGCTCCTCTATAAAAACTGACCAGGTGACATTGAGAGTCATTTTTTTCTTTTGAGCACACAACCATAAATACCAAATGAATTATTTAGGTTCTAGATACAAGGATACCATGTTAGCCTTCTATCCACATGGGATCTGATATAGATCAAAAAAATTATCCATTTGGTTGATCTAATTAAGTGGATCCTTTCCATCAAATTTATGCATATCTACCTTTGGTAACAAGTTCCATTGTGGTAAAGTACTTAGATTTGGATTACGTTTGTTGGGATATCTACCTTGGTGGGGTTATGTAATAGTGATAGTTAGATGATTTGACTAGTTATTTTGTAAACCCATCTTAATATTTTTCAAACTAGATTGTACATATTTCATATCAGATTGTATGCCTTTCATCTCACTTTGAATGCCTTACACATTGTATTCAAGATGTCTCACTTTGTGATTTATCCCAAAGAACCCTAGTATAAAGGATCTAGTAACTCCCACTTCTGAATCCATCTCTTTCTAGTGAGGATTTTTACTTGGGGTTTTGACACCCTTTCTTCGGCCCCTAGTTTGTGGTCCTACCATAAAAGGGCTTGAAAATATCGACCTTGATTGACACTTTTGAACTAGCTTTGACCAAGTGATTTTGTACTTATTTTTGACTCAAATAAAAAACTAAAAGGAACATACCCTAGATATATTTTTCTCGTATTTCCAAAAAATTAAATAAATCTAAAATTCCTTAAATTGTGTAATAAATAATTAATTTATGAAAAAACCTAAAATGGTGATAAATTTTGTAAACTAGAGAAATTAAGATGAAATTTGAATCAAATCTTACTTCAATGATTTCACACTTTTAGAAAAAACATTGGAGATAAATTCACAACCATTTGAAAGATATTTACAAATTATAATATCTAGAGTTTTTAACTTGATTATTGCCCAAATCGATGCTCTGATACCACTTGTAATGAAATTACTTAAACAATAAAAGATAATAACATCAACATATCAAAATATGACTAAAATATATGAATAAAAAATAAGCCACTTCTAGGGGGAAACTTCCACAAGCTTTAATAAGAGTAGAATTCACCATATGATAAAAAAAATACCCACTACTTCTTATATATGGTCTACCTAGGCCATGGTTACTCCATAGTCAGACCTACTAACCCAATGAAATCATAGAGAAATCTGATATAACATCAAATAGGGATAAGTAAGCCATAATTCAACTATTTGTATCCTAATACATGTAATAGGTTAGGGGCATAGTAGATGATGACGTATCTTCATAGGAAAGACATATGTCCTTGAAAACCTATTGATATTATTCTCTAACTACCTTCTTATTTGTAAATCATGTGGATACTTAGAAATATGCCTCCTCTATACCCCTCTCTCTTTATCTTCTTCATTTCTCTATATAAGATTCCTCGTTTAGCATTGTATAACATACACATTTGGTATGGTGAAGCCCTAATAAATTGACTAATGATTTTGTCTTTGAATAAATATTTTCAAGCTGGTTTGGTTTCTCAAAATATTTCATATGTGTTTGAAGTAGTCTATTTTGGATGGTAAGTGATAGCTATCTCTCCTCATATCCATCTCACTCTTTCATACTTTATATAAGTAATTTGACTTCTAATAGGGCTCATGATGTATGGTTTTTTTTTGTGTTGTTTCAAGTGTTTAGGAGGGTTACAAGTGTCTATTATCAAAGGTACTATCCATCTACCTTTATTAATACATTTCATTTTACCTTCATCTTGAAACACTTTTGGTAGGAGAATCTTGGGTTTTGTGATTAGTTTTGTAAGTTGTCTTTCATAGTGCAAGTTCAATTAGGATTGTGGATTTTATATTAGTGCATCACTCCATTAAATTAGTGTTTAATGTCATTCTATCCATTTTAATTCAATGTAAGTAGGTTAGTGGTTAGTTGTAGGTGTTGTGAATGGGAGCTAACACATAATATAGAGACTCACCTCTAAGAATTGTCATCCACAACATATGAGGTGTTTTAATGTTATTCCAAATTTAAGGAGGATAGAGTATCCCTATTTAGGGTTCAAATTTGGTTGATAATAATTTTAGTATGCCCAATGAGATTAAGTTCCAAAGTAGTGGAAGGATTATTGGTGTTGTTCTTCTACATATCAGCCTTTAGAGGCATTAAAAACATCAATGGTAACTCTGAGATTAATTAGTTGGTTCAATCAACCCAATCACTTGTTTAAGTAAGTTATAATTTTGATTCATTATCTTGATGAGGTTGTAATGGATGAGTTTGAAGTAAATTTCAATTTCATGCAAGTTTATGAGGCATCCCATCCCTATGGTAATCCCTATCAACCTTCATATGACCCTAATTATATACCTCACCATCCTTATGAATATTTTTACCCTCCTTATTACCAATAACATCACTCTTATCCTCTTTGTGAGCCATATCAATATTATGAACAACCTTGTCATCAACCATGTTTCTCTCCTTCTGCTACTTCATTATATTCCTAATATTTTCAAGATGGAATGGATGAGATGAAGAGTAAGGTACTAGCATATGCAAGAAGGGTTTGTTTAAATTCCCAATATGAATAAGTGATTATGTGGTTTGCAGTTGCATCTAATGATCCACTACATAGGAATGAGTTGTGTGATTTTGTATTAGAGAGGATGGAGATTTGGGAATGTCATAAAAGGGAGTTTAATCAATTTTTTCAAGAAACCTCTTTTGTTCTTTATCATCATTTTTATGCTCCCTATCCTCAAGAAGAGACTCCAAGAGAGCTAATTCAATCTCGAGTAGAACCTACTAGTGTTAAAATTCTAATTTAGAACCAAGTATTGATGTCTTGGGAGAATAAAGAGGAAGAGAGCCAAGATCAAGAGTTTAAAATCAAAGAAAACCTTTGGCCTATTTAATCCCCATTTCCCTTCCTAAAATTCATCAAGTTATTCCATATTAGAGGTCTATTAATGAAAGATTTTGTGATAAGAAATAGGTCCTAGTTGATAAGTTTGAAAATCATTTTGTAGCTATGAATGAATTTAAAGGAGAATATGAGAAATATGAAGTGGTTGTTGAGGATAATGGAGCACTCATAATCCAACTAAACTTATTTTATCTCTAAGATTTACTATAAAAATATTCTATTTCCAATACCTCAAGTTGAGAGAATGTTCCCTTCATACCCAAGCCTATTCATAAACCATATACCATACTCATACTCCCTTTCAAACTCATGAGCATATTCCTTGTCCTTCCACCATCTCCATTCTTGAAGAGGAACCTATCCTATGGGAAGTAAATGAAAAATTTGCCATTGCAAGTGAGGTGAAAGGAAAGTGTGATGAAGATGATTCAAATGAGTTTGAATAGGATATATTCATTGGTACTTCACTTCAAGAAGAAATAAATAAATTAGTTTTCAAATATGAGGTTCTAGAATATGGTCTTGGTGACATGCTTCAAAAAGAAGATCTAATTTCATCTAATCTTGTTGAGGTTATAGTTGATCTTGATATTAAAGGCTCTCTAGGAAAATAAGTTAAGGTTATGAATGATGTTAACATAGTTCACAATGAGAAAGAAGATGAACTTGAATAATCTACCTTGCAATCATATCATGACTGCATATAATGATTTAAGGCTCTTTAAAACCCTATAGCTCTTGAAGAGAAAGATGAAGATGTTTTTTTAGTTAGTCTTACTCATATTGATCAAAGAGAGGAGTTAAAAAATGATTGGTAGTAGTATATAGATCTCATTCAAGATATTTAATGCCTTTGTAAAGATACATTACCTTTTGAAGATCATGCCCATGTGGATATTGAACAAGAGACATCTATTGAAGACCATAATGCAGCTTGGAGTGAGTATGTGAATCTCCTTGAAGAACTTGATGAAATTAGAGAAAATGATAAGAATTATGAGGTCACTCAAGATGTCATGAAGGATTAAGGATAATTCTTAGATAGAGCATCATTGGATGAGGTTGTAGCCGACAAGAAATATGAGAAGAATCTTGAAGCACGATATGACTATGTGTTTATAGGTGATTGGTTTTCTATAATTTCTTCATTTAAAATAATGCCAAGAGGATTGGAAAAAAATATGAAGATGATGTCAATAAGAGAAAGGTTCAATAGGAAACTGAACTCATGCCATTTTCCACTTCATGGAGTAAAATATCTCATAAGCATTCCCTTTGATCTAGGAAGAAGATTTTTTTTAAATCAATATATATATATATATATATATATATATATATATATATCTAGTTGCTTTCTTATTTGTTGTGTTTCCTAAGTGCTTAGCTAGCACATGTGTGTGTCTTGTTTCTTTCATTTGTGTGTGTTGTCCTTGTTTTGTGTAGTTTGGAGGTCAAATAAATTTGTTTTTCAATTTCATGGTCTAGTTTAGGTCTAAGGTTGAGTGAAAGTGATTCCATTGCCTAATAAAAGGATAAGGCTACTGGTTTAGTAAGTATTTTAGACATTCTACCCTTGTAAATCACTAATTTTTTGACAAATTTTGACCTCTAAGGTTAAAATGTCAACCCTAATAGGTGAAAACTTTCTTTTCATGTTTTATCAACATTTTTCATAGCTTTTTCATGTCCTATAATGTCTTATAATAGTCTTTCTAAAACTTAGTTAGTAAATTTTATGCACACATACAGACTTGGGAGCTCATATTTAGGTGGAAATGGTTTTATAAGTGTCATTTTAGATTCAATAAGTCATATCCATGCTTTTTTTTAAGGTATAGCTCTTAGGAGTTCAAAACATGCTTTTTATCCTCCATCACTCTCTTCACAAGCTCATGAGGGAAGTTTTCAAAATCATGGTAGGATATGAGAGAGAAATTTGGAGGCTAAAAATTTGGGAAATGTTAGGGGTCCTATTGAGATTCAATTTTGATCCATTATTTTCCATATTCATCCCCTCTCCTTTATGAATAATTGTTAATACTGCAAGGAGGTCATTATGTCTTGTTCATTCAAGTAGGGTCTAGTTTTGCTCTTGTTTATTAATTTTAGAGTTAGATGGAGGAGAATGATCCAAAACTCATAATTTGTAGTTGATAAATATCTCAATAGCCTAGAAATAACACAGTAACAATGAATTCTTTGAGAAGAGATGTAGTATTACTCAAGATCGCAATACAAATATATGATTATCTCTGGGAAGAGATGTCTGTCTTCACATTTCAGGTTACCTCTTCATTTATACACATTTTGAAAGAATGGGGAGGATCCAGAAGGTAACCAATCTCAAGGGAGATTAAGTGGTTCAACTTCCAAGATTTAAAACAATATAAAATTCGAGGAATTACTATTTTTAGAAACTTACTATTTTTAGACTGCACTACTAAAATTGAAATTTAAGGCAATTCCATTGGGTTTTTGGGGGACAAACTTCATTGATCAGATCTCAATGCCATATCACGATGTTTTACTCATTCTTATCTTTCCAATGGTTCAAACAGTGAGTCAATTGGAGCTACAGTGCAAAAGTTATGGCTCCCAGAAGTTCTGTCATCAATTGGGGTGGAACTGTCACCCAAATTGTCACCTAAATTGGTGCCCGGATCATTCCTCACTCCTTGAAAAGTAATGGTCCCCATTGAATCAATGTTCCCCATCAGGTGTGGTAGTTGTTTCTTGATTTGATTCTCTATGAGCCACTCACCTTGATGGCTAAGCTAGCCCCTTTTGACCACTCGATAAAGTGGAATAGTGTGTCCTCTTGTTGTCTTCATCCAAGTATCCACAATCTGATCCTCTTCGACTGGAGCAAAACTCTATGGATCAAGCTCATCAATGTCTAGTTGTTCTGATACAATTGAAGTGTCTAATAGAGGTGGGTGATATAGTTTGAGGAGCTCCACATTGAATATTGGATGTAGACCAAGGTAGGCTGGTAGGTTCAACTCAAAAGCATTTTCTCCAACTCTTCTAGTGATGGTGTAGGGACCATATTGCAGAGGCTAAATATTTTTGTGTGGGCCTTCAAGTCATTCCTTCTAAAGCTAAAACCAAAGCTTGTCACCCATAGAAAAATGGTGTGCAATCTTATGTTTGTCATGGCGTTGCTTGTACTTCTGATTCATCTTCTCCAGGATGTCATGAACTTGTTGCTGGATGTGTTGCATTTCTTCAATAAACTTTGTTGCTTTTGCTACCTCAAATATTCCATGAGGTGTGTATTCTATGGTGAAAAATAGAATAGCTATATCAATTGGTTCCATGGGTTGGAAACCAAAACATACCTAGAATGCACTATGCTTGGTCGAGCTGTGCAGTGCCCGATTGTATCCATGTTGTATGAAAAGAAGTCCCTCATCCCGTGTCCATGGATGTTTAGAGTGATACATTCAAATCATGTGAACAATCAAGTGGTTTACCACCTCTATTAGACCATCATTCTGTGGATGGAAGGTTGTGGACTTCATTAGCTTAGTATCCATCATCTTCCATAGAGTGGACCAGAAGATGCTCAGGACCCTGATATCTCGATCTGAGATAATGGACTTGGGGAGACAAAAATGAAGCCATACATGACTAAAATATAGTTGAGCAGTTTCCTAAGTAGATATATTTTTCTTACAGGTAATCATGATAGCCATTTTTGAAAAATGATCAACTACCATAAAAATATAGTCCTTACCATGTTTTAAAGTGGGCAAACCTGAGAGAAAATCCATTGAGACAGATTCCCAAGGCCTGGTTGGTTTTGGCAATGGCATGTACAATCCTTGCTTCTTATTTGTTGGCTTGGCTATCACACATGGGTTGTAATATTTGAAATATCTTTCCACATCCTTTCGCATATGGGGCTAGTAGAAGTGTTTTTGAAGAACTGCCAATGTCTTTTCAATACCAAAGTGTCCATCTGTCCTAATAAAGTGTGCTTCCCATATCATCTTTTATTTCTCTACAATTGGAACATAGATGTGTCCCATATGACAAAGGACATTATCTTTCAAATAGAAATTAGAAACATGTTTACCTTTTTGAAGTGTTTGATATGTATCAGCAAAGGTAGGATCTGCTTCATATAGAGCACCCCAAGTGGCAGTCTCATGTCCGTATAGGTCAAGAACTATTGTGAGTGCAGTAATTGGTGGGCGGCTCAAACAATCTATAGCTGTATTTGAGCTCCCCTTTTTTTTTTGATTATCAGGTGGAATTGCTGAAGATATGTGGCCCAATTTTGGTGCCTCTCATTTCATAGTTTGCTTTGCATCTGGATAAATTCCAATGGTCTGAGGTCAGTGTGTATGACCATTTCTTTCCCCAAGATGTAGTGTTTCCATTATTTGTAGGCTTGCACAATGGCATAGAGCTCCTTATCATATGTTGGATATTTCCTGATTGTATCAGTGAAAGTTTCACTGTGATATGCAACAAGATGGCCATGTTACATGATGATAGCTCCCATGGCTTATTTAGATGCATCTGTCATCAATTCAAAAGGTTGATGCAAATCTGGTAAGGCAAGAACAGGAGCTGAGCAAAGTCTATTCTTCAAATTCTCAAATGCCCTTTGTTGTATTTCACCCCATTGAAATGTAACTTTAGCTCCTCCTTTAGTCACTTGGGTTAGTGACCAAGCAACATGTGAAAATCCAAGAACAAACCTATGGTAGAAATTTGCAAGACCTAAAAAGTTGTGAAGCTCTGTGGGGGTCCTTGGTGTGGGCCATTCTTGAATAACCTGAATCTTTTTTGGATCAACATGGACCCCTTCCTCATTCACAGCATACCCAAGGTACTAAATTGATGTCACCCTGAATGTGCATTTGTCAATATTTGCATACAAGTTGTGCTCCCAAAGAGTTTGTAGTACCTTAGGAACATGTTGAAAATGTTCTTCCCATGTTCTGATATAGATGAGTATGTCATCTAAGTAGACAACCATAAATGAGTTGGTGAAGGGTCGTAGGATGTCGTCCATCATCCTCATGAAGGTTGCAGGTGTATTAGTTAAGCCAAAAGGCATAACCAACCATTCAAAGAGCCCCTCAGATTTGAATGCATTCTTACATACATGAGTGGGATCGATGGGAATTTGATGATAACCAAATTTGAGATTAGTTTTGGTGAAGAAATTTGCACCATGGAGCTGGTCTAGTAGGTCATCAATCCTAGGGAGAGGATAGTGATTCTTCACATATATTTTATTCAGGGCTCGGTAGTCAACAGAAAGCCTCCATGTTCCATCTTTCTTCGGTGCCAAGATAATTTGGCTACCACAAGGTGAAGAGCTTGGCCTAATGAGACCCTTTTGGATTAATTCTTGAATCTATCTTTTTATCTCATCATTCTCTAGAACTGATCTATGATACACATGACTGTTAGGCAAAGGTGATCCTCAGACCAAATTGATAGAATGTTTTACCTGGAAATGTAGTGGAACTCCTATGGGTGACTTGAATAAGTCATCATATTCTCCTGTGATTCATCCTATCTACTTTTATTGTTGTGTTGATTGTGTAGTCTAGACTGCAACATCAGCCTTCTTGGAATTCTGTGGTTTGACCACCATGAGAACAAACTGCTTTATTTTCTCCACCAATCTCTTGCATTGCTTAGCACTAATCAGGGAGATAGATGTGGGAGGTGGTACCTCTTGTACCCTATAGCGCCATGTTCCAAGAGTGAGGATGATCCTTCGGGTTCATGATTCATATATGCCATGTCGCTCATACATGAACGACTGACCAAGGAGTACATCACAAACATCTAGATTGACCACATCACACAAGACTTCATCTTGGAATGGTTTTATAGCATATGAAAGGAGACACTGATGGGTGACATGGAGGTCTCTCCCTAGGCTCAACCATCCAATATTGTAGGGCTTTGGATGAGGCTTCATGGATAGATTTAGACTTTTCACAACTTTAGCATAAATTAAATTCTTTTGACTCCCACTATCAAGAATGAAATACAAAGGCTTACCTTTTATTCATAATTTGGAGTGAAACAATCTTTCCTTGTCATCTGGTCTTTCCTCATGGGTCTATGATGAAGTGACAATGGTGTTAGACTCAGCATCTACAATTTCTTCTTCGTCCTCTTTGACTGTGGGTTGTGTATGAGGCATAGTAGTAGATGTCGAGTATTGTGACTCAAAAAGTAGTGACTTGATGGCTCGACATTCTTCTTTAGAGTGAGTTCCAGTTTTATGGTAATCACACCATTTTATAGCCTTCCCCTTCTGGGATTTCTTATCTTGAAACTCCTTTTGCTTCCAATTTTGGTTTCATGTTTGACCTTCCTTGTCACATTTCTATTTTGAGGGTTGACTCTTCATATTCGTTCTGCCATGCTTCTGTTTAATCTTCACTATGAATTTGTATGCCTCACTGAGGGTTTCCAAATCGAAGAGTTCTATTTCCCCTCATATGTAACATTGTAGTCCACCACGATATTTAAGAGTTTTATGTTTCTCACTTTCTTTAATGCCCAATCTTGTAGACAAAGAATGAAAAGTGTCTATGTAATCTTGAACAGATTGGTCCTTACCTTGGTGAAGTTGTTGCCACTGTATGTACAGATCATCATATGCTCCGATGGGATAGTATTCTTCTTTCATTACTTCCACAAAATCATCCCAGGTAGGTTTCACCTCAAGGCCGATGTCATCTACACTGAACCTCTTTTTGTACACTTCCCACCAATTTTTCACAAGCAATGATGATTTCAAAAGAGTAAAAGTAATCTTTTCTCCATCGATGAACTCATTCATAGAGAAGTAGGAAGACAGTTGATCCAACCAATTTTATATTGCATCAACATTGATTTTGCCTTCAAATGTAGGAATATCAAAATTTACCTGAACCTTGAAGGGTTTTGGGGCACTGAAAGGACATTCCCTAGATGAGGAGCCAGGAAGTGGAGTCGCAGAGCTAGGATTTCCCATCAGAATTATTTGAATAATTTAGGCAAATTGTTATAGCATTTGCACTTTTTGCCATTAGAGGGCTTCATTCACCATTTCCTTGAAATGATCGGATGTCTCGGTGTTGTCTACCATTTGAAGTCATTTGGAGTGAATAGGTGGAAAATTAGGAAGCTCTGTTGTTTCTCACCCAAGCTTCTTGTAGCCTCACCTCATCCTCAGGATCATACACTCTCAATAAAAACTACTGTAATACCACTAGAAGGACTGGCCATCATTCCAAAAGATCTAGAGTGATTTGGGTCCTCTTTTAGACCCCTATGGCCAACCACCGAAGCACCTAAGGTGAGCCTGATTGGAACACATGGTGGCTGATGTTATCCCTGAGAAGGGATGTGGATTATGCCCACCAGCTTCCATGGGTCTCAACCTTGAGACCTAGCTCTGATACCACTAATACAAAACTCAAAAGTTTTGGTTGATAAAAATCTCAATAGCATAGAAATAACACAGTAATAATGAATTCTTTGAGAAGAGATGTAGTATTACTCAAGATCACAATACAAATATATGCTTATCTCTGGGAAGAGATGTTTGTCTTCACATTTTGGGTTACCTCTTCATTTATACACATTATGAAAGCATGGGGAGGATCTAGAAGGTCACCAATCTCAAGGGAGATTAAGTGGTTCAACTTCCAAGATTTAAAATAATAAAAAATTTGAGGAATTAGTATTTTTAGAAAATTACTATTTTTAGACTGCACTACTAAAATTGAAATTTAAGGCACTTCCATTAGGTTTTTAGGGGTCAAACTTCATTAAGCATAGCTTAATTCCATCTCATGATTTTCTCCTCATTCTTATCTTTCCAATGGTTCAAACGATGAGTCAATTGGAGCTACGTTTCAAAAGTTATGGCTCCCAAAAATTCTGTCATCAATTGGGGTGGAACTGTCCCCCGAATTATAGCCTAAATTGGTGCCCATATCATTCATCCCTCCTTTTAAAGTAATGGTCCCCATTGCATCAATGTTCCCCATTAGGTGTGGTAGTTGTTTCTTGATTTGATTCTCTATGAGCCACTCACCTTTATGGCTAAGCTGGCCCCTTTTGACCACTCGATAAAGTGGAATAGTGCATCCTCTTGTTGTCTTCATCCAAGATCCACAATCTAATCCTCTTCGACTGGAGAAAAACTCTGTGGATCAAGCTCATTAATGTCTAGTTGTTATTCTACAACTGAAGTGTCCAATAGAGGTGGGTGATATGGTTTGAGGAGCTCCACATTGAATATTGGATGCAGACCAAGGTAGGCTAGTAGGTTCAACTCAAAAGCATTTTATCCAACTCTTCTGGTGATGGTGTAGGGACCATATCGCAAAGGCCAAATCTTTCTGTGTGGGCCTACAAGTCATTCCTTCTGAAGCTATAACCAAACCTTGTCACCCACAGCAAAATGGTGTGTAATCTTATGTTTGTCATGGCGTTGCTTGTACTTCTGATTCATCTTCTCTAGGATGTCATGAATTTATTGCTAGATGTGTTGCATTTGTTCAATAAACTTTGTTGCTTATACTACCTTAGATATTCCATGAGGTGTGTATTCCATGGTATAAAATGGAATAGCTATATCAATTAGTGCCATTGGTTGGAAACAAAAACATACCTAGAATGGACTATGCTTCGTCGAGTTGTGCAGTGCCCGATTGTATCCATGTTGTATTAAAAGAAGTCCCTGTCCCATGTGTGTGGATGTTTGGAGTGATACATATGAATCATGTAAACAATCAAGTGGTTTACCACCTCTATTAGACCATCAATCTATGGATGGAAGGCTGTGGACTTCATCAGCTTAGTATCCATCATCTTCCATAGAGTGGACCAGAAGATGCTCAAGAACCTGCTATCTCAATCTGAGACAATGGACTTGGGGAGACAAAAATGGAGCCATACATGACTAAAATATAGTTGAGCAGTTTACTCAGTAGATATATTCTTCTTACAATCAATCATGATAGCCATTTTTGAAAAATTATCAACTACCACAAAAATATAGTCCTTACCATGTTTTGAAGTGGGCAAACCTGAGAGAAAATCCATTGAGATAGATTCCCAAGGCCTGGTTGGTTTTGGCAATGACATGTACAATCCTTGATTCTTATTTTTTGGCTTGGATATCACACATGGGGTGCAAGATTTGAGATATATTTCCACATCCTTTTGCATATGGGGCCAGTAGAAGTGTTTTTGAAGAACTGCCAATGTCTTTTCAATACCAAAGTGTCTAGCTGTCCTACTGAAGTGTGCTTTCCATAATACAGACGTGCCCCATATGATAGAGGACATTATCTTGCAAATATAAATCAAAAACATGTTTACCTTTTTTAAGTGCTTGATATGTATCATCAAAGGTAGGATCTGCTTCATATAGAGCACCGCAAGTGGCAGTCTCATGTCCGCATAGGTCAAGAACTGTTGTGAGTGCAATAATTGGTGGGCAGCTTAGACAATCTACAGCTGTACTTGAGCTCCCCTATTTGTGATTGATTATCAGGAGGAATTTATAAAGATATGTGCCCAAATTTTGGTGCCTCTCATTTCATAGTTTGCTTTGCATCTAGATGAATTCCAATGGTCTATGGTCAGTGTGTATGACCATTTCTTTCCCCAAGATGTAGTGTTTCTATTATTTGTAGGCTTGCACAATGGCATAGATCTCCTTATCATATGTTGGATATTTCCTAATTGTATTAGTGAAAGTTTCACTATGATATGCAACAGGATGGCCATGTTGCATGATGACAGCTCCCATGGCATATTCAGATGCATCTGTCATCAACTCAAAAGGTTGATGCAAATCTGGCAAGGCAAGAACAGGAGTTGAGCAAAGTCTATTCTTCTAATTCTCAAATTCCCTTTGTTGTATTTCACCCCACTGAAATTTAGCTTTAGCTCCTCCTTTAGTCACTTGGGTTAGTGACCAAGCAACATGTGAAAATCCAAGAACAAACCTACTGTAGAAATTTGCAAGACCCAAAAAGTTACAAAGCTCTATGAGGGTCCTTAGTGTGGGCCATTTCCAAATAACCTAAATCTTTTCTAGATCAACATGGACCCCTTCCTCATTCACAACATACCCAAGGTACTAAACTATTGTCATCCCAACTATGCATTTGTCAATATTTGCATACAACTTGTGCTCCCGAAGAGTTTGAAATACCTTACAAACATGTTGCAAATGTTCTTCCCATGTTCTATTATAGATGAGTATGTCATCTAAGCAGAAAACCACAAATGAGTTGGTGAAGGGTCATAGGATGTCATCCATCATCCTCATGAATGTTGCAGGTGCATTAGTTAAGCCAAAAGGCATAACCAACCATTCAAAGGGCCCCTCCTTAGATTTGAATGTAGTCTTCCAGACATCAGTGGGATCGATGGGATGTTGGTGATAACCAAATTTGAGATCAACTTTGGTGAAGAACTTCACACCATAGAGATGGTCTAGTAGGTCATCAATCCTGGTGAGAGGATAGCGATTCTTCACAAATATTTCATTCAGGGCTCGATAGTCAATGCAAAGCCTCCATGTTCCATCTTTCTTCAGTGCCAAGACAATTTGGCTACCAAATGGTGAAGAGCTTACCCTAATGTGACCCTTTTGGATTAATTCTTGAATCTATCTTTTTATCTCATCATTCTCTAGAACTGATCTATGATACACAAGATTATTAGGCAAAGGTGATCTTGGGATCAAATCGATAGAATGTTTTACCTAGCAATGCAATGGAACTCCTGTGGGTGACTTGAATAAGTCATCATATTCTCCTATGATTCATCCTATCTACTTTGTTGTTGTGTTGATTTTGTATTCAGGACTGCAACATCAACCTTCTTGGATTTTTGTGGTTTGACCACCATGAGAACAAATTGCTTTGTTTTCTCCACCAATCTCTTGTATTGCTTAGCACTAATCAGGGAGACAAATGTAGGAGGTGGTACCTCTTTTACTCTATAGTGCCATGTTCTAAGAGTGAGGGTGATCCTTCGGGTTCATGATTCATAGATTCCATGTCGCTCATACATGAACGGCTGACCAAGGAGTACATCATAAACATCTAGATTGACCACATCACACAAGAATTCATCTTGGAATGGTTTTATAGAATATGAAAGGAGACACTGATGGGTGACACGGATGTCTCTCCCTAGGCTCAACCATCCAATACTGTAGGTCTTTAGATGAGGCTTCATGGATAGATTTAGACTTTTCACAACTTTAGCATAAATTAAATTCTTTTGACTCCCACTATCAAGAATGAAATGCAAAGGCTTACCTTTTACCCATTATTTGGAGTGAAATAATCTTTCCTTGTCATCTGGTCTTTCCTCACAGGTTTGTGATGAAGCGAAAATGGTGTTAGGCTTAGCATCTAAAATTTCTTCTTCATCCTCTTTGACTGTGGGTTGTGCATGAGGCAGAGTAGTAGATGTCGAGTATTTTGACTCAGAAAGCAGTGACTTGATAACTCGACATTCTTCTTTGGAGTGAGTTCTAGTTTTGTGGTAATCACACCATTTTCTAGCCTTCCCCTTTTGGGATTTCTTATCTTGAAACTCCTTTTGCTTCCAATATTGGCCTTGTGTTTGACCTTCCTTGTCACTTTTCCATTTTGAGGGTTGACTCTTCGTATTCTTTCTGCCATGCTTTTGTTCAATCTTCACTACAAATTTGTATGCCTCATTGAGATTTTCCAAATTGAATAGTTCCATTTCCCCCTATATGTACCATTGTAGTCCACCATGATATTTGAGAGTCTTATGTTCCTCACTTTCTTGAATGCTCAATCTTGCAGACAAAGAATGAAAAGTGTATGTGTACTCTTGAACAAATTAGTCCTTACATTGGTGAAGTTGTTGCTACTATATGTGCAGATCATCATATGATCCGATGGGATAGTATTCTTCTTTCACCACTTCCACAAAATCATCCCAGGTAGGTTCCACCTAAAGGTTGATGTCATCTATACTGAACCACTTTTTGTACACTTCCCACCAATTTTTCATAGGCAATGATGATTTCAAAAGAGCAAAAGTAATATTTTCTCCATCGGTGAACTTATTTATAGAGAAGTAGGAAGACAGTTGATCCAACAAATTTTCTACTACATCAGCATTGATTTTGCCTTCAAATATAGGAATATCAAAATTTACCTAAACCTTGAAGGGTGTTGGGGCACTGAAAGGATGTTCCCTAGATGAGGAGCTAGGAAGTAGAGCCACAAAGCTAGGATTTCCCATTGAAAGTGTTTGAAGAATTTGGGCAAGTTGTTGTAGCATCTGCACTTGTTGCCATTGGAGGGCTTCATTCACCATTTCCTTGAAAGGATCAGATGTCTCAGTGTCATCTACCATTTAAAGTCATTTGGAGTGAATAGGTGGAAAATTTGGAAGATCTGTTGTTTCCCACCCAAGCTTTTTGTAGCCTGACCTCATTCTCGGGATCATACACTCTCAAGGCAAACTGCTCTGATACCACTAGAAGGATTGGCCATCACACCAAAAGCTCTGGAGTGATTTGGGTCCTCTTCCAGACCCCTATGGTCAACCACTAAAGCACCCAAGGTGAGCTCAGTTGGAACATGTGGCAGCTAATGTTATCCTTGAGAAGGGATGTGGATCATTCCCACCAGCTTCCACAGGTCTTGACCTTGAGACCTAGATCTGAAACTACTAATCCAAAACTTAGAAGTTTTGGTTGATAAATATCTCAATAGCATAGAAATAACATAGTAACAATGAATTCTCTAAGAAGAGATGTAGTATTACTCAAGATTGCAAGCCATTGGAGGGCTTCATTTACCATTTCCTTTAAAGGATCAGATGTCTCAATGTCATCTACCATTTGAAGTCATTTGGAGCAAACAAGTGGAAAATTTGGAAGCTCTGTTGTTTCCTACCCAAGTTTCTTGTAGCCTGACCTCATCCTTAGGATCATACACTCTCAATACAAACCACTCTGATACCACTAGAAGGACTGGTCATCACACCAAAAGATTTGGAGTGATTTGGGTCCTCTTCTAGACCCCTATGGCCAGCCACTAAAGCACTCATGGTGAGCCCAGTCGAAACACGTGGCAGCTGATGTTATCCCTAAGAAGGGATGTGGATCATGCCCACCAACTTCTATGAGTCTCGACCTTGAGACCTAGCTCTGATACCACTGATCCAAAACTCAAAATTTTTTGTTGATAAATATCTTAATAGCATAGAAATAACATAGTAACAATGAATTCTCTAAGAAGAGATGTAGTATTACTCAAGATTGCAATACATTGGAGGGATTCATTTACCATTTCCTTTAAAGGATCAGATGTCTCAATGTCATCTACCATTTGAAGTCATTTGGAGTGAACAGGTGGAAAATTTGGAAGCTCTGTTATTTTCCACCCAAGTTTCTTGTAGCCTGACCTCATCCTCAGGATCATACACTCTCAAGACAAACCACTCTGATACCACTAGAAGGACTGGTCATCACACCAAAAGATCTGGAGTGATTTGGGTCCTCTTCTAGACCCCTATGGCCAGCCACTAAAGCACTCATGGTGAGCCCAATTGGAACACGTGGCAGCTGATGTTATCCCTAAGAAGGGATGTGGATCATGCCCACCAACTTCTATGAGTCTCAACCTTGAGACCTAGCTCTGATACCACTGATCCAAAAATCAAAAGTTTTTGTTGATAAATATCTTAATAGCATAGAAATAACATAGTAACAATGAATTCTCTGAGAAGAGATGTAGTATTACTCAAGATCGCAATACAAATATATGCTTATCTCTAGGAAGAGATGTCTATCTTCACATTTCAGGTTACCTTTTCATTTATACACATTTTGAAAGCATGGGGAGTATCTGGAAGGTCACAAATCTTGAGGGAGATTAAGTGGTTTGACTTTCAAGACTTAAAACAATACAGAATTCGAGGAATTACTATTTTTAAAAACTTACTATTTTTAGGCTGCACTACTAAAATTAAAATTTGAGACACTTCCATTGGGTTTTTAGGGGTCAAACTTCATTGAGTAGAGATCAATGCCATCTCATAACATTTTCCTTATTCTTATATTTCCAATGGTACAAACGGCGAGTCAATTGGAGCTACAGTGAAAAAGTTATGGCTCCCAGAAGTTTCGTCATCAATTGGGGTGGAACTGTCACCAAAATTATCACCTAAATTGGTGCCCAGATTAGAGAATGGATTTTGTGGGATGTTTCTAGAGATCAAAGGAGTCCTTGTGATGTCATTTTGACCAATCAATTCAACTGTATGAGGTATCTTCATCAAAGGAACTAATGTCTCAAGTGTATGGAACATACCACCTTGATACAAGTGTTTTAGTTAATTTAAAGTATTGACATCTTCATAAGTATATAAGTGCATAATTTTTCATGTAAAATCCATCACTCTTAGACTATTTATATGTTATTTCTTTGAAAATTGTCTTTGTAGATAATCCTTCAAGTGGTGTCATGTTTTCATTATTTGGTGACAAGGTAGAGTGCATGAATAGTCTTCTGCATGTATAAATGCTAACCCTCACTTGAATGGAAATAGGAAGACAATGGTAGCATGTGACAACAAATTTAAAACATTTTAGGTCTAGGAAAGTGAGAATAAATTCTAACATGTACTCTCAATAAGGGTTGGAAGGTGTTTTAGTCACTCATAGGTCTGCAAACCTATACGTGAGCTTTCATGGGTCTAGGTTTCATATTGAAGGTGTTTTGGCAATGGAGAAATGCCATATATATTCATAAAAACTCATTTGAAACTAACTAATCATAATTTAGATAATCAAGAGCATGGATAAATGAAAATATTCTAACTTTTATGCATAAACCTTGTACATGAGCTAGCTTACTACAGGGTTGCATATACAAATGAGCAAATTTTAGATCGTACAGTGTTTCGTTGAGGTCTACATGGATATTAAAGAATATGACATGAAAATTGACAATGAGATGATGCAAAATTCAAGTGTTAAAAACTTGGGAAGAGGTTTTCAATGATATATCTATGTAAAAAAGGTAGACCTACTAGTTACTGACTTGTAGGTCCTCATTTTGGACAAAAGACACTTCTTCATACAATGACGATTGAGTGTATAGGAAACATGAATTAATATAGGCATGTGAGAAGATATGTATCAATCAAGATACTTTAGTTATTTTAGAGTCAAAGGAAGGTTAAGAGGTTTGAGTTCATCAACCTAAATAGTCATACACAAGTTTAAGTATGAAGATAAGGAGAATGGTTTTCAGAAAACTATGAAAGGGTCAATGAAATTCATAGAAAAATGAGAATAAGCTTCAAATGAAGTTTAATTACTTTCAAGTTGTTAATAAACTAATTGAGGAAGGTCCCATTTCAGGGCTTAAAACTTCAATTTCAGCAAATAGTCACCTATAACTAGGTCTAGATAGGTGCAAGAAAGATATTATAGCTTTTTGGAGTAAGATTTCTTGAAAGATCTTAGAGGGTTCAAAGGAATTTAACCATGTTCTTAACATAATTCATAAATTTCTTGTTTTCATCATTATTTTACATTGTCACCCTAAGACTAAAAATTTTAGTCAACCTTCATTACCACCTACAGGTTGGTCTAGGCAATTCATGTTGGTTTTATGTTTTTAGAGAAGATGGAGTGAACATGAAAAGCATTGGAGTCTAGCTCAGGTGGACAAAAAATTTAATGAGGTATTTTAAGATCAAAATAAACATGAAATAATGACCAAAGACACTAGTCATTACAAAGTCTATTTAATCCTTGTTCACAAAGTTAGTTATCATCTACAAGTTTGCCTATAAGTGAAGAAGTGTTTGTTTTATGTAGGAAGGATCAGGTCATTGTGTGATAATGAAAGTCATTTTAGATGATATTATAATGACAATATGATTTCATATATCCCTTATACGCATCAAAAGTGGGGTTAATGTTGATAAACACTTTTTAGGTCTGTATAGCCTAAAACTAAGAACACTACACAAGTAGACCTACAAATATAGTCATGATAAAGGAGGTTTAATGAAGATAAAATGAGAATCCGAGGACATTGATTAGTGTGATAATATAACACACACCCTACAAGACCATCCAAAAGGAGGGGAAGACAAGGAAAGTGTCAAATTTGACCTTCAAGACCTCATCGAACTTCACTAGGTGTAGTATTGCTATCCAAAGAACAGGTTTCTCTTGCTTGTTGAGGTCTTGAAATGATGCATGGATCCAAATGGTTTTAATATATGGTAGATAGGTCCCTACACTACAAACTTATGTCATTAGTTATTAGTTTAGGCTTTCAACCTTCATGAATAATGCCTAAGAACTCATACCACTCTCTAATGGCCTATTTACAACTTGAAGACTAACTTATTGCACTTATATATATAAGGACATGATTCATGGTATCTTGTGCTCCTATGTAAAGTTGAGGGGGTAAATTCACCTAAAATTTGTGGCATTGGTTCATGGATTAAGGGCCAAAGGTTTATAAACAATTGTTAAGAGTCTAAACCACCCCTAGTAAGGACCCAATGTGGAATATTGGTCTCCAAAGCACATAATATGACTTGGAATTTTCTTGAAACATATAGAAATCATTATAGACTCACTTAAGGCCCTCATAATGTACTTTTTATATACTTTTAATTGTATGGATTGCATTTAATGCCCTATTATGCAAGGATTTTATATGTTTTATAGGGTTTTGAGTAATAGAGCACTTGAAAACTATTTTAATAGGTGGTTTTGTATGTGATAAAACTTTAAAATAAAAAAAATACATACAATCCACCTTGGAGATGCTAAAACAAACCTATATTTTAAAGAAATTGTTAAATATGCTTAAAAAGAGACTAGGTTTTGAGATCATTTCATGGTTCTCACACTTCCATAGGGTATCATAACCTAAAATTTCGCATGGATGTTGGTGATATACTATGGAAATTAAATCACACTTTTTTTGGTGGTTTCACATGTGTGGGAGAGACCTAGAGTATAAACTCAATCTTCTAGGCAAGGAGGCCTAATTGAGGTCTAATTAGGTGAAGAGAATATCATAATAAACACCCTTCCACTCACTCTCAAGACATGAAATTTGTAATGGGGTTGTAAATATATAGTGGATCCTCAAATATATATTTATATTCCCAATATAATTCATACACTACCATACACAAGGAGGTTTACATGATTTTAGGGCTACAAGGAAAAGAAGCTTAATGAGAGTAAAAGGTGTAAGATGGAATCTTGGAAGCTATTCCATGAACAAAAATGAATTTATTCAAGTATGATATAGTGTGTTAATGAATTTCATGAAAATATATAACCTTGATTAAGTTTAATTCATGTTTTGAACCATTTGGATAAGGCTAGGTATGGAAGATGAAGGGGTTTCAAGGCACCTAAGGACATGAATGATGATTTCCACTAAAAACTAAGAGAAAGGGAGTTTATAAATGTGGGAAAGGTGTAAAATGAGAAATTTTGAAGGAATTCATGGTAAATTTATGATGAAAATTCCCATTTTTCACTCTTCTTATGTAAAGAATGATAGTTTTGAGGAGTAGTGCAAGGTGTCAAGCTGAGTTTGATATGTCACTTGGATGATGAAACATCTCCAAAGGATAGACATATATACATGGAAACCTATTGAGATTTTTCTATAACTCACTTATTATTTGTAACTAATGTGGACACTTTGAAATCTCCCTCCTTTACGTGCCTCTCTCTCTTCTTCATTTCTCTATATAAGATACCTCTTTTGGTGTAACATCCTCATAGGGATTTACTAGAATAATAAGTATTTTTTTTAAAACATTTATACCATAATTATTTTTTCATTATATTACACCACATGAATCTAATTAGTGACCTTATCATACTAAGTGTATTAAAAAAATTGAACATGTAGCAATAATACTTACTGTGATCTAAGAATTTGACTAAAGAGAGGATGGTTAGTATGGTGTTAGTTTTGAAATGAAAACAAGATGAAAGAAACACACTAACTAGCATAACATCTCTAGGACTATATATTAGGGAGAGCTTAGTTAATAAACATGAATAAAAAATACAACTAAAATGCAAAATAAACCCTCTTTTACCTTCTTTGGATGCTCCAAGATGCTTGTTGTGGTGGCTTGTTCGGCTTGTGTTCATGAAGTCCTTGGAAATGGAAGCTTGGCTACCTCCATCTCTCCTTAACACCTTTGGCTTGTGGCTTGGTTTGGCTTGGAATCAATTTGGCATGGTAACACTAATTTCATGAAGCTTTTGGAACCAATATTGCATTATAAATTTTCACAAATTAAGCTTAGAAATGATGTTCATGGACTCTCTATTTATAGATTTTTGAGAATGTCTAGAATCAACTTAAACTATCCATCCTAAGATTGAGATGTGTGGTTGAGGATTAATTAAATTTTTGGAATTAAGTTTATAATTATCCTCATCATGACATTGAAAGAAGGAGAAATTAATAGGCATGGAGGACATCATAGAAGGCATTAATGAGGCATAGAGGGTATGAATCCTGATATTTGTGGCATTTATGGCCTAGGGATGTCTTCCCTAGAAATGAGGTCCCCTAATGATGCAAATATTCAATATTCATTTTCAAAAATAAAATTTCAACAAGTTTCCATGGAATTATTAATTAAGTCTTGATTTGGATTAATGAGCTCTTAAGCATGTTTAAGTACTTTATGCACAAATTACTCAAATTGATCAGAATTCCTCATTATTAGTCCAAAATTTGATTGGATTGGAACTGGAAGACAATGTCAAATACATTAGATATGTTATTCCATTTAGGGCTTGCCAACAATAAACAACAAAACCACATGTTTCATGTAATATATTTGATAGGAAAGAGCAATTCAAAGCACCTAGATACAAAATAATTGGTATTTTGACTTGAAATAATCTAATCAAAGTTAGCTAGCCCACAAATTGCATTAATGATAGTTTACCCAAAATCAGAACTTGAATATGTTAATTTCACATCATTTAGCATGTATTAGTGTTTTTAGGCCAAATTATGTATTTTAAGTGGAAATTGGCCAAAAGCTTGATTGTAGGTTATCGATGGCCAAATTTAGGTGTCTACAGTTTACCCCTATTTGGGAAGGTGTTACAAGCTACAAGCATAGTGACATCTTCTCAAATAATGAAAAGGTCTTGCATGCCTACAACTACAATGATGATAAACTAACTATATGATGCCCCCTCGAGGGAATGGTTGGCACAAGTAAGTCTGCAAAGGGTCCCTCAAAAAGAAAGAAGAAAAATGAGGGGACCAAAGAAAGGAAAAATGATGGGGCGAAAACACAATGATACTGAAAAAGTAGTCAGAATCATTGAGAATGTAAGTGTGATGATGCACAATGGTTTGCCCAAAAGTAGTTATAAACATTGTACCCTGATAGTGGCAACGTGGTATGATAACACAATGATTTACCCAAAGGTGGTTATAATCATTGAGAAGATGGAGCTACCCCAGTTAGGATAGACAAACAAGATAATAACATGCCCCTATATAGGTAGAAAAAGTAAAGTGGTGACAACACAATGATTTGGCTAAAGGTAGTTATAATCATTGAGAAATGTAGGTGGGATGGTGTGTAATGATTTGCTCATAGGTAGTTATAATCATTGGACCCTAATTATGTAAAAGATGATAAACTTGGCCAAGGATGATGATAACTTAACACATAGGGTAATGATGAATTGGAACAACCTACTAGTAGGGAGATGCTCATTTGAACTAATAAAGGTTGAAATTATTTCGTGGTTAATTACTCTATTTGAGATATGATTGGGATTGAATTGAGATTTCAGTACCGAAGATATGCCGCCATTATTGAATAGATTTTTTGAAGCTTGGGTTTGTTGTAGCACATGTTGGTAGGCATCATGATATAACATCATGAGGACTTGGCAAAAATATGCATGAAGACTGACTCTTGTAATCCAATACTCAATAGAAAATAGTGCACCAATGATAGAAACCATGATGACAATGTAAATATATGAATAGAGATGGATTCAAGTGTAAGTGTGGACAAGGAATCACCCAATGAACACACATAAACTAAATCAAGGCAACAGTGTTGAAAGTAAACAAATAGACAAACAAATAAGCAAAAGTAAACAAACAAATAATGCAATAGAAACCATATGAACATTTCCCCTAGAAAATAGGTGATAATTGAACAAATGAAAAAAATTGGCAAATAGAAGAAAAGGAAGAGGGTGGCCAAGATATCTTCATATACACTAGGCAAGTGAATGTTGCCTACATAGTTTCATGGATGTAATATCTAATAAAAAACTTCAGGCCACATGTAGTTCTTCCAGGGAATGAGAAGATTGTGATAAATGATGAAAACAAGTAGAATGGATGTGATAGAAGAAGAGGAATGGTCTTGTAAAATGGAAAGTGTGTGAGAGAAAAAGGCCAAAAAAGATGGTGAAACTAAATGACAAATGATGTTCTTGTAACTTAGTAAGGATTCCTAGAATCCTTAAGGTAAAGAAGTGGTCAATGTTTTTTTTATTTTCTAATGATTTTTAAAATGTTTTTAGAATTATTTTGGAGTGTCTCAACTCAATCGAGAATGACAAGACACTAAATGGTTCAAGATCACAAAACAAGAGCATGACTTAGGTTATTCACAAAATGGTGAGAGCATAGCTTAGGTTGCTCAAAAAATGATGAGAGTGTGGGTTAGGGTGACTGAGCTAACCTCAAAAAGTATCGAGTACTGCCTATATAGTCTCAAAGTAGGACCTCAAGTCTCTTTAGTTCTACCCTATAGCAAAAAAAATTGACTAGTGTAGCATTCAATTCAAATAAAATAGGCATAGTTGGTAAAAAGGAATAGTACAATATAAGAAGGGGAAAGTTGGTATGTGAAGGATTAATGTTGCCCCTAGTTTGACCATAGGTGGTTATAACTAGGAAACAATGACATAGATCAATGGTACTAATTTTCCCAAAGGAAATTATAATCAGTAGCAAGATCGGTGAAAATAAAAGAATAATAAATGAAGGGATACAACTACTAAAACTTATATCATATTGTCCCAAAATATAATCTCTATTTGAAGTCCTTGAACCAACTGATGAAACTGATTAGATACGTTGATGCTGAAACTATGTAATGAATGGCAAAAACCAAGGTCAAATAGGTTAGGCTTTAGAACACACTAGGCTGATAGATCAGAAGCAAAAAGTGGATATGACAAAAAGGATAGATAAGGATGATATTTATTCAAATAAAAATAGTAATAAAATGGCATAACTAAAATGGTCCTTATAGAAAATACACCTTAGGATTCCAACATAGTACCACTTGAGATCAATAATATTCATCAACTCTATAAGTTCATCTCTGTCTAGTGTGGCAAGCCTGATGCTCCTGATCTATAATCTGTAGTAATGATGAAAATCCCTATCTAGTTTGGTTTGAATTTCCCTTTATGCTTCTTCTCAACCATGGTATTTTGTTGGTTTCTTTAATAACAAGACCACCAAGTTCAAATGTTCTATACTTAACATGTCTATTATACTGGCCTTTGAGTCAGTTCTGATGTGTTTGAATATTGTTGATCATAGCTATGTATTTTTCATCAAGTAGGTCTAGCTCTTGCAGGTGAGCTACTTGATAGCCATGATCATCCAGGACATGCTTGAAATAGATGCATAGCGAAGGCAATTTGATCTCAATGGGAAGGATGGATTTAGTACCATAAATAAGTGAGTATGGAGTGGCTCTTATGGGGATATGATGATTGGTATGGTATGCCCAAAGGGCACATAATATCTATAAGTGCCAATCATGACCAACATCATTGACAATATTTTTAAGAATATTGATAATGTTTTTATTGGATGCCTTAGCTTGGCTATTACCTTAAGGGTAATATGCTATATAAATATGTTGTGTGATGTTATATTGAGTACATATCTGGTCTACATCCTTATTCTTGATTGATCCTCCATTATCATATATAATGTTAGAGGGGATACCTTAGCGGAAAATGAGATGGTTGAAGATGAATTTGGGAATTTACTTTCTAGTCTTGTAATTGAGGGGCATAGCTTCAACCCACTTAGTAAAATATTCAGTGGTAGTAAGGATATGTTTATGGTCATCAGATAAAGTGGGGTTAATCTTCCTAATGAGGTCAAGTCCCTATGTATAAAATGGCCATGGTGTCAACATCAGTTTCAAAGTTTTTATTGGGGCATGTATCAGATTAGCATGTCATTGACATTTGTCACACTTTTTTACATATGTAATGGCATCTACATCTGTTATGTGCCAATATTAACCAATATGCAAGAGTTTTTTTGGCATGATTGTACCACTAGAATGAGTGCCACATACTCCTTTGTGAACTTCTCTTAACGCTATTGTAGACTTTGCCGAAGTTAAATAATGAAGCAGAGGTCCATCAAAACTATGATGGTAAAGGTTGGATCCAAGTAGAGTATAACAAGTGGGATGATGAATGAATGATTTGGTTTATTTTTTAGATAGGTTAGGTGGTAAGACTTGGTCATGAAGGTAGTTGTAGAGTTCTAATTACTAGATAGAATTAGGACCAACAATATCACAAATCATTGTAATGGTTGAAGGTTCATGAGCTGGTGCTGACAAATGATCGATGAAGAACTTATACTCTCTAGCTTTATCTATGTGTTGAATCAGATAGCCAATAGTAGCCATGGCACTTGTAGTTCTATTACTAGCCCTTGGTATGTGCTTAAACTAAATGTTGTAAATTTTTTGCTTAAGAGTGTTGACCATGGATTTATATCAAACCAACTTGTCATCTTTGGTCTGAAAATGATATGTGACCTAATTGATGATTAACTAAGAATCAGCATAAACTTAGAGATGAGATATATTCCAAGGCATGGCTTGTCAAAGTCCTGTAACAAGTGCTTCATACTTGGACATGTTTTTTGTACAAGGAAAGTTGATTCTGAATGATTTAGGGATTAGATCTCCCTATGGTGTAATAAAAAATAGGCCTACCCCTAATCCATGTGCAGTAAACAAACCATCAAAATATAGCTTCCAAGGCTAATCCTTCAGGGGCATGTTAAAGATGGTCATTATGGATTAATCAAGAAATTAAAATGTGAGTGGATGTGTGTCTATAAGAGGGGCTTCAAAAAGTTGATCTGTAAGAACTTGTCCCTTGATTACCTTTTGATTGACATACTCTATGTCAAACTCATTGAGAAGCATGATCCATTTAGCCATTCTACCTTGTAAAGCTATTTTAGATAGTAAATAATTGAGTGGATCTACTTTTGAAATGACCATGGTTTTATTATTCAACATGTAATGGCACAATTTATGAGCTACGAAGACCATGGCCAGATAAGATTAATTAATAGGGACATAGCTATGTTCATATGTAACCAAAGTATGGCTTAGGTAGTATACAACATGCTCTTTTCCATTGTCATCATGTTGAGCCAAGAGTGCCCCCAGAGTGTGGTCGATAGCTAATAGATATAACAAGAATGGATTTATTGGCATAGGAGGTAATAAAATAGGCAAATAAGATAGTCTTTGAGTTGTTGAAAAATTGTTTGGCAGTGATCATCCCAGTGAAATGCAACTCCCTTCTTCAAAATGTGTGTAAATGGATGTCACTTATTTGTTAACTAAGAGATGAAGCATTATATTGACTGGATCTTACCCTGAAAACTATGAAGTTTATTTAAATTGGTTGGTGGTGGCATCTTATTTATATCATGGACTTTAGCTGGATCAACTTCAATATCTCTATGAGACACGATGAAGCCAAGTAATTTTCTTGAAGTTACACCAAACACACATTTTTTTAGATTGAGTCTAAATTTGAACTCTCGTAATTTTTCAAATATATTACACAACACTATTAGATGGTCAGCCCTAGTTTTGTATTTTCCTAATATGTCATCGACATAGTCTTCAACTATAGCATGCATCATATCATGGAATATGATAGTCATGGCCTTTTGATATGTATTTCCAGTATTCTTAAGGCCAAATGACATTACCTGATAACAATATGTTCTCCATGGAGTGGTGAATGCTATTTTATGTTGGTCTTTTGGGGCTATTCTGATCTGGTTGTATCTTGAAAAGCCATCCATGAGTGAAAGCATTTCATAACCTATCATGGAGTCGATGATCATGTCTATATTAGGAAATGGAAAATCATCTTTAGGACAAGCTTTGTTGATGTCTCAAAAATTAGTAAATATTTTAATCCCTTTAAGCTTTTTACTAATAGGTACCACATTAGAGATCCATTTTGAGTAGTCAATGGATCGGATACACCTTGATACAACTTTTTTCAACTCTTTCTTTACCAATACAACAATGCAAAGAAGCATTTTACGTAACTTTTCTTTTACCAATTTAGTGTCAGGATTAACCATAAGGTGGTGTAAGGTGGGGTCTAAACTTGGCATGTTAAAATAGACCCATGCAAAGATATCTACAAATTCTATCAACAGAGATGTAAAGACGTCATGTTCTTCCTCCATGAGGGACACACCTAATTTTATCCATTTCAAGTATGATGGAGTCCTAATATTTACGTCTATTGTATCTTCAACTAAAAGGGTTGAACCATCTTCTAGGGTAGTAGGAAATGATTTGAACATTTGAATTATGTCAAGGTCCTATGTTAGGACTTGCCCTTCAACTTTTCTTAGGCATGATGAATTTAAGTCCCCGAATGAGAAATCTAGCCAAGTGACAAAAATAATAAAAACTTCTTGAAGAATTTGATCAAATACTTATTATTTCTCAAATTTGAATTTGGATCCATATACAAGTTCATTGTTGGTAGTCTCCTAGTCTAAATTTGAAGAAAAATGAACACCCCCATCTAATGGCACATGAAATAGGTTTTCACCACTAGATTGGTCTTTATCTTTACTTTTTCCCTGGTCAGAAAGTGCCTCAAAGAGGTTTTCAATTTGGGACCTCAATGCTTTAATTATTTATTTTTGGCTAAGGGTGTTCACTCACTCTTCAAAATCAGCTACATGATCAAATGTGATTGAGAATCCTGATTTGTGATCTCCCAATGAAACATTGTCTCTAAGGCTTAAAAAGTCACAAAATGCCTCATCAATCTAGAACTCATCAATTAGTAGGCTAGACTCTTGTTGGTCCCAATCTATCAGTTAGGGATAATATAATGGCAAAGGGTTGTGATGAATGGATAGGGTAAGGGTACAAATGGCATTGTTATCAAACAAGTTGGTTTCATCTAGGTCATCAAAGGTGAGGCAATGATCAAAATCTACTTCACTATCAACATCATTCTCACTAGTCACTAGTGATGGATTTTGAATAAGATATGTGGGGTCACCCCTAGGTGGTTAAATCCAAGTCCATAAGGTATTTCATTCTTGTCATGGAAATTGGCTCGATGGTTCCTTGTTGATTTAGTTTGAGGCCTCTTCCTTCATAATTGTGATGCTCCATAATCCTATTGGGAATAGGATACTTTGCATTTTTATAATAATCAACTTAGTTGTCATTGTATAACCATGATTCATCCCCTTCAAGAGGGTCAAGTTCTAGGCCAGATGCTGGTAAAAATGTGATAGGTCCCTTATCTTTATTCTTTTGTTGACAATGCATATGTGGGGTGAATTTAGGTCACCTAAAGGTTTTTGAATTTTGAGAAATAATGGCAATATGAAATGTATCATGGGTCACATACTCTCCCAGTCCATTATCTGAAATGGTGAAATGATTAGAATCTTTAGGAAGCAACATGTGGGAAAGGGAATCTAAGGTATTAAGATATGCAATTATCTTGTGAAGGATCAATAATTATAGCCTTTCCTTTATCCTACTTGGAACTTAGATTCATACTGTATTGATAATTATAGCTTTGAAATTTGGCCTCAAGATGTTTTTAGTGTTCATATGGGTGTAAATTTCTTAGATTATTCATTTCCATCCTTGAATGGGAAAACATGATACATTGGTGCAATGTTGATGGAATTACATGAATCTCATGTAACTAAGGCCTACCTAGAAGCATATTTTATGATAACTCAAGATCAAGCACATGGCAAAGTGTATCATGGGTCAAAGGCCCAATGATAACTAGCAAACTAATGGTGCCTTGTAATTCTCTTTTTTGATTATCATAAACTTTGATGGTTATTGTTTCTAGCTGGAGATCTACCATTATGCACCCAAGAAGCTTGATGAGCTTTAGAGACACTATGATGACATCAGATCCATTGTCTATAGGGACATGTTTCACTTTATGCCATCTTATATAAACTTCTATGTATAATGGGTTATTATGGAGCGGGCCAAGGGAAGATACATTGCTTTGGTTGAATGTGACTTTTTGGGTTGGAGCTAGGTATCCAACAAAAGCTTGAAATTTATCAGGGGATATGCCACTAGCAATAGTGGTTTGGGTCAAAAACTCATTCAAGATGTTCTTGTAGATTATTGACATTAAAATAAAATATAAAATAGAAATTTGTGTTGGTGTCTTCTACAATTATTCTACAATATCAAACTTCTTATCTTAGTTAGTAGTGAATGGTTTATTTCAAGGTTGAATAGTTGGTTGGATGATAGGGAAAGTGGTGGATGATTATGGACCTGGGATAGTAATATTCAACATTCGAATTATGATTTCATAATCTAGATTAAATACTAGACCTTAATTTCTAACCAATGTTGGGAATGGTGTGGGACCAGATAAGACAAGTCTCGGTTATTGGTGCACTCACATGTGGTCACATGGCAAGGATGAGTTATCAATATAAGGTTGAAAAAGGGAAGTCTTAGTTTGTTGGTTTGCATGTATGCACTCCTAGGTCAAAGAAGGATTATCCATGTAATTTTTTTTAATGTTAATGTTTAGTAATGATCTAGGTTTATTAATGCTTGGTCTAGGATTAACAGAGATGGTATTAACGCTACCCCATGTAATATGACCTACAACCCTGTTGTAGTCATGTGCAATTGCATGGTAGGTTTGTTGGTTATTACCATTTTGACCTTGGTTTTGTCCATTATTTTGTTTTTATGGGTTCTAATACTAATTTTATTGATTTCGTTGGTTTGGCCTTTGACATTGATACTATTGATTTTGTTGTTGCACTGGTCGTTGTTATTGTTTCTGATTAGTTTATTGCTATTAATTATTCTGTCAGGGAAAGGGGTTTTGATAAATCCCAAGAGTTTGATTGGAAGTGGAATCACCATTATCCAATGTTATCTCCCCATTCTTTAATATATTCTCAATTAAATTCTTGATTTAGACACATCTTCGTAGATTATGCCTATTGACTCGATGAGAGTCATAAAATTCATTTTCACGGTACCAATCAAGATAAGGAATGCTTTATAGATAAAGCTTTTGTATAGGCCAATTAATTATATTAGTGGCAGTAAGATTACAAAATATAGACTCAATAGATTCTCCTAGGTCACTAAAAACATGATGTGCAGGCACGGTTCTTCTAGGAGGAGGGGTTTGCAATGGTAACAATTATTGTAATTGTTATGCTGGTCTTAGTTATTGTGATTATGGTATTAGTTGGAGAGGTTTCTAGGTAGGAGTAAGCTAAAAAGGTGGTGCAGATGATGTTTATACTATTTGGACATGATGGGATTTGGTTACTCTATTTCCCATAACATTCCTATTGCAGTTAAATTTCTTTGCTCTTTCTTGGTTTTTGGCTTGTGTCGATTGTGATGTTGGCACTTGAATGGGATGTTGGTCATTTCCATGATCAGTATCTTTATTTTGATTAGTTGAATTAATCTTGATAACTCCTTTATTTATGAGTGTTTACGTTATCAACAAGCCTTTGTTGATAATTTTTATGAAATTATGTGCATATTGTAGTTCCAAATGATAAGCTATCTCACCATGAAATTTTTTGGTAAACACAACGGCTAATTATTTATCCAATAAACTATGGATGAAATGGATTGCAAGGGCTCTCCATCACTATAGATAACTTTCAAAACTCTCACCATAATTTTGTTTTTCTTGTGTTAAGTCCACTAATGAAATATCATGCTTGAGATTATAAGAGAAGTGTTGCACAAACTTATCTAAAAGATCATCAAAATCTGTAATTGAATTTTTGGACAATTTTATAAACCACTCAAAGGCTTGTCCAACCAAGCTCCTTAGGAACAAAAGGAAAAGGTATATGTCACTATATGCCATTGGTTGACATGCAACAAAGAATTTAGTTAAATGAGCCTTAGGGTCACCTTTCTCTTTGTATATGTCAAATTTTGGTGGTTTATATCTTGGATAAAATGGTATATGAAAATAATCCATGTTGAATGGGTAGGAACACAAGTCATCCAATTTGAAAATTTTAATTTATTTACCTACTTAAATGATAGTAATTGCATCCTTCATCTATTGTAATTCTTGGGATAGGAAACTAGAAGGAACATTGATTTGAGGGAGAATATTATTTTGGGTAGATGGTTGGGAGGTCACAAGTGGGACACTTTTACAAGGGTATGATGGAGATACCTATTGGGATACATTGGTTTGGTTGGGGAATGGACCAAGAATACACATATGTAGATTAGGACGTACTTGAAATTACACAATTGGTTGTGTGATATTCTAGTTTGGTTTGGTGATAAAATTTTGACTTGAAGGATTTTGTGGTTGGGATGGAGGGATATAACTATATTGTGCCTATTGTGGTTGAAAAGGGACATGCTACCAACTAATCAAACCTTGCTATTGAGTGTGAACTTATGGACCAAGACCATGTCTCTAAATTTGTGGCACATTTTGAACCAATGACTGTCTAGTAGGTACTTGAGAAACATGGGGATCTCCTTGCTATACAAATCCTTATGGAGAAGTGAAAACATGTTACATATTTGGCATCTATCATTTTATCAATATTTGCATGTTATTGACTAGTCATTGCTTGGTTTTAAATTGGGATATTAGTATATGACTTAAGATGTATGTTCATCATTACCTAAAAAGGTGGAACATTTATTACCCCTAATTGAGTGGCAATATATTTCTTCTCTATTATTTTGATACACTAGATTGTGTCTACTATTATATAATACTACTAGTTACTTATCGAGGAGGAGTAGGATTCATTACATTCTATCATTGAGGTATGACATTAGCCATTGTATGAATACCTAATGCCATAGGTTGTACACTTGAGGAAGAAACTGGTTGAAGTTGGGATGTATAAACTCATATTCCTTAGTATGATGGTCTACTCATAGGATTAACTGCAGGCACATGTTGTTGGCTAGTTGTTTACACGTTAGTACCACTTTGATTAGGATTGGATGTTGTTTGCACATTGTCCACTACATTTAGCTCACTATTTTGTGTAGAGGCTAAAGACACTTCTTCCATAATGGGCATATACATCAAGTTATCTATCGAAGCGGCTTGTATGAATGGGTTATAACTCATATTCTCTTGTCTAGTTAACTCTATTAACACTCCTGTTGAAGGAACTAGGTCAATGAGAGGCTTACTCACCATGTTCATCTGATTGAAATTATGTGCTAGATTTGGGTAGGTTTGATATGTTGTCTGTATTTGGTTAAAGTGATCTTCCATGATGTTTTTTCCTTGATTACATATATTAGGGTCTTGATACATTGTTTGGACTAGATCCATAAGATTGCTAGAAGAAGCATGTTGATCATAAATGCTATTGTGGGGAACTCTTACTAGACTTGGTAAATTTTCATGGGGAAAGTCTACTAGAAATTTGGCCCCTACCTCTATGGCTCTAACCAAAATCTCATCTTTGTTCTCTAACAAATGTCACTCAAACAAAAATGGATCATATGTGAAATTCATATTAGTAGAATATGATTGTTGAAGAATTGGCTCATTTATTGTGGGTATTGTAGTTAGGTATTGTGTAGTTTATTCTTGGTCTTGTTCCAAATAAGGTGGTGTGTTAACCAGATAGTTAGCCAATGGATCTTGGCTTTGTGCCCCTGATTGAGTATTATAAGAGGTATAAGAATCCATCTCATAAGCAATATTATCCACATAGGGGTCTTGCACCATTTCTTCTTGCGTAACTACATTACTAATCCCTGAATTGTACATGAGTCCACTAAGAGTGTAGGAATACATATTGGGGACCATAGTCAATGCTTTTGTGATAAAAAGGTCAAAGAATTCCATAAAATTTAAAAAAGACAATGTTTAAAATAGATGATGTTCAAACTTGGTCTAGATTTGTCAAAAGGATCAAAAGGTAACACTAATTGCATGAAGATTTTAGAACCAATATTGCATTATAACTTTGCACAAATTAAGCTTAGAAATAATGTTCATGGCCTCTCTATTTATAGGATTTTGAGAATTTCTAGAATCAACTTAAACCATCCATCCTGAGATTGAGATGTGTGGTTGAGGATTATTTCAATTTTTGGAATTAAATTTATAATTATCCTCATTATGAAATTGGAAGAAGGGGAAATTAAGAGGTATGGAGCACATCATAGAAGGCATTGATAATGCATGGAGGGCATGAATCTTGATATTTATGGCCTAGGGATTTCTTCCCAAGAAATGAGGTCACCTGATGATGCAGATATTCAATATTCATTTCCAAAAATAAGTTTTCAACAAGTTTACATGGAATTATTAATTAGGCCTTGATTTGGATTAATGATACCTTAATCATGTTTAAATACTTTGTGCACAAATTACTTAAATTGATAAGAATGCCTTATTATTAGTCCAAAATTTGACTGGATTAGAAACGGAAGACAATGTCAGATACATTAGATCCGTTATCCCATTTAGGGTGTTACCAATAATAAATAACAAAGGAACATGTTTCATGTAAGATATTTGATAGGAAAGAGCAATTTAGACCACCTAGGTGAAAAATTAGAATTTTAACTCGAAATAATATGATCAAAGTTAGCTAACCCACAAATTACATTACCACATTTAATGATACTTTAGCCAAAATCAGCACTTGAATATGTCAGTTTCACATCATTTAGCATGTTTTAGTGTTTTTAGGCCAAATTGTGTATTTTAAGTGGAAATTGGCCAAAAGCCTGATTGGAGGTTATCAGTGGCTAGATTTAGGTGTCTACACTTATTGATCACTAGCATCCTACATAACATAAAATATTGCATAAGGAAAGTAATCATATTAAAATCCATCCATGGTTGGTACAATAATACAACCACTACTATTAATATACAAATAATATATCAATTATTGGATAGACTTATTACCTAGTTAATACCAGATTCTTAAAATTTCATAACATTAATTGGCAACCCAAGGTACATAGACTTTTCAAGGATGTTGACATTATATATTAATTATTGATTCATAGGCTAAATTAATTTCTGGTTGTAGTATAATGAACTTATACTAGTTTCACCATATAGATATACAAATAAATTATTATAATAGAATGCAAAAATTCTTCACACTTATGAGTCACACATGCATCACACTTTATATAATCAAACTAGTAATGAAATCAAGTCACATAACACAATTTAATCTAATAAGGGTTATGATCTTCACTGTAACTCCTTTTGAGGGGTGACCTCCTCATTCATAACTGAGTTCTAATCCTTCTCCAGGAGACTTATAAAAGCTTCTTATAGAATAAACCTTTTTGTTACTTAGATCTTTAGAAATTAAAGATTGCTACAGTAGATTATAATATTACAAAAATCATAATGCAATTACTTTCTACAATTCCATCCTCACCAATCTAATCTAAGTTCTTCCATTACATACATAAGGTAATTTATTAGTTCTAACAAAGAACACTAAACTAGGAAAGGTAAAAATACTTTGCAACTAACCCAATCAACCTTCAGGTGGTTAGTAACTAAATTTATTTTTAATCTTGACTAGGTAAAGGACAATATATGATGCTTTTCTATTTTTCTTCTTTCTCTCCTTTCTATTGTGCTTGTCTTATTCATCTTTTGGTAGCACATCCAAGTTATTTGCATGTGAGGGGTCCATACAACTATTATAGAGGATCCTCTTTAATCATTTACATTATTTTTAAGACAACTAGATGTGTCCTTAAAAACTAATTACTTATTATCACAACAATGGTTTGTCCTGTGTAGTGGATGTGGGCTCTTATAGGTGTAAGCCTATAGTTGCTATGGGTAACATGTAGGTGAAATCCTATAGTTTCTATGGGCAACCTGTAGGTATAAATCCTTTAGTTTGGTAGTTTTTATGGGTTGGAAGCCCCTTTTGCTACATGCTTCTCTATAAGTGATGTGAGCAAGTAAGATTCTTACAGTCTTATTCTACCCTTCAAATGTTTGTTAATAAGGTTACATAAGTATAATCTAATAAAAGAAGAAGCATCATTAATCCATAACAAAACATGTATATATTAATTCACACATATTATTATTAATTCATTCATTCATTTACATAAGTCATGGATATTTCTAAGGATTCATATAGGAAAAAAATATATAACTGGGTATGGATGAGGCTATAAATAAAACAATTAGTGGCATCATCACACCCCTCTACTTAACCTATTGATTATCCTCAAGAAATCATTCTCTACATTTTGAGTCCATAATATTTCCTAAAATCTAAGGGTTCAATACAACCCATCTTGTCGAAGGTATAAAAGCCTTTAGCATCATCTATACTTTTCCACTTTTTCTTTTTTGCTTCTCTGTCAACTGGCACATTCCCCTCCCAATCAAGAATTGGGAACCAAAACATGGTGGATAAAACATCAACCCCAACCAACTTATCCTACTGTTCCTAGAAATCTCAATGTATATATATACTTTGTGTAATGCCTCTTTAAGGTTCTAAGGGGATTAAGGCTCTTTTATTTTTAGGGCATCTGAAAGCTTTGCCCATCTATGAAAACAAGAAACAAAAACTTGTTTTCCATCTCCCTCCTTGAGGTTCAAGTAGCGGTTTTAGACCTCTGCTTGTTTCTTTGTTACCCATTATCATGGATTATCTTCATTCATAAAAGTGATTCATTCATCTATTATAGCTTTTGAATTAGTATATTTACCCCTAATCATTAAGGTACCCTCTTTTTTTATCCTGATAGTCCTCAACCTATTTTTTAATTCTTATTTTATTGAGGATGTATGAGGTAAAAGCATTCATTTAGACATCCCCTAGGTATATATTAGGATTCCAATTTGTGTCATGTGCCATAACATACTGATGCATGTAAAACTCAATAAATTGTACTTGAAAATAAGGGTTAGCATGCCTATAGACCTCAAAGAAAGATGTAGGATCACATACGATGTAGGACTGATCACTGTATATCTTGTCATATATGAATATGAGCCACCTTTCCTCTAAGTATACATCATATATCCTAGAGGGTGATTTGCATTGCATTAACATATTAGTGGTCTCATGCATGTTAGTGATCTTCTCTTTCAAATAAGTGATCTTAATCTTAGCCTTTTCTAGGATTTTATTTAAATCTTCTTACTACTCTCTTACTTTAACATATATTGTAAACCTTTATATCAACTACTTATCATAAGTTTCATCATCACTAAAGTTTTCCTCAAGAAAACTCAAAAGGTCATTAGTTTTACTTGCTGGCCTAGCAACTAAGAGGTCTACATATCACTTCTTTTACAAGTAATTTTGTAGTGGTCTTTACAAGAGAAAACCTATTGTGGAATGGTACCAAAGCCAAAACATTATATGTTATAAGTTCCTCTAGGGATACACTAATGCCATATGTAGGTAAGGTGGATGAAGCTATTGTCGGCACTTCTAAGGGATTCATTATATGCTCTTTCAAATTCCTTTCCTTACTTGACTCTTCTTCCATAGATGACTCTATAAATTTTGTTACTTCTAGAAGTGTTTCCAGACCTCTTTTGCCTTTTAACTATGCTATTTTTTTCCTCAACCTATATATCTCTTCCATGGCTTGTTTCAAAGTTTAGAACTCTTGATCATGAGGAATTGTGTCTTGCTCTACTACTTATTTCATGGTCCTTTCTTCAAGCAATTCTTTTTATTTTACAAGATGATCTAACATTCTTAGTTTTTCTTTTGTATACCCTATTTGTTTGAGTAGACCCATGTCTTCCTTTGTAAAGCTAGGTTGTTCATGTGACTACATTTTCTCATCCTTTAAAGACTCTTCTTTAGTATACCACTATATTATCTCAAACCCATCAGAAGTCTTACGAATTCTAGGCTCCTTCTTCTACCTTTCATCCCCACTAATGTTTATAGGTGAGGATGCTAGGGTTATCTTTTGTATTTTAATTCCATGAGACCTCCTAAGAGGATGTCTCTTTCTCTTTGATGTAGAGGGATTCTTCCTTTCAATCTTATTTTTATTTTTAGAAGGGGGAGATATTAAAACCTACTCTTCCTATACAACTGGTGATGTAAGAACCTCTTCCCCTTTTAAAAAGAACCTCTTCCCCTTTTAAAGGAACCATGGTTGAAGAATCTACTTTTTGTGATGAAACAGTTAGAATAGTAGGAGAAGGAATATTCTTCCTAGTTTTTTTTGGTGGACTTTCTTCCTCCATGTCCTTCGGAGGTAGCACTAATTTTCTTCATCTTCTCTTGCATATAGAAACTATAGGTGAAAATTTAGTGGCTACGGGCTGAATAGTTGCACTAGTGCCCAAAATATCCTCTTGTGTTATTTGTTGGACCTATCTCTTGGAAGATTCTCCCTCATTTTTTCCCTCCTCTTACTAAGGTTCACCAATCTTTAAGGTTAGAAATTGTTCCCAATTAAGGTTAGATCTAGTATTTCTTATTCCTTGTTTAACCAACAACTAAATCAGACCATGATGAGATAGGGATTTATCTACCACCCTTTGGTATTCTTTAGACATTTTCTTTAGGATATTTCATAAGTGGTTTGGGACATTAATATTCCTACCATGCCTTAAATGATTCAAAACTTTAAATTAGAGAGTATAGATCAAAGAGTACCTTCCTTCACATGTCAGATATTTGATGATATACGAGGCCACTTCTCTCTAGGCTGGGGGTAGACTCAATCTCTTTACACTTCATTTATTTAACACTAGCCATTCATTATCTTGATAGAACTATTATCTAGCTAATTGGCCATTAGGTTTCTCTTCCTAGTTTTCCCTTGTTCTTAACAACCTAATAACCTAGCTTACCAATTCTTTTGTAACTAGAAATGTGATGCCAAATACTATCACCTATTCTCTTATAAAAGACCTTACAAATTTTTTAGTGAGAGGTTATAAAAAATATTGTAGTTTCTCAAAATAGGTAGCCCATTCAACCCTACTAAAGATGGCCCAGTTGTCTAGGTGTCTTTGCAACTACCTGTGGTCTAAGGCTTCCCTTCTTACTATTGAACCTCCTTTTATGTCTAGTTTATCTTCCTATCAAAATTTTCAAACAAATATCTCTTCAAAACACCCAACTATACCTTCAAAGGTTTTCTTGTAGTGAAACAAGTTTCTTTAATAATGGTAGTTTTGGTTGCAAGTTACAATAATGTCTTGCTTAGGTCTTTATTTGAATGAGTTATGATCTCGAAGTGGAAAAAAATAAAATTGATTATTTTACCTATTGAATATTGGTGTATTTATGGTGTAATCATGGGATTTTAATCTGCACATATATATTATCCTAAAGTGCTTGTGATTGATTACCTGCAACATTCTTCCCCCTATATGAAGTATCACTTGTCCCCAAGTGACATGGTACATGTAGGATGTAAAGAGATATGATGGGATCATTATGAGGGTGTGAGTCATGATTTGATATAGCTAATGAGAAGCCTCAATGAATTATGTTTTAATGAGTATATATGCTTTTTAATATAATGCATACTATATTTAAAAATAAATTACTTTTCTACGACTAAAAAATACACCATACTTTTATAACCATTTGTTCCTAAGGTTATGACATAGGAAATCTGTATGTGAGTGTCTTTTGAAATGGAATCATAGCTTATTTTTTCCTCATACAACTCTGATAGTGATGATTTTGTTGTATTATTACCCTTGGTTAATTATGTGATCATAGTGTCTAGTGCTTTAATTATGCCCTCAATAACCTGCATATAATCTTGATGACCTACAAAGGACTTAAAAAGTGGTCTTGTAGTGGTATGAGAGCCTATTTCCATTCTTTGACAATGTGGTTATTGTAGATATATATATATATATATTTTATCCAAGTCAGATCCTTTATGAACATGGAGGAGGGTGGTCGATGGCATTTTCTTCTCTTGATCTCCTTTGTATGAACCAGTTGATGGATTGTTTCTCTTTTGTCTTACTCTTAATGAATGATGATTTTTATTTATGGAATCTTTGTTTAATGAAATTTTAATTTGGAAATCAATTGCTTTATCAAAATTAGGACCTATTCTCTAGAAATGATCCCAGATCTCTCTTATTTACATAGTGAAATTATTTTCTATGAAGTGACCAAAAGCTGAGAATGGTTATTTTGTGTCCCTGTAGCCATAAATTCTAGTCTATAACACTTCAAATAGATATTGGAAATATACATATTTGTTATATCACTTAATTTTTTTATTCATGGGTATGGTCATTCCTTAGCAATTATTGAAGTTTTTACTCTCATATTCCTTCACTCCTCCTCTAGCTTGTCTGGTGTCTTCCATGAATTTCTCAATAGGCCATAACCAAAGCCATAGCTCATATTTTATGAGGAATTAATTTGTAGCTAATAGAGATATGTATAAGGGGTTAGGATGTACTTTTAGCAACTATAGGTTGAGCCTGTAGCCACTACAAAGTTGTGCCCAATAGTGATGAAGGTGACCGTAGTAACTTTAGAATACCCCATATCAACTAGAGGAATTATTTCATTGACAAAAGTGCCTATAGTAATGGTGAGAGTACTTGTATTAGTTATGAAGATGGCCTCATAAGCTCTATGGGTACCTATAACCCCTTTTTTCTAGAGTTGTTTCTTTCCCATAACAACTACAAGTTAAACCTGTAACTACTGAAGATTGAGGCTAAAAGCAACTAGAAGGAAAGATGTATTATAAGAAGATAAGTAGTTTTTCTCAAAATGATTCTATATTATCCATTTTTAGTTTTTACCCCTAAATAGCTAGCAAGCTAATTTTCTATTTAGGCTCTTTTTAACATTTTTGGGTAGTCAACAAGTTGGGTTTCTCCCCAGAAACTACCAACACGGCCAAAAGGGTTTTTATTGTTGGATTTTTTTTTTTTGTGTTTTAGGGGTTGTTTCAAAATGAGTAAAAATTAAATGAAGAAAATGAAAAAAAAATGAAGGAATACAAAAATCAAAACAACAGGATTTGAAATTTTATCTCTAAACTATAGTAAAGGTATCTAATGAAATTAGGAAATGAAAGCATAAAAGTTAATCTAAAAAGTAGTAAAGTTATCTAATCAAAGCAAAAAATGAAAGCAGGAAAGTTACTCTAAAAATAAATAAATTTATCTAATGAAAGAAGGAAAGTTACTCTAGAAAGTAGGAAACGAAAGTAGTAAAATTAATTTAGAAATCTATAATTGAAAACCTCCCCAACAATGGTGCCAAAACGTTGGACAAACTTATTACCTAGTTAATACCATATTCTTAAATCTACTTAACATTAATCTTTAAACTAGGGCACATAAGCTTTTCAAGGATGTCAACACTATATATGCATTATTGATTCATAGGCTAACTTAATTTTTTTTGTAGTACAATGAATTTATACTGATTTCACCATACAAATATACAAGTAAATTGTTATAATAGAATGCAAAAATTCTTCACACTTATGAGTCACACATGCATCATACTTTATATAATCAAACTAGTAATGAAATCAACCCACACAACACACTTTAATCTAAGAAGGTTTAGGATCTTCACTGCAACTCCTTCCGAGGGGGCCCTCCTCATTCAGAACTAAGTTACAATCCTTCTCTTAGAGACTTATAAAATCTTCTTACATAATTATCCTTTTCATTACTCAGATCTATAGCAATTAAACATTGCTACAGTAGATTACAATATTCTAGAAATCAGAATACACTTACTTTCTACAATTTTATCCTCTCTAATCTAATCTAGGTTTTATCATTAAATACATAAGAAAGTTTATTAGTTCTAAATAAGAACACTA